>CM057009.1:85518376-86041815 GCA_029891345.1 Dryococelus australis | reverse complement strand
ACAATTCCACGTAAAAATCAGTAAATTGTTACCGAACCAAATGAAAACAGCATTAGGAAAATTATTCTCTTCAATATGCGAGCATACAAAAGCTCTTAGCACGCCTGATGGCGGGAAAATCCAAAAAATATTAAAAGATCACGTGGTCATACACAAAAAGCATCAATCATGAAAAATACAAGAACCCTGAATTAAAACAGTACATACTACCCTGAGATCAATTGCGGCACACATGATATTACACGAATTAGCCCTCTAAATGCCTGGATGTCGCAGATACGGACTTGGCGGTAGCGAACCATGTGGCCATGGGCGATGTACCCGTAAAACAATTAAACTTGAGAAAAACCCTGAAATACATACTTACAAATATCACCCTTAATATTGCTCGCCGCAATTAAGCAAAAGTTACACTTAAAAGCCCTAAACATGGACATTCTCTCTCCTCATCTCGGTAAAGTTGAAAAAGCTACAAGGGCTGCAAATTATTTAGTTAAGTGGAAGCATAATGCTGGGGTTGTCTGGCAAAATGTACGCGAAGCAAAGGTTAACCGGTAAACTAAAGTGAACTATGGAAATCTAACTCAGTGCAAAAATATTACGTACGTACATGACACCGTCTCACCTCGCCAGCTCTCCTAAAACAACTGCCCAAAGGAAGGGGTCGCACAGACCTACCATGGCTGCCTACAGGGTTCACACAAGCGGAAGTGCTCTGCACGCAGAGTGAAAAATATTAATATGTGAAATTAAATGGCACACAAAGCATTTTAATACAAAATTATCAAAGCAATTTAAATCTGAAAATATTGTTGTTAGATAAATATCTTTTGAAGGTATTCTCGCTTGAATATCAGTGTCCTGTTCTTCGGCGCAGCACGCACTTTAAATTTCAAAAGCAAACATTGCACAACATTGACAAAAGAACACTTTTACACTTTATAACATATTTTGTACCTGAAAAAATAATACATAGCACTCAGAAACCACTATCCCTTGTTGGGAAAGTCTGTCATTGTGGCGGGTGGCAGGCACATGCTTAACCACATGTTGTGTGGGCGGCAAGTGCCGCGCACACATGGCCTAACTGCTGCTGGCTCTTAGCTGGTGTCAAGGTGAGACCACTTAGTAGGGATCAGCCCTGTGTTTTAAACTCTCTATTAGCCTGAATGATCACATTTGTGGCAGATTTTGATCCTAGTTCTTGTCTGGGGCACCTTGGTTATCGGACTGGAAACCTTTTTTTTTTGGGGGCAACCTTCTTTCTGGCGATTTCTCTACCTGTTCGGGTTCCGGTCTTGAGCGCCAAGGTGTGACTCAGTGGGCTATGGATCAGTTGCACTGTAACGCCATTGCATTACCAGTGCGCTAAATTTAGTACTTTTCGTCATGGGCTTCACTAGCACCACCTCATTATAGTCTACACTAACGACATGAGTAGTTTCAAAGTTTCCTGCACGACGCCAGCGCCCGAACCAACCTCTTTGATCACTCTCAATTCTCTTTTTTTCTCCTGTCTCTTCCCCCACCCTGTTCCCCTGTCCCCCCTGCATCAAAAGTTTGAATATCAAATTTTTTGTACATGAAAAATTTGGTGCTCACTTCAATTCTCGTCACCTTCGGCTGCTGCCCTCGTTGTATAAATGTGTTATACCTGAATAAGAGCTCTGTGATTACCGTCATGGGTAACAAGAGGCACATTGCATGTAATCAGTTGGGCTGCTATTCTATTGTAATATAATTGCTTTTCAAATATTTAAAAATGTTTATTGCAACTGGTGCGAGAGAGTGGGGCATTTCGGATTGCAGCAGTAAGCTGAAGATGAATTTGCCTTTGTAGAAAGGGCACTTAACAGATACTGCAGTAGATTTTTCAGAGAAGTAGTAGTTGATTTTTTTACGTTTGCTGTGTTAGTTTTGTAGGAATTTATATTGTACGCCCTTCTGGAGAAGGTATTGTACTTAGTAATTCAAGTAAAATTGTAGCAGGGCTATTTTTTTATTGGCTTGAGTGTCGTCGTCCTATTTGTCAAGTGTGCCAAGCTACATATACGAACATTATGCGACCTCTTCAGCTCGCCTTCTGTTTTTTTTCCATTTTATTAATGTGTGTGTAAAAATAATTTTACGATTTAGGGCTTTACTTGGTCTGAGGTATTTTCCAGGTGCCCCTATGTCAAGTGTCAATGTTAATGTAAATTTTAAATTGTCTTTTAAGTGGAAGGCGCCTCACAAGGCTACAGGCCTTTCAGAATATTCATATATGAATTTTAGTGTCAATGTCTATTTTGTTATCCTTAGAGCTAATAAAGAAAATAGTAATTAAAATACATTATTTTCCCAGATATTTTGAATGCAGGGCTTGTGCATTGATTAATCAAGTGCTTCATGCACCTGAATACTATAGCTGGATTTTAATTGCTTTAATTGTCTACATGTCTTTGAGTCATTATAAATTGTGGTTCCGTGTTTAGAGTATAAAATAGTTGACAGTTTTATGGATTTTGGAGCCCTTCTAGTGAATAGTTTGTTTTTGCAAGGAAAGCAAGCTTGCAGCCTGTCCCATTTGAGATACAATTTTGACACAAAGTGCTAGGTTGATATCAAGATGTGCATTTGGAACTTGTAAAAATAATTGATTGGTCAAACAAAGTTAACTGGCATGATGCGTAAAGTTTATGGTAATAACATGCAATATTGATTTGTTAGATGTTAACATAATGTTGAAAGAGTTTTTGGGGCATAATTGATATTTTGAACATGCCCTAAGTGCAGGCTAACAAGGTAATAATGGCCAACAAGATAATAAAATTAACACGTTTTGATATTCACGACTGGATTAGCCATTACATACAAAGCAGGAAAGTGTTGTAAAATTTGGTGTCTGTGCTTATGTTTTGGCACCTCAATGTTTTGAACATGCCCTAAGTGCGGGCCAACATGGTAATAAAATTAACACGTTTTGATATTCACGGCTGGATTAGCCATTACATACAAAGCAGGAAAGTGTTGTAAAATATGGTCTCTGTGCTAATGTTTTGGCACCTCGAGTTTTTCTCAGTGTGGTCAGGCCTTAGCTCAGGCCAGTATTTTTAAATTTTCTGTGCCTTTTGCTGGTTACGGCAGCAATACACTGTTTTAAATTTAATGAAAATCGGAAAGGTATTACCGTATTGAATTTTGGTAAAAACTGCCATAGGCAATTTTTATTATAGTCAGGCCTTAAGGAGGCTCAGTAAAATTGTACCTGTTTTGCCTCGTGCTATGCACGTTGGCATTCTTTTAATTTTATTGTTGTGTATGCACAATTTTATGGTAAATCATTTTTTGTGAAGATTTTATATATATCTTATATCAGCGCTTGTGAATTTTTTGAAAGAATTTTTTATATTATATGAATCCTTGCATTCACAGGTTGTTTATTCAAACTCTTGAAATCCAAGAATTTATATAAACGTAATACTCAGAAATTACTTTAGTGTGTTGTGAAACCTTATTTGTAAATTTTAACCTGGTTGAATTGTCTTGTTTTTCATTATGTACGCATATTTACACCAGAAGTGGTGCAGCACCCAATGGGAAGCCCTGCAGTCAAAGATTGCAAACAGGGCTAGACTCCTGGCTGCCACATGGAGGAGTCTTTGGGATCAACTTTCCCCTGTCCTGTCATCTGAAGTCAGTGGAGTCACCCTGGATTGTTGGCTGTGTATCCTCCCACTTGGCTGAAGAAGAAGGCTGAGACTCCTAGCAGCTTGAGGTGGTCGCCCCTTTCTCAAATTTGTGAACAGTTGAGTGTGAGTCTTATGGAGATCTGGAGTCAATGGACAGAGTCTCCTTGACTTCCTTACCATAATAGCCTGCAGGTGAAGAGAGTGCTGGAGGGATGGACTGAACGAGTGCCGCTGCATAAGCCAAATGTGGACAGTGATGTCAGGACCATAACCTCAGTGCAATGCACTAAATACCTGTCAAGATAACATATCCTTTCCCATCCTGATACTTTCCTGCATGTTTCATCAACCTAGATATCAGCCCTGTTGAAGCAAAGTTAAAGTTAGGTGCAATGTTTTTTTTGTTTAGGGTATTTCTTTCACATGTGAAATAATTAAAGAGAGAGAGAGAGAGAGAGAGAGGAGAGGAGAGAGAGAGAGAGAAGAGAGAGAGAGAGAGAGAGAGAGAGAGAGAGAGAGAGAGAGAGAGAGAGAGAGAGAGAGAGAGAGAGAGAGAGAGAGAGAGAGAGAGAGAGAGAGAGAGAGAGAGGGAGAGAGAGAGAGGAGAGAGAGGGGAGGAGAGGGGGAGGGAGGGAGAGGGAGGGAGAGGGAGGGAGAGAGAGGGAGAGAGAGGGAGAGAGAGGGAGAGAGAGGGAGAGAGAGAGAGAGAGAGAGAGAGAGAGAGAGAGAGAGAGAGAGAGAGAGAGAGAGAGAGAGAGAGAGAGAGAGAGAGAGAGAGAGAGAGAGAGAGAGAGAGAATGTATGTGCGCATATGCGCACCTGCATGCATAGGCATGTGCGTGTGTGTGTGTGTGTGCGTGTGTAAATAAAATGTATTTGATTTGATACAGTGTCTCTTTCACCATTCTTTCACTATCAAGACTATGAAAAAAAGATTTTTATTGTGAGTGTTTTATTGTTTGATCTATGTGAGTATCCTGTGTATTGTAAATGTGCATGTATGTTTTGATGATGCAGCCTAGTTATGTCTTAGGTAAACTGGAGTAGGGCTGAGGGGTGTCCTGGCATGACTCGAATGGTGACAGCTAGGAGCTGCCACTGCTTTTCTAGGGACATCAGAGATTGAATCGTAGGACAAATCTGTCAGTTTGTGGGTATTGCCTCCACAACCTCATCATGTTTTACAGCTTCCCTGTTCAAGTCTCACCAGTGATGAATTCTGCAGACAAACTAAGGTTGTACATTTATTAACAAAACACATGTTCACACACTAAAAATTGTCAGCATTTAGTATAAGTTTTCAAAAACCCGCGAATTTTTTTTTTTTACTTTTTAAATTTATTTTCCCCTTGTGATATAGAAAGTAGTTAAGCTATGCAAAATTACAACAAAATTGTAACAAAGATTTTAAAAAGAAATAAAAATTCAACAAAATTTTTGGAATGTGAGAAATTTTCTGCAGAGGTGTTAGGATTTTTGAGCAATTGAGCTCAGAGTAAGTACGTGGTAATTCATGGTTTGCTGGAAATAAACACTCTGATGTAGAATTTACTGTAACTTAAAAAAAACTGAATGATGTAAAACATTTCTTTTATTTGTTTAATTTGTGGGGACACACATTACCATACATTGCAATGATTTTTAGGGGTTATAAAATATTTTGTGATCTTTTATTCAGATGTGTGATGTTAATTTCAGCATGGTTGTTGAAGCCTTAATTTCAGGTAGTTTTTTTGTCAGGATCTGTTGATACAGGAATAGAATACACTCTTTCATTGAATAGCTGGCTACAGTCTTTATAAATGATAGGTTATTCTTGCAAATACAATTAGCACTGCTTTTCATACTAACGGCATTGGTCACTTCAGTGAGTGAATGGTGTCAAAGATGGCCTGTGGTATTTACTAAGGGCCACGTTTACGCACGTGTGACATGCACATGTGGGTGAGGCGTGGTGACAAGCAAATTTCCTTCCTCGCACTTGTGTGTGTTGTGCAACAATCATTCTGGTTTTCCTTGTACAGTCAGCAGTAGAGCAACAGGAAAAAAATTGAGAAAGTTCTTTATATTACTGTGAGAGGTGTGCACAAGCTTATTAATACTTATATTAGGTGAAAAAAAGTGGAGAGAAGGAGAATGATTAATAAGAGCACGCAGTTTATGAGAAGATGGTTGCAAGAGGATGGGTTTCTTCTAAGCAGGAGGTGGAGAGTTATCTACTACCATGTAGATAAGCAACTTACTTTTTTTTATGTAGATAAAGTTAGTAGATGTCCTGAGGTCAGCACAATCAGTATTTATAAATTGCATAATTTAGAAATATTCCAGAGATGTTGTGTCCGTAGCTTGTATACTAATTATATTCTGACTCCGTGTTTTGTTAAACAAGTATTGTATGCAAGTACAGATAATCTAAGTGAAGTTACCAAAATTTACAGTATAAGCTTGTCTAGGTACTGCATGGCAGCCAGTCAATTCTATTTGGTGCTTGTGTTTACATCTCGGCCATGACTATCTTCCCTCATTTCATAGTCTTGAATTCTTATGTAATGATTTATGCAGAAAAGTTTTGTGTTTTAATTAAATATGATAGTTGTTAATTGTTTTTAAAGTGTATTAAATTGAAACATTAATCAAACCTTTCTCTTTTTTATTTATTTTGGTTGTTAGCTTCCCCCTTCACAATTTATTCTTTTTACTACTGTTCAGGAATGAAATGTTACTGTCGCTTAAAAGTGAACTAGTTGCTTTCAAAATCAGCCCCCCTCCCCGCCCCACCCATATGTGTCAATATGTAGCATTAGTGGCCACCTATATCTTGTGTTCCTTCTACTTGTGTGCGCTGTATAATGGGTCTACATTGGGAAGTATCCTTCACGTGTAACTTAATAACAACTTTTTATTTATACTGCACTTGTATCTTACCACTGTATGATTAGCTTTTTAAAAACAATTTTGCATTTGGGTAGAATTTCATTGAGAGTATTTTGTATATATCACATAACTTACACATTAATGATTTTTTTTAAGTTTTGTGATTATGTTAACATGACGTGTGATGTGTCTTACATAGTTGCATTGTTTAGTTTTACTTTTTATTCTTATATTTTAACATGTGTATCTTCATAATTTTATGTATTCTTTAAACAGTATATATAAGGAGTTTTAGTAGGACTGCTATACACACAGCTGCCTCCTTACACATCATCAAATTGCCTGAGTAAATGGTGTATAATAAATATGTAACATATCTTTTAAACTTTATATTCAAGTGTTTAATAAAAGCACTGCTATTCAAAATTACAATCAATCATTATGATGATGAAGAACGTCCATTCTAAAGTCAATTTTTTTTTTGTATTTAAACCACTTGCACACCACTATCATAGTTTGTTTATCAAATGATGCAATTTGTTTAACATGACTGTGTGTATACAGCATTGGGTGATAAGGTGTTAATTTTCGGTAAGTTTAATTTTTTTTACAAAGTTTCAAGATTTTATATGTTTGTGTTTCAAGTTCAAGGCTGTGTAGCCTGCAACCACTACAAGTTAAAGTTTGTCTACCTTAGATGTTAGTGGCTGATGTTCGAGTTTTTAATGTTAATATATAAATAGGTTAAGGATAATCATAAAACAGCCACATAATCACACTTTAATTTCATAAAGTCTATTTTTCCTGATACATGTATAACTGAAGGTGGTGTTTGGCTTGTGATGCAAGTGGAGCCGGAGGCCACTTGCACATACAGTGTAGCACATCATGGGATGACTTAATTTACAGAAAGATGCAGGTCGTTGCTCTCAGCTGTGTTCAGGTTTGCTGTTTCAGTCACATGTGTTGCAGTGACAATGCCTCTGCTTGGTAGCTCGATTAAGGTGTGTATTTGTGGACATCATGTAATCAGATTCAAATCAAACCATAGTGACACAATGATAAATTGGATGGTATGCTACCAGAGGTTGTTACCCAATGGGCAAGCAGTCAGCTGCAGTTGGCTTCCATTCTTCTTACTGGTTGATGAGAGGAGCACAAAAGTATGGGTGAAAAAGTCCCTCCGTGAGACAAGTTAGTTCTGTGATGTTCCATGGCACTGGACACATTTGCCTTCACACCTTGCTACAGGCCTGCAATATATAATGTAGATAACTTGTGCAAGTCACTAATGTGCTGTTTGGTCACATACTTGGGAGTACAGGGCACAGAAAATCAACTTGTGTACCCTTTACGCATTGCAGCTAGGACATTTACTGTGTATGACTGTTAGCTTGTGTGTGTTAAAAAAAAAAAAAAGAGACGGAGAGAGGCATCGAAAGAGGGAAAGGGGTTAACATAATGTATGCAAAGAGCAAAACAAACAATTGACAGTCGTAATCACACTGAACATAATGGCATCATCAATAAATGAAGAGAAACTGTGTATGGCGGTCGCTAGAGTATCGTTGGCCAACAACGTATACAGTTACTCTTTGATCAAACATTGCAACGAGAGGTACTCCAAATCAGCCTCCAGGTTCTTAACTGAATCACATTTATTCACTTGGATCCCACTGCAGTTCATATAGCAATCTGACATAAGCCTACTAGTCCCTATTAAAGGAGATAAAATACACTAATGGAGACACACTGAAGGTTCAATCCAAATAGGATTTACAATACAAACTGTTGGTGTGTAGAAGGCACTCTGATTATAAGTGGAGGGGCACTACTTGTCTGCACCAGACTGTAGCAATTAGACCAAGCGTCTTATCACAGGTCGTCTGACAACATGAGTGCAGTTGGCTGTGCAATTCCTTCGTGTGCATCACAAAGTGTGTCTGCAATTCCTGGAAGATGACAGCAAGCACCAAATGAAAAATTAAGTGACTCAGAGCATGGTCATACAGTGAACTCCTAAAGGATGGCTGGACGTTCCGAAGAATTACCATTCACTTGGTATGTGACATGTCAGTAGTATACTGGTGATAGAGAAGATGGGTAACAGAGGGTTCCCACAGTGACTTAGCCCCACGAGTTCCACATCGCTTCACTGATGAGCACCTGGATATAAGGATCATTCAGGCTGCCTTGATTGACAGTAGAGCAGCACCATGTGCAATCAGAGCCACTGTGGCTCCCCATGTATCTGTATCTGTACAAATATTAAACAATTGATTTTGGAAAATAGGTTTTCTTTACTGTGTTCATCGGGCACGTTTACCCCTGACACCTGCTCATCGTTGTGAACATCTCCGGTGGTGCTGGAACTATATGTGTTGGAGAGGTGAAAGGAAAGTAGTGGTGTTTACTGATGAGTGGTGTTTACTGATGAGTGATGTTTCTGCCTTGAACAAAGTGATGGCCATGTTTGCATTTGTAGATGTACGGGCGAGTGGAACAATTCATTGTATATTCACACTCACAAGACCAGATGCACACATGGTATTATGATATGGGGCCCTCAAGCTATACATCGCTATGCCTCTGGAATTCATTCAGAGGAACATGATGAGTGCGCGGTACATCCATTATGTCAATTATATCCTCCAACCATATGTAAACATACTGTAGGAGGCAACCTTCCAGAATGATAATCCATTGGGTACCACACTGTGCTGTACATGGTGTACACATGCTACCTGGCATGCTACATCTCCAAAATTCAGCCCCATCTAAAACGTGTGAGACATGATGGAAAAACTTGTGACATCCAGTCCAGCCCTGGCAATGACCATCAACCAGCTATACCAAAAAGTACAGCGAACATGGGATACCGCACTCCAGAAAGACATTTAGCAAATATATAAAAGGTTATGTGCCATAAATGCTGCATGTGTGACGATCAGTGCAGTTTAACTCTTTATTAAGATGTCTGATGTATGTGTTGCATTTAATGTTGTGGACATCCCACATACTTTATGTTTAGATCAGTCACACATAGCACCTCCTCCTTGTGTTACAACTTTTGGGCTGATACATGTATTCCTATGTGATTTTAAATACAAAGTGCAATTCAATTCAATTAAATTACAAATATTTTTGATAAAATATGACATCATTATTAAATGTGACATCGGTGTCAATTGTTGAGGCAGTAGGTGGTAGTAGTAATAAAGCAGTAGAATGCCCAGAAGCCAGGCCATGATTTCACGAATGGCCACATGATGAACAGAGACTCTTTCTAGGGTTGCGAAGTAGCCATGGGGCTGTTCACTAACACCGACACATACATCTTCTGCTCTGTTGTTGGCCACGGAGTACACCATATGCAATACAGGGGGAAATGGCTACTTGTGAATGAGTGTGACCACAGTGCATGTTAGATCCAGAGCCATCCAACGTTTATTAGACAATAAGAGAGCATTAAAATGTGCACGATGCTACATGAACTAAAAAAAAAATTATCCAATACATTATTTAAACACTGGGGCACAAAAACCTTGCACAAGGCCTCGCCTGAACCAGCATGGAAATACACTAGTTACGTTACTCATAAAAAGCTTGTAGTTGAAAATAATGAGTTAAGGGCCCTCCGAATCAACATAACGGCCAGGCTGACTGTGTGGGTGCAATAAAAATGTTTTAGAAAATTATTAACAAACAGAACTACAAATCAGTGAATGCAATAACGAGGCTCCCGTAGGCTATGCGTCCATCCTGCTTGAGCTTCAATCAAAAACTGCCAAATGGCCATCAGAAAAGGGGACAATAGCCCATGCCGGAAGTACAGGTCCTGCCGGACCACATACATGGATATGGAGCACGAGGGGGAACCATGATGATTACAAAAACATGCACAGGCATGCACAACAACAGATTCAGTAATTCCTCGCTGACCACGGTATCTTAAAATGAGGTTTCAGTTATGCAAAGATTTGTTTTTATAGACTTTTTCTCCGACTGTGGTATATATTACTATTATCCACGGTTTTCAGTCTCTGGAAAACTAGCCATTATTGATGTTAGTGGTCACGCATTTCTCAAGCTAACATCATAGATTTTGACATTTGTTGTCCAAAGCAGCGTGAAACTATAAATTACTTCATGCCAGAAGGGGACTGAGGTGTTCTGGGATGGGGAAGTTGAAGGCCAGGTCAGTGAAAATTCTTTACCTTAGTCACATGCCGCCACCTCTGCCTTACCCTCCCTGTTGTTTTTTACTTCCATCATTCCTCCTCTTTTGCTGTAAAAACAGCGGTGCATTACAGACCAGTTTCTTAATCAATGTATGTATGATAACTTCAAATTTAATTCAATGTCCTTTTTTTAATTATTTTTTTAAGTTTATGCATGCCCATGCCTATGTAAGGTGCTAATTTTTTATGGTGAGCAATTGTTTTTTTCTTGTAAAGTCAATTTTATGAGTAAAGTGAATAAAGGTAAGTGTGTGCAAATAAAATGTGTTCTTATACCATATTTTGGCGAATAATCCCGTGTGCAGGTATAGGCCACATCAGCAGTTTTTGATGAAAAATTCACAATAATTAATATTTCAAGTAGACCATACTAATTGTTTGTATTCCAGTAAACATTACCAGACCTCATTGTGCCAGTGCAGAGGCCAACACGCTGCCTAAATTTAATATAAATTCAACACATTGATGTGAATTGCATCAATCAGCATGTTTTCCCAACACTGGACTGCTGTTACGAAGTGAATTGGCCCTGCAACAATGGCAGTGGCGGCAGCTGTTGCCACTCGCCAGAGTAATTTTAGAGTGACCGACAGCTGCAGGGGGGAAAGGGGTTGTCAAAGAGGCAAGGCAAACCCACCCCCACCCATGACTCTTTCCTAACCAGCCAGCCAACCAAAGTATGACCCGACCATACAGCATACCAGCTATGCCTATCGGCCCCGGCATGAGCAACAGCTGAGCGGCATTCGGGCAGCCCTGATACGAGCATTACCACCTACTTCACAGCCCAGACCAAGGATCTAGGCACAAGCAACAGCAGCAAGCCGCAGAACCTGGCCACGGTGCACAGGATCTAGGCACTCACCCAGATACAAGCACACTGCAATTTTTTCGCTGCTAGCCCCAGCACATGAGTGATTTAATTTTGAATATGTATCTTCATATCTATTATCAATAAATAAAGTCTTATGCTTTGCTTCAAACATAAGGCATCTCCAACAGTGTGTGTGGTTACTGTTTTGTGCGTAATACGTCAGATTTTCTAGTAATGAAATGCCAAATAGTTGGCAGACTTAACGTATACCCCTTTTCACCATAAAAACTTGTATTCTTCTACCGCGGTTTTTTCAACAGTGGTGTTTTTAAAAAACGCATCCCCTGTGGTTGGCAAGGAATTACTGTACTTCAAAACTTGTATCCTAATTCAAAGGCGTATGTGCACAGGAGTGATGACAAACAATTACATAAAAAAACACCTGGATGACAAATCCCCCACACCCCTGCTAGGCAGTCGTGGGCGCAATCGTGCGAAACCAAAACAAGAGTGTTCTGATGTACAGAATTGGTGCGTGACATGCATGACGTGCACAAGAAGAGGAGGTGTATAACAGCAGGAGTGAGCCTGTCTGCATCAGTGAAGGCATAAGTTATAACATCTCAGTGTTGCGTTCCCTGGATTAGGGGGTGGGGTGGCCTCCCTGCACCAAGCAAGGCATCTATGGGCTCTCCAAGACCTGTGAAGAAGCGGGGTCAAGTTCGTACTGGGTGTTTTAAGATTGTATTCCCCTTCATTGCTGGATGCACTATCCCCAAAAGGTCAGTGATATGGATACTCTGTATCCCCCCCCCAACCTTATCTGCTGGGAGGGGTTCACTGTCCGTCTAACAACTATGCAGTGAAGGACGAAATCACCCAGACACACATCCGGCTGCCAATAGCAGCTGGGTATCTTGGGCATCTCTGGTAGTGACGGGCTGCTAAAAGATAAGCTCTAAGCCTGTTGGTGGGAAACCCGCAAAATCCGGCAATGTCTGTTCGGCATAAAGCTCGAGGTCCTCTGGTGGAAAACACATGAAGTCTGGGGGTGATGTCAAGGGATGGTCTATACCCCACGGAGATCCTGTGCATGCAGCAAAGGTGAATTCGAGGTGAATCCGATGTGGTGAATGCAACAGGAGGGGAAACAAGGGATCCCTGAGAAAACCTGCCAAACAACAGCACTGTCTGGCAAGATTCCCACATGCAAAAATACGGAGGTGACCCCACCAGGAATTGAACCGGGTTCACCATGGTGGGAGGTGAGTAGTCTACCCACTACACTGCCCTGGCCCCACCAAAACAAATTTTCTTCGTCACATGTTTAACATAGCAAAATCACAAAAGTGAATGTTGAGATGCCCTCAGCCCCTCGGGGGCGTCTGGAGTTTCAACCATGCCTCACTCACACCATTAATTACAAAACACATGTATACCCAATGGGGCAGAAAGCAATCTCAAAATCTCCCATATACTGCGGCCCATACATACTTAATATTACTACAATCCGTTTAGTACATTGGCACAGTCACGATCCCACAACTCTCAGTTAAAAGTTCCTTAAGGTGATTCTGAAAGAATGTTCTCATAGACCATTTTTCTGTGACTTTTGTACATTTAATGATAAGTTAGCAAATACACTGTATTCATAAGCCTTACATTACCATCCACAGTTATTATAAAAAAGGTATTAAAAATTCTGGGCCCTTAACAAATATATAGATAATTAAACAACAACTTCCTGATGACAATGAAATAAATCGTTCCAGCAAACCCGGTCATAAAAGGACATCGCAGAAATACCTGAGGTAGAGGTACGTCAAAACGTGTACGCACGAACAAGGCAGCAAATAAACCAGCTGTGGCCTTATATACAGAAAATAAGATGCGACGACTCGGGAACAGCCTCTGGGAATTTGAGTCGCTGTCGTGTGCAGCCAGCAGCTCGCCAGGGACACTGCTTTGTGAATACATACCACAGTGCGTAATCACCTTGCCCGGCAACTGATCTTCTACACTGATGGTCGATTCACACCCGTGAATAATTACATATTCGTAACTAAACATTTTTGTGCTTAGCAAAGCCCCATGCACATCTTCTTAAAAATTGAAAGTTTGCAACGAATGTCATAAACTTCACAATATCAGCCTATAATATTTTTAACCAAACGAGCAGATATTTCCTTGTTCTGAACATGCCAGAGTAGCCAGTCACTTCAGTGGCAAAAAGAAATGGATCGGGAACATCATAAACTTAGATTGTTTATCAAGGAAACTACTTGGCGTTCGGCCCATAGCATTACACTGTCATTAGCAAAATACACTATTGGTTTGTACCACAACTTTATGCCAGCACGAGCGCACATATTCACATAAATTTAGTAGGCGTGATTTGTTCTCATAATATTACACGAACAACAACTTCACGTCTGTTGGCACTGTCTGCATTTTACCGGGCACACGACACATGGCCTCGCTGCATAACGACTACCCAATTCATACTGCACAAGAATTCCGCTCTGCGTCTAGCCCGCAACTCGCCTGCTGCTCGACCCATAGCAGACTGCTCTCTCGCACACTGGATGGCCACACCCATGCAGCCGGTGAGGTGAAGTCACATGCCCGCTAGGAGTGAAGCCTAACGGCGATCATCCACACTAATCGTACATTTTGTTTGCAAACAACAAACCTAAAAGTTATATCACCATAATTATTATATTATACTTTCATACTATATATATAGACACACACACATGCTACACAAATATGGAATCATAAATACAAATATTATAGGAATAAGGTCGGCCTTTTCTAATCAAATATACATAGTAAAATATAGAGACTAATATGTAACAACTACAGTTACCAAAAAGGTACCAACAGTAACCTAAAGCCACACAGATAAAAACTGGTTACTAAATGATTGGCCATTATGGTTCCACAGAGTTACCAATAGAAATTAAAACCTAACCACTCCTAATGACGATATTCTGATTGTCACAATGTACAAGTTGTGTCTGCCAGTACAAGAGCATGGCCAGTGAAACAAGAGCACACACAACACATTCCAATTCTAAGGCAGTGGTAGCATATTTGTAATAACACATCTATATTATCAGAAAAAATCTGTTACTTTAGTATAAAGTATTAAAAAAATTAATGATAACCAAATGTAACAATTACTTTTGCAACATTATGAGTAAAAAAAACATAAGGACAAATCCACAATTCTGAATTGTAACAATTAGTCCAATATTATGACTATTAATCAGTATACTTAAAGTAATAGTAATTAATTTAACCCTACATCACTGATGTTTTACCAAAGCACTCCTCATTATCAAAATTTTCATCACTAAACTATTATTCATTCAATACAAAATACACAACCCGTTGAATTTTCTGGCTTGGTACTGTAAATATAAATTTAAAATATAATTTTCTAACCAGCATAATTACAACCTTAGTCATACAGCCGCATACATTACATGTTTAAAATAGTTTTTTTTATGGTGATACAATATTTAGCCCGTATGAAACACTTAAGGTATAAATACAAAACTGGCTACCTGTTTGTGTTTCCTATGCAGCTCATCTGAATACTTATTGATATCCTTAACTATATCAGAAATGCTTTGCACCATCTGTGCATGAATGGATGATAATTTTTCTGCAGAACTGCGAAAAATACCCCAAACTGGAGCAAATGTTCCATGTGGACAAGCAGCACTAGCTTGTTTTGCAAGTTTGAGGAGGAGTTTGGAGTTTACCTCCTCAATGTTAGATCTGAAAAAGTTAACGATTCCACAATTAACATTTCACTATGGTTTTTAAAAAAAAAATTCAATATTCAGCTTACTTAAAAACCAGCACAAACATCTAGATTGTAAGATGGCAATCATTTGGTACGAACCTATGTAAATAAAAATTTAATCTTTAAAATTACAAAACTCCTAAATCTTATTACATCATATTAAATGCCCATCAGCTGTCATTTGCTTTAGTTTAAAAAGAAATCTTCACTAACTGTGACCAGTAAAGAAACACACTATTGACATAATTTATTCAGATGACTGGTAATCAGTTTAAATATACTTTTGTTCACAAAATCATGTAAAAGCCTTACAAGTTGTGACAATAGATTTTCTGGGCAAACTGAATGTACTATGTGATGCAAGTTGGCCACAACACTGAAATGCAAAGTATGGAAAGATGGTGTAAAAGACCACTTTGAAAACATGCCATTATTTTATTTGTATATACAGGTGTAATTAACTATTGATCAAATTAATATTTTCATAGAAATTTTAATTAAATCCATACTGTTTCAAAATTATTAATACATCAATATAGAATTGATGTCATTGCTAAATATAGCTTAGATTTAATTTATCATTCCTGGATATGGCTAAAAATAAGAGTTGAGAGGGTTAAAATTAAATTGGTCACAGCACATTTATCTCTTTTCCCCATTTTAGTATGGCATGCTTGAGCTTGAGAAATGAGAAAGAAAAAGAACTTCCCATGTTACTACAAAGAAGAGACAGGTTCATTGTGAAAATAATAGATAAATTAATGGAGCTAAGGCCATTTGCCTTGACTTGGTGTGGTATTAAATATTAATTAGATTAATATATATGCAACTAGAAAATTGTTTGATAAAATAATTCACAATTATACAAACAAAAATTTTTGAACTGTTTCCATTGAATAAAATTACTTATAGAGGTTATTTTAGGGCTATATGGTAATGTGACTTGTTTGCAAGACAATTAGCCCAAAATTACTTAACAATTTGTCTTATGAGGACTGATTTGGATTAATTAAAATGTTATAACCACTTAATGAGGGGTGAGCTATTTGAATATTACTGAAGAATTAATGCTATCCCTTTAGGTCACATTGAACTGAAGTGTGTGGTTCAGAATTGCAGATTGGCCAAATTATGGCATCCACAAATATATTTTCACTTACTATTGTCACAAAAACTGAAATCCTTTGAGCATTGTGAGTTTGCAACAACTAACGAAAAAATTAGTTCAGTAAGTGAACTAAAGAGTAACATCAAGATGGTGTCAAAACTTCCTAACCAAGTATCAAACATTAGCTAGTCTTCATCAATTTTGATTTGTTGGCAGCTTTGCACCATGCAGTGCTCAGTTGAACCACTGGACCATGCCATAAGCACTTCCCCATTAGATAACTATTGGCTGTTCACAGTAAAATCAGAACTTTCGAAAGCCCTGCTTAAGACCTACTTGTATGCATGTTGTATATTCTTCCACCTTATGTAAAATTAACACTGCCATGGACCTCATCACTTTATTCATGCATCTGTCAAGTGAAACTGTGAAATTATTAGAAAAAGTAAACATTTTATAAATCTGCTAATTTTTACACACTGAGGAGTTAAAAAAAATAGAAGGCGTAAGAAATAATTTAAGTTATCACAAATGATTACCTAACACTTTTTATTGAACGTTAACATATGGAACTACTTTCCATCCATCGTTACCAACTTTACCGGGCGCATGTCACTCAATGCGCCTGTTAAAATACATGCAGGCAAGGGCAGTGATATTTTTCTACAGTTGATTTCAAAAGTGCTCACTTTATCGTGAACTGCCTTTAATCATGTGTCTACCTTTTAATTTTAAACTTAAAGGAAAAAGGCATATGCCACTTAAAAAGAATGTTCCTTTCTTTCAAAATAAGAAATATAACAATTGGAGATCCTATTAACTTGAAATCTTAGTTCAATCCTGGTAATTATTTTTTAACTGTTATTCTTATACAAATGTTTCTTCAGATAGATTAAAAAGTAAGAAGCAACATATACATATTATGTCATACTGTCCCTAATACCTCTTGTACTGCCATAGATATGTTGGCAGAGTATGATCACAGACTTGTTTTCAGAGGTTATCCAACAAGTTTGATATTCATTAGAGTGGTACACAGAAACATGGTTATCTTGTGCCAGCTGGAACTGTTATCAGTACAGGTCATATAATTTTTATCACTAGCCATATCCTCCTCTCTCTTTAACCCTTTCTCTAGTACGCATATCCATTTAAATCTGTATTTTTATTGCCTATCAGAGTATGCATGTAAATATATGATTTGAACAATGTATAAATTAATATTTCTTTTTTTTATATTGTTTATCCACTCAAGAAGCATATTACATGTTTAATAACAAAACAAAAAGTTCCTGGAGTGCGTTAACATAAATGTCTGTTACAACTTCTCAAATTCAATGGGTTTAGCTAGGTTTTTTAAGTGAGGGAGGTTTCAATTATATAAATGATTTAATAATAATTTCCTAATTTATATACAAACACCACAAAGAAAATACTCTCAACTTAATATCTCACAATAAATGTTGATCACTTGCTATTTAAAATTGACATTTAATAATTGTCCAGCATACATAAATTAATGTCAAATAACTAAAATCAGTCGCATTAAACAACGTATCATAACTTAGTGAATTATTTCATACATTTACAGTCCATATTTGACAGTTCCAATATTTATAATACATTCCGTATCACATGTTCATACAGTCCCACATTAATTCAAGGAGATAGATCCGGATATACTCAGTTCCAAATACCTTAATCATAAAGGTGTGTAACATTTTTCAGTGGTGGTTATTGCCTTATTTATATTTGGGCATAAACCATGTAATTTTTTGTTGAATATTTATTTTGGCATATAATTATACAGTTGTGTTTCATTTTTGTTTCAGTTTAAAACAATAATGAGTTTAGTGTTTGTTTTGTAGATCTTTTAGCTCTTTTTTCCTGTCATAAATAAAACATGTTATGTAGTAAATTATAGAATAAACTCTGTAGGACCTAAACTGAATTGCAAAATATATTGCCAAAAACAAAATTATACTCTAAGGACAATATAATAGAAAAAACTTCAAATTCCAAGCAGCTACAATAATATTGTTACAAGTTGCCAGAAGAGCATATCCGAGTTCATGCGAAATGGATGTCTTTATAAAAATAAAAGAACTAAATTTTATTTTTATAAATTTATTCACACAGCTATTATAAGCAATGAGAAATTGTTTTCTTGTGTTACTATTAAAGATAGATATACAGGATGAGGCACCTAAGGCAGACCACCTGAATAATTATGCCAATTTCAGTGATAGAAGAAAATGTTTCAGACAAAATTTGCTTGGGTCCAAGGTGCTAATAACATGCTTCGTAATTGACCTACAGCAATCTTGAATGACCGGAAAATGTCATTGTATTTATTACATCTTCATATGCACTGTCGAGGGATGTTATTAAAAATTATCACTCCATTTACATTAACAAAGTTGATCATTGTTAACTTATTTAGCCTTTCATGTATGAGGAAATTATCACTATCACGTTATTAGTGCCATAGACCCAAGCAACTTTTGTCTGAAACATTTTCTTCGAACACTGAAATTTGCAGTGCTATTGAGGTGGCCTGCCTTTGGTGCCTCATCCTGTATACCACCAGGGACTTTTTTGAGCAGAAAGATAAATGCTTCTTAGCTATCAAAGCCTTTTGCAACATTAATGTATAGCCTACTTCTGGAAAGATCAGAAAACTTAATGATTAAATAAAAAATTACTGGAAACAAATTGTTAATCTTCCTTGATACAGAGCTTGAGAATATTATTTCTCACACTTAAGTTTTTGTTTCAATTTTATATATTCAAAATTGGCTTCAAAAAACTGAATTTCATTAACATGCAACTTATTTCCCTATACCAAATTCTCACTGCTTTCAAACCAGACAACGGCCTTAAATAACAGCACTGGTACCACCATATAAAAATAAAAAGTTTAAAATTTAAGGTTATTTAAAATCTGAACATTAAATACATGAGTTTTATAAACACTGTTTTCTTAATTTAAAGTGGTGCCAAATATTCACTTTAAAAGCATGTTTCAAAAAACTTAAGAAATACAGTGTTTGTTAACATAATGGGAATAGGTTTAAACATAACGAAAATAGTTACATTAAAAAATCCTATAAGAGTGTAAAATAAACTAGGGTACGTGTTAAGAATAGCAATTGTATGGAGAAAAAAAAAGCAGGGGAAGGGAAGTAGGAGATTCTGAAAATTATAGCATTTGACAGTGTCTATTTGAAAAAATTGTTTCTGGTTTTTATATTTATAACCTTCCCCAATATTGGTTGAATTAAAATTTTTTCCCAAAATATAATATAGTAAGTTAAGTAGGATGACCATGAAATAAATACGACCTTACAACCTTTTTACCCTTCTGTACAAAATGAAAATAATCAGTAAAATGTGATGTGAACACGTATGCTGTAATATGCATTATAAATTACATTTTAATGACTGCATTCTATAAAGAAGTGTAAAAATGTTTGGCACTCTGATTTACCCCACGTTTGGAATTACCCCGACTTGGAATAGTTATTTGTAGGAACCTATTTAACAGCAGATTACAAAGAGAGCCATAGAGTTTAAAACTAATTCAGAAATTTGTAGTTCCATAAATTTTTATTGCAAGTTTTCTGATATTTGTGTGACTAGTAATATATGAAAGTTGTGGGCTGAGAAAGGTTGCAGTGTGAAGCTGTAATATATATGTATTAGCAAACAGTTGTGGCAACTGAAGAAAGTGTACAAAAGGGAGCTTAAAAAGAAAATATATTGTCTGTAAGTAGTGAATGCGGAATTATAAGGATATGAGAATAATAATAGACATAAAATACAACTTAAATTATTTGAGGGTGTTGCATAGTGCAGGACTAGGTAAGCAAAAGGATAGGGTATTACATGGTAAATTATTTTAGGCATGTCTCAGTTACCATTGACAGTATCACTTTCAAACATAAAACACTTTTGTGCCCTTTGAAGAGAATGCTACAAGAGAGTAAGTAGGAGTAAATTAATGAGTTTGTGTTATTGTTGAATCTATAAATATTAATTACCAGCAATTTTCAAAAACCTCTGTAGAAATGTGGCATGCACAAAATAGGATAAAATGTTATTTGTTTGAAAATTATATTGTGATAAGGTTAAAAACTCCATTCAAATTTTTTTGGGGTATTTTCAACATTTTTAATTCTTTTATTCAGATGCACTTAATTTTTTTTCTTGGAAGCTCTTTATTTGTTGTTATGCTGAGTTAAGTTATTATTTTTTTTGCATTTAAATTATTTTTTAAGTTAGGATATAATGTTGTTCAGTTTGTTTTCCCGGGAATAGTCCTTAGGTTAGCTGCAGAGAATTCTATAGAGTCGGTGCTAGAAATGTTTTCGGATCTTTCCGAGCTAAGATCAGCCTCCACACTTCCTTTGTGCCGTCTATAGCTGTGCATGTTTTTTCTCCGCTGCATTGCTAAAGTTTGCAATCATCTCGTTTGTGAATTGTTTTTGTCTCGCTCTGTGTTGACTGTGCAAGTTCCGGGAGCTTCACTGATGGTGACATTTTGCTTTGACAGCCATGAGCTTGTAAGTGCTGTCTGGGGAAGGGAGGTTTCGTGCTACGGGCAACAAACAAAGTGTAGGGATCTAAGAGGAAAAGGGGAATGAGTTGGAGAGGATCACGTGTTTACGAGTGGTCGCTAAGTGTGGGTGGAGTGTGCTGATTGGCTGGAGGCATAGTGGTGAGCTTAATGATGTCAACCAAGGTCAGACTCTGAGTTGTTGTTGAAAGCTAGCCATCGAGGAGAGCGGAAGTGAGGCTGAAGCGGTCCAGGGGAGACCGACAAATGGCACTGACCAAGCCTTTAAATAGTGTATTTTTTGGGGGTTAGAGTAGTAGGGGGGGATATATATGTCATGGCCACCATCATCTAGACATTAAGGTAATTATTTAAGGCTAGGGGCTACTTTTGTAACATGAGTAATCAAGTGTCGATGTTTTTCAGTCACAAATAAGCTATAACCTTTTTTTCCAGACATTACTGATGATAATTGTAATTGGGAACACATTTAATTCGTCATTTTAATTTAATTTTTTTATCTCATCTGCATTCTTTGCTTTATGAGAATTTTTCTTAGGTTGGTACTTTGCATTGAAGTAAACTGGTTGCCATAGCTTATCTCAAGGGCATAACGGTTGTGTTTTGTTAAGTACTCCCCTTGTAGTTATTTACGTTGAATGAAATTTTTATTTTATTTACTTCACCTTTTCATTACAGATACATGTTCAAGCCAACCATATTCTAAAAAAAAAAGAGTTGTATTTGGAAGAGTAAATAGCTGCCTACTGTTCATAGCGTGATATTTATATATTAATGCAACACTTATCTGCGAGGTTTGAAATGAGCTAACCTTCTGATGCAAGATCCCACTTAAAATTTATCGGTGTTTTTGTAATTGTTACCAGATTTTTATATTTGGATTTTTTAACTCCGAATAGTATTTAAATGCTTTTTTAAGAGGCCTATGAGTCTCAGCTTAAGTGTTTTCTCTCATACATTTTTCAAGTAGAAGAATTATTTTCTTTCATGATTGTGAATACCAACTGCCATACAGGAATTTTTTTGTAAGACACCATAAAAATATATATATAACTTGTAACTGCAATATTTGAGATTCGACACATAAGATCAAAGAAAACTTCACATAAAATTTAAACAGAACTACACTCACTAAGAAAGATAACTTAATTATTAATGTTGTTATTAATCAAGAATTTATTTTAGTTTTTTCGAGATTCTAATGCTTATTTTCTCACTGTTGGACTCTTGATGTTGATTGTGTTTATTATTCACTTCAGAGTTTTCCTTTTACACTCAAGCTTAACTGGTAAAAAGGTTGTAAGGTCTTATTTATTCCATGGTCATCCCACTTAACTTACTATACTATACTTTGGGAAAAAATTTTAATACAACAACAAGCTTAACCGACTGTTACCAGGGACTGGTAAGGAAGGAGCTGTCTGCATCTTCAAGAGCTGTTTATGGTCCAGTCTTCCAGAAGCAGGAGGGTCTGCCACAGCGCAGAAGTGACTTTTGGGGGGTTGTTAACAATGGCATGCTTCTTCCGGCCCTGAAGAGAATGGTGGAATCAGCGAAGTACCAGACCATGCGAACCGCTGGTGGCTTCCCCCGGCCCTGTTCAGAATGGTGGAATAAACATAGACTGCCCTCAACCTGTCTCGCAGGACTATTTATACTGATTTCATCCTGGACAGATAGAGACGAGGGGTGAGGAAAGAGATAAGCTCCGCCCCCTGTGTCGTCTGCTGGGCATCGCCTGATGTGCTGTTGAATCGCTGATGCAGCTGACTTTATCTCTTATCTCATCCGCAGGGTGCTTGTAGGATGTGTGCTGCCCTCCATTGATGCGCCATAGAGCTACATGGCCTGGGGTGGCAGGCTCGGTGTCTCAGTCCAGCACTACAGTCTCACTTCGGGAGGTGTTGCTGTAACGTCTGTCTGGCTTGGCAATTTGGGGTGAACAGTACATGGTGACTGAGGTATCTGTAATATCATCCAACCTTGCGCAGGTGTATCCTGTAGCCACGTGTCCAGCCTACTCAAGTATTGTTGGTTAAATGACTTGTCCAGTGGGGTGAACGTGAGCTCAGATGGGGCAAAGTTAAGTGCATGTTAAACATGCGCAGAGCATCACGCTTCAGTTGGCCTCCCTCCGACTTGACATAAAACCATCTGGATGAGAAAAAATTTTTCTTCGCCTCCGAGGTTATGTGGAGCTGTCACCCTGAAAGAACGAAGCTTTGCTTCTACCGTGCTTCTTTCTCTGTGCATGCTCTGCCTGGAAGAGGTGAGCGGCATGCTTATTTGCTGCTGGTTGTGTCACATATGAGAGTAGTTACGCAGCTTGTGGTTCTGTCTCTCTCTCTCTTTCTTGTGCGCTCGGGTGTCTGGTGCATAGGCTGGCTTGTGGCAGCAGACGGCGGGCGAACAGCTGTGACTAAATGAGTTCCTTGCTCCCTTGTGAAGGAAAGGAAGGGGAAACTGTGTCACACGATCTTTTTGTGTCCGGAGTCGCGTGCCAAGGGCCTTCATTCATTAACACGCTCACTCACTATTTCAGCAGAGGGCTGCGGTTGCTTTAAATACATATAAATTTTAGAGTTTTGGTTCCTGTAAAGAGTAATTTACATGCAAGCACAAAAAGAGAAACGACACCGGAGAGTAAATGGAAAAATCCTACTTGTGAGGGATGTGTGATTTGAACTAGCTAATTTATATCTCCCGTGGTACTGAGGGCATGGTAAAAGATGACTTTAGCTGGAGCCTGCTAACATGTCAGATTGCACTGCAAATAAAATTACGTGTTGACACATTTACATAGGAGGTTGAATGACTCTAAGCCTTCCATCACTTAGGTTCAACCTTAGCTAAATTCCTAATCATCTAAACAAATACAAGTACACTGAAAAATTATTAACTAATATGACAATGCGTACATCGGCCACCTACAGAAATATAAAAAAATCAATACAAACTTCAATTCTTTATGATAATACAAATAAACCCTTCTAAATAATAAACATATTAATAATAACTTGGAAATATTTACTGGCATTAAAACTGGCAATATTCCTTTGCAAACAACAATATTTGTACAGGTGCTTATACACATGTACACACAAAGCAATAGACAGCTGCTAGTAAATAATTTTGAGTAAATTCACACAGTTGAAGTTTACTGGCTGTGTTGTTTCTGAATCTGTTTCTTCCCTGGTCTGCCCATCTCTCTAAGGGCCACGTGTATAGGGTACAGCCACATGAACCTTGAAGTGGGCTGGCAGGGAGATTCTTTGTAGCGACCTGGTTGGGAAGAGATGTGGCAGGCATGCGCCAACATTTCTCGCTTCTGGCTGCCACGCTCTGAGTTCATTGCCCCCGTGAGGGCCTGCTCGGGGCCCCTGGCATCTGAGAAGTGGTAGAAGCCCCTTCCTCCTGAAAGGGCATTTTTGAGGTGGCCGCCTGGGGTCGGGGCTGTTCGGGATCCCCTACCCCGACTGCTGGGTGATGCACTTCCTCCCATACAGGAGTGGCAGCATCAGCGACCTTGGCACCATCCAGCATCGAGATCTGGGGGTCGGCCGGGTTCTCCTGGAAATGGCACGATGATCGTGGTGGTGGACAGAGGTTGAAGCTCTTCGGATCCCTCTACCTCGATGGCTTGCTGGGTGGGCTCAACCATCTAGGCTGAAGGTTGAGTCCTGGGATGGCCCAAACACTTCCAGGTGTCAAAACCGGCGAGGCCCTCAGGGGGAGTGGACCGGTAGGTTCTACTCCTCTCCCCTCGGCATGGAGAGGATGGCCATCAGGGGGGAGTGGATCCCCTGATTCACCCCTCTCAGCAGTGCATGATTATGCCCTTAGAAGACGTGATGAACGGAGGCAGAGTTACTGGGTGCACCTCAACCTCGACGATCATGTGGCTGGGCTCATCCTTCCGTGCTGGTTGGTTGAGTCCTCTTGGTGAAGATCCCGGTATCATTTGTGGCAGGACCTCGCTCGCTGTGGGATAGAGTGGTGTACGTAGTGCTCCTCCCTCCTCTGCTTGGTGGATTTCCACATCCTCTGGGGGCGGCGTGGATGAAGTAGAGTTTTGTGGTAGAGGTATCATGGACACACCTACCTCTTCTTCTTGGGGATGCTTGTTCTCCCTAGCAGGAGGGGTAACATCATGGGCCACGGTGCTTACCAGTGTCATAGTCCAGGCGTAGGCCACGTCCGCCTAGACCATAGCATCCAACGTGATGTTGGCTGGAGGAAGAGCCTCTTCGGGTAACTCTACCTTGACTGCCTGTGGAGATCCATCCCTCTCAGAGATGGTGCTGGGTCTTGGAGGTCTCTGGCAGGATTCTCTATCTAGAGGGCTCCGCCAGGATACCTCCGATCCCATGGTGGCTTTCCAGATTCGTCGGGCCGATGTCTGCAGGTAATATGTGCTGGGTATAGATGGCAGAGTCCGTATGGAGGTTCCGCCTCTATATACTGGTAGGGTTGAGGTCCTGGTGAAGACTGGGTGTTGAGATCTCTCTTCGGCGTCCATGTGAAGTTCCGGCTCCTGTGGTGTAAAGGGCTTTATGTCTGGAGCAGACCTCGGAGTAGGTCTGTCATCCCTCTCTTCTTCTTCTTCATCCAGGTCCTGGGTTGGAGGTTCCACTTCGTAGTCTTGAACTCCGACGGGAAATGACCTTATTTGCCCTTAAGTCACTTTCTGGATACGTCCACAGATATCCTCTGTCCAGTATACATTGCTATGTTCCCCACCACATGGTACGGTCCTCCCACTTGTTGTTTAGGCCTACGCTAAACTGGCCAGTCCTATTGCTGAGGGAGTGACTGTGTATAAAGATGGTTTCGCCCAGAGAAAAAGTGCGCACTCCCATGCAGGGTGGTGGGTATTTGCAGGAAATGTACAGTTCTTGGGCTTCTTTCGCCTTTATCGCTCTGGTTAAGGCGGCCAAGCAACCATCTTCAAGATTGGGCATGGTTGTAAATGTAGTTTCCCACTACCAATCCCCGCGTCAACAAAGAGAGTAACCGAGGAGGAGTTGGCTAGGGCTTGAGTTGACTGCCACATTTTCTCTTTGGCAAGGGTGAAGAGATTGGAGGGGATATGCTTATTTCAATGCCAGTGGTCTTCTTCCACACCGAGACTGAGGCTTTTATGAGCTTTTCATTCATCCGTTCAATGGGGTTCGCTTGGGGATAGTAGAGGGGTGTAACCCAGGTCTCTACACCCTAGTTTCTACAAGCTGTCCTCCAAGGCTGGCTTCTGAAGGAGTGCCATTGTCTGTAACGATAACCTGTGGGTACCGCCAGTGGGGGAATATCTCCACATCCGATTTTTGGAGGATATTCAGAGTTTCCTGGCTGGGGAGAGGAAACGCTTCCACCCAACAAGAAAACATGTCTGTAACCACCAACAAGTACCTGTTCCCTTTGATGCTGCGAGGATATGGACCATGATATTGGCGACCCGGTTTATCCATGCCTTGATCAGCCATCTGGGCATTGCTGATTGAGGGGGCACAGGGTATGCTTTGCCACAACAGTATGTCTCACAGCCGGCAACATACTGCTTGACGCGCTACTTACTCCATCCCAGATGTAGCATTTTTTATTGCTTGCAACGACTTCCTTGTTCCGGGATGTCCAGCATGCGGGTGGGTGTGATTGTGGTGGCAGATGTCTGTACGTAGTGATCTTGGATTCCATATTTTCCACAATGCCCTTGGGTGACCGGTTAGAGACCAGACAATGTTGTCTCGTAATCGGTAATGGTGAGGTAGTTATTTATTAGGCGTAGGATATCTGGGTCCTGTTGCTGGTGTAAAGAGATTTGGTCTCCTCTAAGTTGCAACTGCAGCAGTCATACAGTCTCTTCGGGGCTTCGGACTGGACTGGGGGAGGCATCAGCTTCTCCCACTCTTCCTCCTCTTTGGTTCCCCTCCAAGGTCTAGTTGATGTGACAGTGCATCTCGGAGATTTAAGCTTACCTAGACAGTGTCGAACATGAAAGTCAAACTTTGTCCAGAACATCTCCCACAATCCGAGTTTCGCTTTGGTTATTTCTTGACTCGCACAGCCATTTGAGGACTTTGTTGTCAGTATGGAGTACAAAATGCTTGCCATCCAGGTGATATTGGTACTTGCATATAGCCCATATGACAGCAAGATATTCCTGTTCATTGATACGGTAATGCCTCTTGGTTTTATTGAGTCGGGTGCTGGCATAGGATATCGCCTGTGGCTGACTCGGAGCGTCTTCCTGGTACAAAAGGGTGCCTAACCCACCCTGGCAGGCATCCGTTTATAGGATATGGGGCTTTCCTTCTTGCGGTCTTTGTAGTTGAGAGATGTTGGCAAAGCTAGTCTTGAGTGCTAGGAAGGCATTGTGTTTTGGAGTCCACTTCCAACATGTTTCCTTCTCTAGAAGGTGGTGAAGTGGAGCCATGTGAAGCGTATGTTTGATAATTACATAGACCTAAGAATCGGCGAAGTATCTTCTTGTTTGTGGGCTGTTCGGCCTCTTGGAAGGCTCCAATTCACATAGTTTGAGGAAAATTACCTTCAGTGATCACGACGTGGCCAAGGTAATCATGGAGGTCTTACCGAAGTGGCTCTTGTTCAGCTTACAAGTAAGACTGTGCATCTTGAGTCTCTCCAGAACTCGTAGATGGCCATAGTGCTCCTCCCATGTTTTGGAGTACACGATAATGTCATCCAAATATGCTAAGCAAAACTGTCCCACAAAACGTGTCCGTACTTCCACGGACATCAGTCGCTGGGAGGTGACTGGTGCGTTCTTCAATCCAAATGGCATGAACTTGAATTGAAGAATCTCCCCTTCTGGAGTGGTGAAGGCAGTATACTTCTTTCTTGGGTACTAATACAACTCATGAGTTGTATGGGGAGTTAGATGGCTCAACGATCCCATGTTCCTTCATTTCTTCTACTTGCTGGAATATCTCATGTTGCCTCCAGGCGGACACTTCGTAAGGGCAGTTGTAGACTGGCACATCAGTTGTTGGCCAAATCTCATGTTGTATACTACGCGTCTGGCGTAGTGATCCCTTATGGTTGAAAACACTTGCGTGTTGATTGAGAATTTTCTGAAGTTTTGAAAATGTACTCGAGTCTAATTAATTAGTGCTGTATATCTTCAGGATGGATGGGAGGAGTGAGGATCGCTTCTGGGCTGCTTTCCCAGTGAATTGTTATTCGGTTCTTCTCCCCGAGATATACAAGTTTCTTCCTGTGGGCCATTATGCATTGTTGGTTATTGAGCCAGAGCTGTCCTAGAATTACATCTTCTGCAATATCAGGCAATACTACAAAATCTGCGGTGTACGTAATGTGGCGGATTCCCATAGTGAGGGTTGTTTTCCCATCGACCTTCAGGGTGTGACTAGGTTGCGCCATCCTTACAAGGTGAGTTCGTGGGAGTAACGTTGCCTTCTGATCCTCTGAAGTTTCCTGTAGCAGCGAAGTCAAGTAAAGCTAGGTATGGGCTTCTATTTATTTCCAATTGAATGTGGGGAGCCTAGGGTGGTATACTTTCTTTGTAGGCGTGGTTCAATGTCGTGATGTTGATGGGCACTTGTTTGCCTGGGGTGGCTGCTCTGCGTGCTTCCCGGCTGTGTTGTTTACCACCTGGGCAGTTCCCTTATTCTGTGTCTGACACAGTGATGCATCTGGTACCCACATGTTGTTTCTCCCTTCCCCTCCTCGCCCTTGTCTGCACTGGCAATCTCTGTTGAAGTGCTGGACCGGGCAGAATCAGCACTGCAGGAGTACAGTGGCAAGTGGAGGAGGTGAGCTGTGAATGACCTTGCGCTTAGGTGGCTTATCTTGTTCGGATATTTTACCAGCACACAGCTTGTCTAACACGGCCTGCGCCTGGTAATTCCTCTTTATTTCTTTAGCTCGCTCCAAGAGCTCATCAACAGTGGTTGGTTTAGGAAACTAAAGTAGATTCCTTGGATTGGGAATGATTATACATGCAGTGTTCCTCACATAGCTCTCTTCGCTCTCTGTGGGGTATATACGCTTGTATATCTGTACTTTCATGCGTATCTCTGCTTCTTCTTCTCGAGCCTGGGTCCGGCTGTTGAATTCGGAGGTTAGTATAGCTATAACTTCCTCGCATGTGAACTGGTAGGCAAGGCAAGAACATAGCTGTCCCCACTCTTTCATGAACACAACATATCAAGCCCACCATTCAAGGGCTTTTCCTCAGAATTGTTTATGAGTTGGTTGACCCATTGTTTTGGAGGTATTTGGTGATCTTCGAATTACCATTCGCATTCTTCCGTGAATGTTATAGGGTCCTCTTGAGATTACTGTAGTTTGACTCCTGGCTAGGTCACTAGTCGTAGGGTCTACTGGAGTAATAAGTTACGTAGCCTATGCTGACAAAACTGCAATACCACGAAACAGCACATGATATTTTGGTAGACTTAGCTGTCCAGGTAAGTCACTAGCATGTGGGGTCGGCTGACTTGGTTTAGTTGCCTAGACTGTACTATTGCAACTACGCCCCACGTTGGGTGCCAAATTAACTGGTTTGACATGTACCTGACTAGGGAGGTTCTATTGGCTGGGACTATTCACATTATGTGCAGTCTTCTACATTATATTGGCTAACTATAACTGCCAAATTAAGCCTGATTAACAATTTAGGTCAGCTTGGCTGTATGATATACCAAATTGATTTTAGTGCTAGTGGGACTTTGACAAGGAAAGAATACAGTGGTTGGAAACATTTCCAACATTAATTTAGATTTATTTTGGCATATATACTTTATTATTGTTAGTGACTGCACTAGAGCTATTGAATTTAAAACAAGCAATATTTTTTCACAATGAAAACTTGTTTATAAAATATGTAAAATATAAAATGTTATTTTCAATCAGTTGGTATTTCAAGTGTCAAAGATAGTGGATGTAATTTCCTTCTGATTGGATGGTTACACACATAATTTGTGCCATTGAGTATATTCTGTCAGCTCTTCAACATGTTATTGTTTTCTGTATTGTATCAGTATTACAAAATATCTAATCTGGTAAATGGTAGAAATAAACTCTGTACCACTGGGTTGGTGACAATTTTTGTGACTGTCCAGACAATACTGAAAAACTGCAAATGCATCTAAATATAAATGATCAAGATAATACTTGGGTTATCTTTATCTCTAAAGTAATGTCAGTGTGTGTGTCTGTTCACAATCATGTTGCACAACAAAAAGTTTTGCAGTTAAAAATGACTATATTAGGCAGTTATTAAATTACATAAACCTCTGAAAAGGAAATTGTGAACAACTTAAGTGTCTGAATACCCCATGGATCTATTTTTTATCAATAAACAACTGCATTATCCAGTTGAGTGGGTCATAATTTAGCCACCTTTTTAAGATGATTGTATTTATTTACACGGAAACTCAAATCTCCAATGTCACAATTATTTACAAACACCGTCCAATGCTAATGTATGTTCTTTTTTATTTTCACATTTAGTCAAGATTCATTGTGTCAACTATCCAAAATGAAGCAGTTACTGACACTTAACTTAAAAAAAACCTGGTTTAACAAACAAATAAAAATTATATTACTTAGCGAAACAAAATTTGCATGATACACTACATAGATTTGTACATTTGTGAGTAATTATTGTATATAATTTTATAAAAAGTACAATTTCAATTTTAATAAAAAAATTTATTTAATTAATTTATGAAAAAAATTATTATTTATTTTATTTCCCTGTAGCTAGTGTAGCTACTAGACATTTTTCTCAATGCTTTGTTCTTGTCAAGTGTTTTGCATTTTATGAGTGATTATCCATCTATTGCAAGACATGTTACTGTTAATATCTATTATCAAAATTACTATCGCCAACTCTTTAAATAATTAATCTCGCACACAAACCAAAACCAAATATTATTTTCTCTCTCAATTACATATATGTATATATTTCATTCACACGTTTTAAACTATTACACAAGTGTGTATTAATAGTAACGGTAGACCAGTACCAACAGTAATTATATATTGTGAGATGGTGTGGAAATGTGCACAAATGATTCAGAAAGATGTTTAAAAAAGAATGTGTGACACAAGACAGAATCGCAAGGTGCTAGAAAGAACATTTGCAAATACCACTGCAGGTTGGCTTTGCTGATAATACTGTATAAGGACAGTGTGTCCCATGGGCACCAAGCAGTGTAAATATTATAGGATATAAGTTTGTAATGTGCTCAAGGGAAGTGCTTGTTTTGTAGCAAGGGAACACTGCAGACAAGGCAACCTGAACTAATCTGTGCTGTATTGAATTTGTATAATAAGTGCGCTGTTGCCACTGGAAGTGCCAGGTGATAAAGTGTCCCCGAGCCGGCCCTGTGTGTTAATGCAGTGGGTAGGAGACGAATTGGCGTATGCCCAATACCCAAAACAACATGGTCAGAGAGTGCAGACAGGGGAAGAATGTTATGACTCCACACGGCCATGCAGCTGATGCAAGGCAGTAACTAACGTAGGTCATAGAATTTGTTGAGGTAGGTCACGAATGTGACCTGAGTTGTATGAGGACTATGGATGCAGGAAAAAGAAAGAATGTTACAAACCTGTAATTACAGAAAGTTAAAAAATGTGTTTCAAGTAATGTTTCTGCAAATGTTTGTCCATGTATCAAGGATTTATTTAATATAATAATTTTTTTTAAGGATCCATGTTTGCATGCCAAAGGCATAATCAAGTCACTATCAATGTGTGCCAGCCTGCCCACAAACATGTGTATTAGCGCGCATTAGCTACTCTCTATCCATTCCAAGGTGGCAGCTTGTATTACTCTGCCTGTTCACGTGCTTGGATAGTATTGGTTGTTGTCAACCCCAAATTGTGTCATTATCAACCAACTGTCAAAATCATGCCCGGTTCTCATTCACAAGATAAAAGAAATGTTTAACGTACTATGAAAGAACTAGGAAGAACAATAATTATGAATTACACAAATAGTTACAATTCTTAATATAAATACGTCATAATTAACAACAATTCATCAATGCTGAAAATCAAGGTTGAGATACTTACGTGTACATCTATGTCTGAAAATGGCTCTTTACTGTCCAAGTCGCTGTTATCTGAAGAACTGTCTTCTACATTTAAAATGAAATTGTCTTGAAGGTCATCTTGAATGTTGTCTAGGGTAAACATTTTGCCTTCCATATCCTGTAAGTGTCTGATGCATTCCTGCCACTTCTCGGCGGTTATGTCACTGATAGTGGGTGGTAATAATTCCTTTCTCTCTGCAACTTTCAATGAACTATTACTTCTTGTGATATGCCATTCACCTGACTCAACACTAATTCAATGGGATTCAGCTCACAGTGATAAGGAGATAATCGACAAACAAGACGCATGACTTAGCCACCATTTCATCAACAATGTATTTGTTGTACAAATGCTTGCACTGATTCACTTTTACCATCAGCTGTTCTTTATCATGTCACTGTCAAAGTCAATAATTTGTCTCATAACCAGTTAGTAATGTCACTTTTCCTACTACTTATTGTAGACATTTTTTGTAGTTTCGCATTATGGTAAGAGGTACAGTCCATGACAATAACTGCATTTCCATACAACGAAAAGAGTACTTTTTCAAACCACTTAACAAACACTTAACTTGTAATATCTTCGTGGTAGTCGTTAGAAAATTTTTTATATAAATGACAGAAGTCCATAGTTAACAAACCCCAAGTCGCATCCAATGAGTAGTATTATTATTAATATTTTGCCTATCCCTGGAGAATTTTTTAGTCCTGTTGAAACACCATCCAAAAAGGCCTTTCTTTTACTGTTTACTGTATTGTCAACCTATACTTTTGAGATGGAGTGTCCTTCGTTTAGCCATATTTTGTCTAAATAACACACATGTCACCCCTCAGTCCTGTACTGTTTGACAGAACAGAGATAATCACGGCACCACAAAGATATATCTTCGCTGTCGATTAATAATTAATTTCTCAACACTTCACGAACTCAAAGTTTGAAAGCTTCAAAAATTTGTGAAATGTCGAACACTTAATATTCAGCAAGTCAGGATCACTGCTGACTGAATGTAGCACTTTGTTTATATTCAGAAGCTCATTTCTAAAGAAAAATTAATGTACTTTACGCCTTACAGCATCTTTTGTAAATTTGTCATTCTTACCGCTTAAATTTTTAAACACACTGTTTTGTTCGGCATGGTTGATACACCTTTCAATTTGCATTCCTCTCTTGTTCCTAAAAATACTTCACTCTGAAACACCAGTATCGATTGAAATGAGCGTCTCTATATCGTGTACGGGCAACAAAGGAAATTTGATGTTTGTACTTCAAAATTGCACAATATCAGCGGAACTATTTTTTGCCACAACCTTACTGTAAGCCGACTAGCTGGCCAATAGCTGTAACTTAGACCTTAGCAATGTTTATATCTGCTGCCACCTTCAAATGGATAGAGAGTAAAGTCAGTTTTGGTTAATTTTTCGTTTGGTTTAGCTTCACGGATAATCCTCATTTGTTTAGAGTTTTACTCTGGTTTAGATGTTTCAGTAGGCGATCTCAATGGTGAGTCTCATTTCATTTCATCCTATTTCAGACTGTTTCCACATGATGGCAATGTGGGAGTTGTTGGAGAAGTGTTGGGGAATCATCCCAGCAAGAGGTCAATCAAAGAAGAGGAGCTTGCAGCAGCAAACCATTGCCCATTTAAAGCATAGGGGGATGCTGTGAGCACAGCATGCACCAGTGAGCAGATGGGAGTCCCGTGTAACTGACCCAGGGAAGTGACCGTGTCAAGTTGGTGGTGCAAGTGTTGGCGATATCTGGCCAGCAATTGGATTGGCTAGGGACAGATTCCATGAACATGGTCGGCCAATATAAGATGGGGCAGCATACCAGGGTCAAGGAGTCTCTCTTGGTTTATCTGGAGACATAATTTGATGGTTCATCTCGGAAGGTCTTCTCCTTGATACACCCGGGAGAAGGAAGGCACAGTAGTGAGTTTCTCAGTCCAGCCGGGAGCAGCAGATAGACATGGGCTGAAGTATTGGACGTGTTCATAACACAGTTTTAAGGATAGGATGACAGGCGTTTCCTGGATATTGGGGGCAAGGGCAAATGTACCATCGTAATGGTGACTAGGGACGTCCACTGAATAAACAGATTAGTTTCACCACACCCTCAGCAACAGTTATTTCTAGCAGAAAAAAAACCTTCCCTCACTAAGCCAGAATGCTAGTTATCATCCTGCAGAGCTCGGCAGGAAATTTGTCGAGCTTGTCTCTAGTTAGTCGGCCAAGTGAAGGTATATGCAGACTGGCAGCGAGCATATCTAGAGGAACAGAGGTAGTGCACACAGGTGAGGCAGCACTTGATTCAGCATTTAGGAAAATTGTAGGCAGATATGGAAGCACTTTGTGCCTTGATCGAAGCACTAAGTAGCCAAATAAGTAATGTAAATAACAGAATAAATAGTTTTAGATAATGTTAATGAGAATGTAAATAGTAAAATATATAGTGAAAATGTAAATAGTAAAATAGTTAGTGTTAGTAAAATAGATAGTGTTAGTGAATCTGTTAGCGGTGTTAGTGAACTGGTAGACAAGAAAATAGTGTGAACGAACATTTGGATAGAAAAATTGATGGTATAAAATAAAATGTGGACAGAAAAATAGACAGTGTACATGAAAATGTGGTTATAAAAATAGACAACGTGGACAGAAAGAAGAAGGTATTAGTGAGTTAGTAAATAACAAAATAAACTGTGTAGGCAAGAAAACTGTCAGTGTTAATGAAAGGATGGACAGTGTGAATGAAAGGATGGACTGTGTAAGGTGGACCAAGAGTTGAGCACCCTCAAGAAGGAATTTCAAGAATTCTTACAGCAGCAGGGAAGAAGACATACAGCGATGGAGGAGGAGCCCAGATTGACTATCACTGAGCCAACGAGTTCGGGCAACAAGGAGAAAGTAGTGGTCATCACCAATAAAGCTATCGTAGGAGAGGCGTAGCAGTTCTACCATGTGGGTATGCCTCAGCCAGGGGTTGGTAAAGGGATAATAAAGCCCACCCCTAATGATGGGCAGACACTTTGGCACAAACAGACACCATTTTGAGATTGTTGCTAGCCTGAATGGCTGGACTGAAGGGCGGCGGGCATACTACCTAGCGTCTGTACTGAGGGGACCTGCACTGAGCATACGGCAGTCACTGCCAAATGAGATTGACTGGAATACTTCACATTCGTGTCAGTTTTAGAGCTGCGATTCGGTGAGCAGTACCTGCAACACACTTGCCATGCCCAAGTGCGAAGCCGCATCCAGCGACTCGGGTAACAACTGCAGAAGCTGTGGCAAGACATTGTGAGGCTGTCACAACTGACTCTCGAGGGGTGTTCTGAGAAGGTACAAGATGTTATCGCAGTCGGCTCCTTCATCGAAAGATATCACTGACACAGATGAGGCAAGCTGTACGTTTAGCTGCTCCTCATACCAACCATGCACGATGCCTTGGCCCAAGAACTGGAAGTGGAATAAGCAAGGCAGGCATCAGTGCCCCAATGTCCAGTGTGGGCAGTGATACTGAATGAAGACGACGACAGCATCAAGAGTACTCTGAAAGAAATGTAGACGACCATGAGGAACATCACTTCCAGGATCCGCACTTTGGAAATTCCCTGTCCCTTATTCAAACTGCCAAAAGATTGGCCATATGGACAGCCAGGGCACCTGAGAGCACCAGCAGCAACAACCAGGTAGTAGGCAAAGAGGAGCAGGTGAGAGTGCAACATCCTCAGGTAATTTGTAAACACCTATCTTGAGTGGTAAATGTCAGTGATTGCTGGAGGGAAGGCCCCAGTGTTCTTGCAGGTGCATTCAGTGAAACAGGACTTAGATACCATATTGGTGGAGGGGAGCCTAGATGATGCTTCTTGCCAGATGGCCATTGACACTGGCATGACTATAACGGTGCTAAGACCAGACATTCTCTGGCTTTCCCCCCAGTAATCGCCCGATAAGAACATGAATCACTACTATTTACCTACAGTAATGGGTGAGACCACACCAGTAGCGGTAACACACCGGTTCTACGATCATTGGGAGACATTGGTAGCTTAAGTGCCATTTGATTAACCTTGGAAGGGGTCTCTCTGAGAGCAGTACTAAATGGAGACATACTTTACCCTGGGAAATAGATCATGGCTGACGAGTTCTCTCACCCCTTCTGAGGCGTACTGTGATTTCCTGTTCATTGTGGGGGTACCCCTGTAGTGTACAAAGTGTCCAAGCAACATTTGTGGGACTTTGAAATTTTTAGAAGGTGAAGGGGCAGTGTAAGGGGGTGTAGGGTCAGTCCTTGGTTCGAAACCCATAGAGGGTAATTAGATGTAATTAGATTTATTGCACAGTGAGTAATTATATAATGAGTAATTATGATTACTATGCTTAAGTACCAATAGTAATTACACACTATGTACACGTTCACCCATCGGCTGCCGAAACAAACTGACGAGGTTGGATTGCGAGAGGCTGTGGACGGGGGGGGGGGGGGGGGTTTGTTGCATAATGAATAATTACAGACTGAATAAGTATATGTACTAAGAATAATTACACACTGAGCATAATTACACTCTAAGTATACAGAAATTACACACTTAAGTACACGTCCTACTCCAACCACTGCTCACTGGCAACTGAGCTGTGAATCGTCAATATGTTTGTGATATACATCCACAATCTTGGAATGCGTAATATAGGTAAGGGAGCCTGCATGGACTCCGACCACCTCTGGCTCAGAATGCCTGAACCTCTGTGCTCGTACTAGGAGTAAATCTCTCCATCACCGCACGGAGCGCTGGGCATGTCCGCTCTTCGCCGGAAGGTGCACCACACCTGCTACAGGTACACAATTACAGGTCGGGCGACTGCCGCCATCTGCTCACCCTGGGAAGGTTCCCCACACCAACTCAGAAAAGTGAAAGTGAATGTTCCTTACCCGAACCATTCCAATGCTATGGTGCCTTATGCAAGTTACTGTCAAACATATAATTTAGAATAAATGTTGAATGAATTTGCTACCATCACTGAACTAAGCATACATTCTTCACATAAATGGTAAAACAATATTTATATTTTTTAATCAACACAGGTAGAAGGAAAGTTATACTTTTAATATTTCCATGACTTTTTTCTTTTTTCTGTAACGTGTAAATGTCAGTTACATTTTTCTCACACAACTGTTTATCATACAATGTGTACTACCCTGTTAATTATACTCCCCTTTATTTTATTTATTTATTTTCAGCACTTTTGTGTTCTCTGTAATGTGTAAGTGACAGACAATCCTTTCTCGATTGTTCAAAAATATATACATATACACATTTCATTAAACTTATTTTCACCATCTCCATTACCTATGTTCACTACCAGTCTTTAATATAAATATGTGTATATGTCAGATATATTTTTCTCATGTAACTGCTTTACAAGATACGTGTACCCACCCTGTTGCAACAAACACTTATTCCCAAATATATACTTTGAAGTAAGGGTAAATAATAACATTTATAAATTAGGTTGAAATAACTGTTTACTTTACCTCCCTCACACACTACAAATACAATACTTTGTTATCACTTTGTTACACAGTTTTCACTCTAATAAATCCTTTGTACACAAAAAAATTCTAAAATATTTAAACAAATGCTATACTAATTTCTTCCTCAACCCCCTATGCACATATCTTCCTTGTAACATACTTCACTTGTAATTGTAAAACAAATAATTACGCAACATATCTCATTCTAAATGTACATCTTCATTGTGACACTTTTTTTTCTTCATCATACAGCTTGTAAAAACACACACAAGCAGACGGTGTGGTATACAGATGGCGAGTTAGCACACTATACTCGCGTTGAACTGACAGCAGGATGAAGGTGCAGACGACAAGTAGCAGAATACACTTGCATGTTGGAGTGGATAACAGGCAATGAAGTAACTCTCCCTGTGCAGCCGGATATGCAGTGAACCAGTAAACTGGACTCACAGCGTGATAAACTAGTTCATTGAATTTATTTTGAAGCTGGTAGATGGTATTTAGCTGGCGCTGCAGACATGACCCTGCATCTTGGGCAACCAGATGATGTGAAGTGGCAAGCAGATATTTAATGGATGTTTAACGGATGTTGTGGCTTAGCAGGCAGATGTTATGGATGGCAGACTGAAGTTGTTGGATGGCAGGCTGCAGTTGTTGGATGGTAGGAGACGACATTGCTTAACAGGTTAATTTACGGTGGAATGTGGTAATGGCCCCAAGGTAAAGTCAACACATTATCTAACTCAATACAGCGTTTGTCTTCGTCACTTAACAAAGCAACCTTGTTAACACATTCTGTGAAGACATTGTGGGCATGTGAAGAGAAATGATATTGGGTCCCCATAACCCATGAATTTTTCATAAGGCAATCCAAATAATCCTCATACAGGAGCAACTGCAACACGTTAGCTTTTACACCTTTAGCTTTACGCACACACTGCTAATTCAAAACAGTGTATGTGTAAAGTTTAGGATGTAAACCCAGAAAATGTGTTATGATTTGGCCAGCAAATTCATCCTTCATAACTCTTGTAACGCCTTTGTTTATTAAAGTGAACTTTTGCAGATTATTTGGCGCATAATTTGAAGTGTCAAACTGTGTAGCCAAATTAGAGGAAATAAGTCTTGTAGACATAGTGACAGTCTACTTGATAGATCAGGGAATCTGTATCACAATATAACAGATGCAAAGCTGGCTGAGGAAATTTCTTTTGCATGTAATTGTAGTGAAAATTGTATAGAAACAATTTTGACAAATCCAGAACAGCAACACTGATATACAAAGGTCTGTTAAACGTGACAGATACCTAGTTCATTTCAATTAAGATCAAATTCTCACCAAGTATTTGCCTTGCCTTGAATGTCGGATGCCCAATCAGTTCTGCTGCCCCATATATAGTATCATATATACATATGATTCTGATGTCCCTTTCCTGGTGGACATTTTGCAAGATTTTCCATATAGGCCTAAAGAAATATTCATCAATTTAAAAAATGATTGCTCGAATGCATTCACCACCTGAGCAAGTTTTTCAATATTAAAATTGATTTACAGAGCCATCTACGCCTTTTGCTCAAAGCGCAGAACGTGGTAAACAGAGTCAAGTTTAGCTCCATACATCAGTGTTTCCCCATGAACAACAAAATTTTTCTGCGGTGCGAGTGTCAAAAGCAATTTTTTAGTCTTGTGTTTGGTGGTACGGCACTTACTGGAACAGGAGGCATATCTGCTAGCACATTGTGACATTCAACCGGAAAAGACAAATCAATTTCGGCGAAGGAAAAAAACTGGTATCCCTGGCATTATCTGTGTTGGCAAAATCCCACATTGAAAACTCATCTGACTCAACCCACCTGAAACTACTTATTGGAAATTTAAATTTCATTGTGTGGCTGTACAGTCCATTGACGTTGAAACAGCAGAAATATTTATCTGCCCCACTGTGAGTCGTACTTTTCACCCATGTAAATATTGTTAGCTTCTGTGTGTCTTCTGCCATACATATGGTCCTGAAGTTCTCATATATATTTGCCAACAAACACGTGTCCACACGTAAGTACTATATTACGTACGCCATTAAATTTTGACCATTGAAAGCATTCCAAATGGATTGAGTATGAGCGCATTCCTCATTGCTTATGCCCTCGCCTTTCATTACATTATGAAGTGAGTCCTTTGGTAGGAGTGAGGTACAGTTCAGACTATCAAGAAATACTCCCTTTATTTGTGCCAATTCAAATTGAGTGTTGTCTGGAAACTTTGACCGGGTGATAGCCATCTATGCAGAAGACAAATTATCTACCATGTTTCCAGTGACACGTTCATGAAATTAAATGAGACAATAAAAAACAAATGCATAACTCGCGTACCTCCCTGCGAGTTTCTCCCAAGGGGAATGTGTTTTGTGATGCACTTATAATTTTCTAAGGTGGTTTAATCACCTTTATCATGCCCAGATTTTCAATTACAATGCTTCCATCGGGCTGCATAATGTGTCATGGAGGTAATGGTTTCATTAAAAAGTTGGCATCATAATTCAGCAGATAATGAAATACAGCAACAAGTTCATTCTTTTTCAGTCTGAACAATAAGTTACATTGATTACGTGCACTGCCTCCTCTCATTGCACCTGTCAAATGATCATGATGGATCACAAAAACTTTGCTGGGCGGCTTATTGCAAATATGACAACTTGTTTGAGCCATAAATCTAGCCCTGTCACCTATTGTCAATGGCTTTATTGAAACCATTGTTCTGTATATGTCGGCAAATCACTTTGTCAACTCAACTAATTTGTTAATCATCTTATACACACAATCTTCACACATAAACTCATGGTACTGTGTTAAAGTGGAATTGTAAGCACACATGAGCAAAATGCTACAAGCATATAAAACATGTTTATTGATGGTGGTTGTGCCACTAATGTCAATTTGGGGTAAACAAGTGGGCATGGGTTTAAAAATAAGTTTCAGTATCGCAGTATGCAATAAAACCCATTCTTTGCTGTTTGGCAAAAATACTTAATTGAATGTACTTATTTTCCTCAGTTGGGAAAGTACACTGAACAGCATCGTGTTGTTGGCATAAATCACAATGTTTTGCGAGTTTCTCTCACTTGAAAAATACTGAAGGCAGTGCTCGAAAACAAACTTATTATTGTGAGCCTTACTCAACTGACTGTGAAGCAAGCATGCTAAATCTTTAATCATTACAAAATGTTAATGGGCAGTACTACCACTAGCTCGAATAGCCAACATATTCACATGACGCTCACATTGCACAGGAGAAATGCAAATGGGTAAAATATGCCCTATCCTAGCATTATCAAACACCTCATCAATAATATTCCTGTCCTTGTCTACCACAGAATAGACAATAATGGAAAATTTACTGAGCTGCTCAAAATGTTTTATTTTGTGTAACACCACAGGAATTTACACTCTTCTCTTTTTCAGAACCCGACGAAGTTCTAGGTATGAGGAGTAACTGTCGACACTGATTGTGGAAGGAAATGAACTTACTACTACAGCATAGATGATGCATTCATCTGTTGCACAGTTCACATTGACGCAGGCCCTCTGGCTCGCAATGAAATTAGGTAGGTTTGTGTGAGAATCACCCACAGTGAATGCTCTGTACTGTGAAATGTGTACGTCCATCCGCTGCCTCTACCACAAAACTCACTAATGTTCGTAGTGAGTTGAGGGATGATGTGATCATTGCATATCTCGCCAACATCGGATGAATGGAGGACGGGTGTGGCTTCACTGCACAAATAAAAAGTCTCCATAGCTATTTCCTCTGCTGCTGTGTTTATGAAAAACTTAAATGCCATGGAGATGTAAGTTTTGGAATGTCAGTGTACTGTTTCACTAATGGCCAGAAAGGATGCCTTGCATCTGGTGAAAAATAATTCAATATCCGTGTCTGTTTCAACCCAATCATTATGTATTCAAGCATCCACCAGTCTTCTACTGAATGTGCTATCAACTTTGATGTAGGCCAACTCCTGAGGCAAACCTACATTGAGCAAAGAATCAGAACTTGAATGACTCTCTGTTACTCAAAGGTAATGAGAGGACGTTTAATCAAAGGGCCTTCCTTCGCAAATTTCCTACTTGCCAATAATCGTCTTTAATCCCAACCTGGAAGTAGCTGATCTGAAACAAAAAACAGAAGACAAACATTATAGTTACATGTAACAATATAAATATAACTGGAAAAAGAAGTCAATAAAAATAAAATATGTTTACCTAACATCTAAACACCCTGCTATAAACACTATGCATTTCCCCAATTACAGTAGCTCAACATTTGCCCCATAGAGGACTCGAAGCCCTACCAGGGATGCTCCGCATTTACCCTAGCACTCTACCAACTACGCTAACAGAGTGCCCCCCACACGTGAATGAAAAATACAATTAGTTAAGATTTATAAAAAAAAAGATTAACACTTTATAAAGTAGTAAATAAAAAAATTATTACTTACATTAAAAAGTGTTTAATCCTCAGAGCAGAACCCGATGGAACCGTAACACCACTATACAAACACCAAATGTCGCTATACCTTCCGTAGTCACGCGACCCTTCCACAGTTTAGGAAACATGTGGGGGGGAAGGAAGCCAGGTAACTTCACGGTTTTACAAAAATGTGGGCATCTCTGCATTCTTTGTTCACATGGGGGAAAGAAGCCAGGTAACGCTGCAATTTCAGACAGAAACATGGGGCTGGGGGAAGGAATCCAACTAACGCTGCAGTTTCAGATAGAAACATGGGGCTGTTAGGATGTACAATTCTTTCCCACACATGTACTAACGCAAGTTACTTTACGTTAAGTTTATTTTAAAGTAATACGTTACTAGTTTCGTATGTTAACATTATGTGTGAAACATAACGTTAGGTAACCAATTTTTTTTTTCAAATGTAACATCAGTGAAGTGTTGACATTACACTTTTCATTAACATGCATGGCGAAGGAGATGTTGAGTCATAAAACACAATTAAGGTTTCAGTCTATTTATGTTATATAAAAATAACATATACATCACTTTGACATTGCACTTTCGACAAATAATACATGCTTTGGTCAAACATTCAAGAGCTTACAGACTGTTTAAAATTTCAGAAAATATTGATTTAATAGAGTGGTTTACAATCCCTTGAGTATCTTGTTCTTGAGACGTTAACAACTTGCAATGTTTATGTTTCCTTCGAGTCAGTTTAGGTTTTCCACTATACGTTTGCATACAAACATCAATACTGCATTCTGGAGAATACAACACTATATTTTGAACCAGGTGTGGATATGTTACCAAGAAGTGTCGAAGTAAACCATTGCCCCAATATAAATACTCAACAGTCAATTTACCTGGAGTAATGGTAACATGTGGATTGCTCGGATGAAAATATGCCATCCCTGATGTTGATGGTATGAACGCCAACTTACGACTGATATACAATTACTTGCTAGTTCTTTCTTAAACAACTAAACCGTTTACAATGCAACAAGTGTCTAAAGAATTTGGTAATATTGATTTTGCATTTAGATTTTTCAATACATACACATGAGAAATTGATTTCATCACCAATTTCCTCTAGCTTACTCATTAACAAAATCCCATACTACGAGCAAGGAAATTTTGTGGGATGAACTTTGCTAGAGTTAATTTCACCTTCCTATGCACAAAACACTAAAGATACACTACCTGTAAACAATAAATACCCAAACTCAATTACTGACTCAAAAAAATGCACATGCCCATTACAATATTCAAAGAATTGCAATGGCTGTGTGACCTGATCTGTAAATATTATGTTCCAACTTTCTTTTTCATTACTACAATTTGTGAAAATATGTTCACCTTTACATTTCACATTCCCTGTTTTCTCCTACATATATGGACTACACTTATTAACATAACATTCTGAACTATGACAATTGGTTCACTAGAAACAATTATACAAGACTTATTGCTTGTTAACATAAAACCAGGATCATATGTACATGAAAAATTAATATTGTCCTCGCACATTTCCTTAAATGTGTAAAATGAAAGAGGTAATTGATGTCTCACAGAATACGAAGCATGTTCAATGAAAGAGTACTCGCAGTTCGGATGCAACTTCACTCTCACACTTAACGCAGAAAGCAAAATTAATCAGGATGCACATTGGCAACTTCCAATGCCAAAGTATTACACACAGATGGAAAAGAAAGATTTTCTTGTTGGAAAATAAATGTATAAATATCACAGTCACACACTTCCTTCTCATGGATGTTGATCCCAGAGCCGGGGTAAGTTCGTACATGATTTTTCCGTTGCCACGTACTTCCACAATATCTTTATTAAAGCTTACTATAATTAAGTCTTATAGTGAACACCGCAAATCGCTGTTGAGTCTCTGGTACTGCACAGCACACTCAATGTTGTTGCATTATATTCTTTCACCAAACCTAATGCCTTGATATGAATCGTAGGTATAACACCAATGTTCAATATCATTGCATACTTGTGTCTGCAAGACACCATCGTATGGTTTGAAATATACTGGTCTATAAGCCTACTTGCAACATCTTGTAGTCAGTTTCTAGGGTGAAGATGCATGCCATGCTTATATACGAATGGCTGAAGCTCTGATGCAGATACCTCTTGCCTGCATACCAACTGAATGTTTTTTTTTTTTTTAAAACTAAAATCATTCAACTTGCTTTCACAAACTCTACATATACACATACCACAGAGTAAGACTAATCATCGGTTTCACTGGGAATTTGAGTAATATGTTCTATTTTATTAAATTTTTCCATCCATACTAAAGGTAAGATGCAACAGTATCTTTGTAATGTGACGGCATTTGAAAATCCTGCTGCCTAGATAGCGTGTCCCACCATCACAGTGCACAACACTGTTTCCCGTACCTCACTGGAGGCTTTATTCTCCTTCCTTTCTCCTACCATTGCCCCTACCCCACCTCCCCTCCTATGAACGCACCCTGATTTTTAATTTAATGTTTCATTCGCATTTGCACCGCCACTTCTGAATCGACAACCTCTTTGCCTGCCTGGGGTGGGTCTGCTCAGTTGTCTCTCGCCCATCAACTGGGGTTACAACAGGAGAGTGGACTACGCAATCGGCTCGACGCTCTAATAATTGTCAGTAATGACGTTTACAGTGTTAATTCTTAGAGTCAGAAGGTGTCGGCTGCTAATAAGTGGTGGAATTCTGCGCAATAAACATTTTGGGCAAATAGTTTTTCATAGTTTGGCGTAAATGAAGTGCTAACGTAATATCGAGGGAGTGCTGTCGAATCTTAGAGGTTGCTATAATTTTTTGGGCCACACAGTCTAAATTATTACTACGTAGTTTTTGGGGCTTTGGTAGCTTGGTGTGATTTTTGCTAATTAATTGTGTGTGCGCTTAGTTTATTAAGTCGCCCCGCCCCATTGGTTGCCCCACATTGCTTCGTTCTAATGCGCTTCTACTACTCACAAAATTGTGTATTTTAAAATGTGTTTAGCAAATGTTAATTTTAGGGTGGTACAGCTTTAATGGGCAGTTATTAGGTTGCCTTGCCACTTACAGGTTTTTTAATAGCTTTTGATATGTTCTTTTTATCATACATATCCCTTACTGGGTGATGTTCACAGAGACACATGCATATGTGATAAAGTTTGGCGTGCACAGTGAAATATACCTGATAAGCCATGCCACGTTAAATAGTGCATGTATGCATTAGGGTTTTTAATTATTTCTTGTGAGAAGAGTGCTTACACTGAAATATTTATTATTCCTAACGGAATAAGAGCAAGCTTTAATTGAGTCGCTTGAATGTTAAGGTTTTTTGCCAAGCCCTTGGGAAATATTTTAGGTGTGTTCAGAAACATATACTGCCATGCTTTTAATAAGAATTTGGTTTGATCTCAGAATGATTTAATATTTTTAGTAAGTCAATTGTGTCACTTCATGCTCAGCCGGGAGGCAGTTCATGTTATTGTTCAAGCGTATATTTTATTGAGATGCCCTATTGTAAGGTAAATGGGTGCGTTGTTATATTGGCAAAATGCTGTATGTTAATTAAATCTATCAAAGTGAGTTTCAGCTATCTTGGAAATGTTTAACGTCTTTTACGCACTGTGAGTTTACACTTTAACAGCAAATTGTTTCCTGAATTTTGCATTTGTACCAAGGTGATGTCAATAAAATATGTTATGCAATGAAATTGTATTCATAATTGTAATCAATCTTGTTTGTCAATTATACCTGTTGGAAGCTTGAGTATTTTGGAGAATGTCCACATTCACATTTATTTCAATACATGAATTAATAACACTGTTATTTATATAGTAATTTTATTTGCTAACATCAAACACCAACAAAGGATATTTACTTTTAAATGTTTCAGGATCTAATATTGGTGAATTATTTTTCAGTTAGTACGTATCTTGGAATTGCCTGTACATACTGTAGAAAATAAGATACATGCCATTCGTGAAACTTGACTATTAAGAACTGGTTTAATGTTTTTAACATTGCAATAACATAACCAAATAATGACCTATCCACTCTAAAGTTATTTTGGAAGTTGGATTGGAAATACATAATGCCGTATCTCGGTTTTTCATTTGAGAAACTTGATTTAACATTCCATACAACTTTCTCAGATGGTGTTAATGAGGGGAACATCTCCAGACTCCAGGATCTGAATACAAGATCTGGGTTTTTTTACCTTTTCAATATATTTAAGAAATTTCATGCATTCACGAGCGTAAATTTCAATATGCGGCATCAACCATTCTATGCTACTTAGTTCAAAAGTAATACCTCTTCATTAACAGCATTGCATATAGCATTCAAGTGTGTATTGTTAAAATTACCAATTCTAGTTTAGCATTTACGATAGCGTGTTTATAGTTTTCAGCGAATCCCAATAGCATGCTTAATGATATGAAAACTTTGTATTTCCTACCAGTGTTAATGATCATTTTATAATTATCAGCATGGTCTCACCCATACATAGTACACGTGTTAATGTCAACAAGAGGTAATTCTTTATTGTGGATGTAATTCTGAGATCTCAAATATGGTCTATTTCCACACCATTCAGTAAGTATACCATAACTTATCCTGTAGATACGGGGTTAGTTCTATTATCTGTCTTTCTGATTGTAACTCTGAACTGCAAAGCTGAATTCGAAGACAATTTTTATATGCCATGATTTTATATAGGAATTCGTTTTTTTGACAGAAATGTATAAGGTCCTGCTCAAAATAGTTCACAGACATGTATCTCTGCTTTGATTATAGAGTCTTCATAACTTATTGGCTGCTCGACATTAAGCACGTTTTCCAATTTTATTTACTTTATATCCCAATTAACTTAAAAACAATTTTTTGCTTTGTGTTAACCATAATGGCTTCCTAATTTTGTATTTTATGTATTTTTATAGGTATGGTTTTGTAAATGGGACGGATATATTGAATACGGCAAACAATTCCCCCTTTGGTTGCATTACACAGACTGCATCTCTTTTCATAGTACTTTCTATTCACCTTTTTTTCAGATGTAGACTACCTCTTTGTTTTTAAAGTTAATAAGCTTACAGTTTTGATCTATGATAGTGACAATTATTTTGTCAACACAATTAACTATTACCAGAAGATAAATTAAAGTATTTGGTTTTTCAATTATTTTATATCCTGACACAACAGAACAAGTGAATTCATGTAATGTGTTCGTAGGTTTACCGTTTAAAAACAAACCTCTGGCAATATTTACATTTACATAACATACGCTAACTGACAAGGTATTAACTTACTTTGACGATTTGTGTAGTTGATTGGCTGCAAACAGCTTCCATTCGTAACATAACATAGATGTGATTGAATCGTTTTGCATGACATTAATATTGACATAGCTAAGCATTATACTTGTTAAGTATTTAGATAGAAGTGCAACAGGAATTAAACATTTTCGGGAAGTGTTCCCTTTAAAAATGTTACCAAATCTTTGAGTTTGTGTGATCCAAAAGGTATAAAAATCTAATGTTTTTCATTACCAATGTTCTGTGTGAATGTTTGATTATGTGTATCTATATTTGTTATACTGTTGTTTGTTACAAATTAAATTAGACTCATTTGCCATTCACCATCTAACTTCAAGGCTGGGAAATATACCAAATGCAGTTGGGATGAGTTTCCGCATTAGATCAGTGTGATTAACATTTTACTATGCTACTGATGGTTTAATGAGTGTGTATCTTATTTATATTCAGGAACTGTACACATAAATTTAATCAGTTATGTCTCCGGTAATTGTTCAGTTTCATAATTGTACATGATTTGTGTACCCCATAAATAGTTACGTATTTCTAATGGAGGATGTAAGTCTCCGTAACTGTCACAGTAGATGGAATGATGTCCGTTTATAGTTATTATAACCCAGTGGGTCCCATCAATTTGTTTAGAATCTAAATTAACAACCATACATTCCTGAAAGTACGGTTTTGTGGTAAGCTATCTCTCATGTATACATCTTGGCAGCATGGTATTTTAAGTTTTTTGGCATACACATTAATGTCTTTGTCTGGGAGCACGCAGTATGGAAGACTGTTCAGGATCAACTAAGATTTTTCCCTTGTCTTAGGTCTTTTTTTCAAAGAACCGTGTCCCACATTATAAGGACAAAGAAACATTCATTTTCCAACAGGCTTGTTCTTTCTTTGTGTAATTGACCTGCTGACTGCCTAAGCCCCATCCAGAAGCATGTTGAGTGCACTTAAAGCAGGGAAAATTAGGGCTGGGAAGAATCCAACCTTTTTCTTCCTTAATACTTTTCCCAGTCTCTTAGTAGTACGGTACCCCATTCCTCTTTTAACTTTACCCCTTGTGCCGACTGACACAGAAAAAATTACACTTCACAAGAAACACATTTCAATAATGTATTTTTTTCAATGCCACAACTGTACAAATTCAGGTGTTAACATCAGACAATGTCCTGGAAATCTCTTCAAGCTCCACTAATACAGAATACTAATACCAACAGGTGTAAATATTAAAATGTAAAGAGCCACAAAATGTAGAGAGTTTACACATTCAATTAACACAGTGCTCAGCTGATGTGAACAATTATCAAAATATTCAATAAAGACTTTGAAAAATATTTCAACTAAACACTTGAACACTAAGCAAAGGAGCTTGGAATTAATACTCTTACTATACAACAACCATATCAAATTTATAATCCATAAATAATTAATATTTCCAATAAAAGCAGCTCGCCAAATACAATAACAAATGTCTAACATCATGTTACATCAAATATAAATGGGTGTGCACTGACTAGGAACATTTACTTAAAGTTTGAAAATACTGGAGCAAATATTAAAATTTCTTTACAACAGAAATTACATAACGAGCCATAAACGAGAAACAAAGCCCAGGTGTGGGCCATCAGAGCGTTTCACACATAAAAGTATACATTGAAAACTTTATTAAAAATTTCTACAAAACATATTAAACTGGAGGCAGCTCAAAATTACATGAGTCCTATTCATGGCTCCTATTTTTAAAATATTGACAACACAAAGTCTAAAAACAGGTGAAACAGAGTGAGTAGCAGATGAAAACACACTTGGTAATCAAGGCTGGGTGGGCTAAATGGGGCTGCAGAAAGATGAACACTACACATTAAAATTTAGCAAACACAAGCAGCAACACTGTTTACTTTACACCGGACAGAATTTTGAATGTGCCAATAAAACAGAATTTAGAAAAACCTACACAACTGCAAGGCCAACAACACAAGCACAACAATTACAAAACTACACAAGATATAAAACCACTAAATCCCAAAATACTTTCAGCACACTCGTCTGCCACTCACCATTTCGTTGATCTCCCATGGTTACTGGTCACTATTAGCTTAACATAATTAAAATTCTAACATCATTGAAGTTCACAAAATGCAAGTCTCAAAGCCTAGTGCCCTAGCAGACAGCCCTCAGCTGTTGAAGTAATACAGACACAGCTCCAGCATGCTCGTAATTGTAGTGCCATGAGAATAGAAAGAGGGGGGGGGGGGGGTTGAACATGCAAATATATTAACTTGAGCCCTCATTTAAAAAAAACTATGACACAGAAGGATGAGTAAAAAGGTAGGGGATCAAGGGGTAGAATAAGGAGAGGAAACTGAGCTCCACCAAGGTAGAAGTCGAGCACTGTTAAAGAACGGTCATTAGGTAAAAAGTTTCCTCACTCTTGCAGACCCAGGTTTACACAAGATGAATTCACAATACAATGTCACAGAAGAATAAGTACAGTAAGTATAAATCTTGAAGAACATAGAAGGCAGGATAGATTCCCAAAGTACAGATACAGCATTACAAATACGTAGATCTTGACGAAACAAACAATTATAAATTGTCTTCGTCTTTTGAAGACAAATGGGTTGACGAAGGTTCATCACAGGGGATAATGATGGTGGGCAGCTGGGTGTAGCAACACCAAGCTCCTGAGTCAGGTCTCTTCTGAAGTGGTGACGAGGCCTCTAACTCCTTAGGGGGGTTATCGTGCAGATCCAGGAAAACTCCACAGCATCACTTCCATGCTGGCAGGCAGATCTCAGGGTGCAGCAACCTCTGCTCGGATCATTGGGAGGGCAGGAAAAACTAAACCATATAGGAATATTAGAAGAGGCAAAAAAAATCAAACACAACTGAGAAAGAAAAACAGGTAACACAAACAAGATGCAGTCACAGTAAACAGATATCAAATCCTAAAGACAATGACTGACATTAAGTTCTCTGTACATACAATTCCAGGTGCGCAACATGCGCCTTCCTAAAATTACGGCCAGAAGGAGGAGATATCAGGCTCACTGTATTGGGGTCTAAGAATTTGTGGATCCTGAAGGGACCCACAAATTTAGGCAAAAGTTTACTAGAGACATCCTTACTCAGGTCCGCAAGGGTATAGTTCTTACAAAGGACCAGGTCACCTGTCTTGAATTTAACGGAGCTCTGACTTGGTTAATTTTATCTATAACCTGATTTTTGGCCTTGCCGAGTCACTTGTGCACCTCACCCAGCAGGCAGTCCCAGTCGGTGTTGCCAAGCAGAGAAATGAAAATGGATGATCGGGGGGGGGGGGGGAGAGATATTCAAAATATTGAGGAGCGGATGAGACAGGACGAGCAAGAAAAGGAAGAGAAGATGGAACTCTGGTAGACCCATGTAAGGTACTATTGAAACCTACATTTATGAGATAAAAATCTTGGTCCCATAAGGTGTGATCATGGTTGTAGAAAATTGTGAGGCATGCCTTGAGGTTTTTATTAAACCTCTCAAACTTGTTGCCCTTCAGGTAATACGGACTTGAGGTAAAATGTTTAATAGCCCATCAGAAACACATATCCCTCAGGGGCCTCGGCGTGTTCATTTTCAAAATTGTCCATGTCAAAATGTGTGACAATGCATAGACTACTAGAGTTTCAGAACCAGGGACGTGTTGAACCTTAAATCGAAAATGAGATAACCATAAAACTCAACGGCCCAACTTGCCATGCTGTTGAGAATGATTTAATAACCAGCTGAAAGCCTGGTTTCCCGTGAACAAGTCACATTCCTCATGCTCACTGTACGAGGCAAATTTTTCCAAGCCAAATATGCAAGCTAGTGTTGCCTTTTCATATATTCCTAGCTTACGCTCAGTCTCTGACAAGCTGCAGCTGGCAAATGCTATGGAGGCCAAACCACGTTACATTCGCTGGCTCAGGACCGTGCCTAAGGACAGGGAGGAAACATCTAGCTAATGCACAAACCACTTGGAAAAATTCAGCAGATGAAGTGCAGGTGGCGACGACAGCCTTTCCTTCAAAATGGAGGAGTTTTCCTGCTCTGGTCCCTGGGGAAATTCAATGACGACCTTCTTCAGAAGGTTCAGGGGGGCCGCGATCTCTGAATAATGATTGATAAACTGGGCACAATAGCCCATGATCCCTAAGAACTTTTGAACACCCTTAAGCAGCTTAGGACACAGAAAATCTAATATTGAGGCAACATGATCAGGATCAATGAGCAACTGTCCCTCACAAAGCAAGTACTCCAGAGGTTGCTTTTTGTCTGCTTCCCACCTCCCCGGCTGTTCGCTTACCGGGGTTTGCTGCTTCCCCTGACTCCGATACACCTGTGAGGGTTCTTGTCTTGGAAAACAATTCCTCTCAGTGTGATGGAGGCGGCATGGGGCATCGCACCCCCCTCCCCTAATGTGGGAACTGGGTGCCTTCTTGTGATTCAGCAAGGATGGTTAACACACGAGAACATATCATGATGTGTGCGTTTATTCGCACAATAGCTGAGGGGCAGTTGTTTTTAGATACAGTAGATACACTTTGATTTTTTTTAACTTTAAAGCTTTTTGTTATATAAACTGTTTTTTTTTTTACTTTAAAGCTTTTTTTAATCTAAACTGTTCTTATTATTCCAAATTTATTATAATTAATTTTTTAGAGATATATCTTAAAAAACTAAATATGACATTCTTACATGTTTGGTTTTTCCATAATCATTTCCATATACTGCTGCACAATTATCTCATGTAAAACATATTTCTACAAGACAGTGCTTTATGAGTATACAAGATGGTGCTTCGTGTTTATTTGTGTTGAGTGTAAAATTGGGTGTTGTCATATGGAAGAGAGCTTTGAATAATGTTTATAGCTGTAAAGTGTTTTTTCTGTATGTTAGAGGTTCTTTGTGGTTGTGTATACTGTGATGCCAGTGCTAAAGGCATTGTTATGAATTATGTCATCGCTCCACCCGAGTGGCTATCTCCATGTCGGCTCGTCTCCCCTCCTATTTACTCCTCCATTTACTTCTCCTAAGCACTGTCATAGCTTTTTAATATGGCTCCAAAGATTATTTAAGTTTGTGCATGCCTTTAAATTGGTCAACTTGCTGCTCTGTCTGAGTATGAATGCCTGCTGGTGTTGTCAGAGGATCGCTGCCTCGTGCAAAAGGTATAAGAAATTGAGAGTTTGAGTTGAGCCTCGCTGTGTTCAAGTTCACCTGTAGACAAATGTCACCATCATTATTGGGGTATGTAGTGGTGCAACGGCATATGATGTGAGCTGGTGAGTGCTAGTTTGTTATGAAGGCAAAAATGTAGTTTCGGTTGTTGGTGGATAGTAGTTATTCTAAATTCTTGTCTCATGCCATTCAAAACTATTGTCTGGACGTAACTTAATTACTGTTCTGCTGCAACTTTTTGCATATTTAATGTCTCAGGTCATCATGTGTCAAATGCCCAGGTTTTTTGATAAAATGCAGCATGTACCATGATTTACTTTGACAGGCCCAAGTAGTCTGTTTTAATAAGTGGAGTTATTATTCAGAGTTTTAATATTATTAGGCTGCACGTGGCCACTCAAATGCAAAGTATCTTTACTAAAATGTGTGCAACTTATTTTTAAAAGTCTGGCCTTTAGCATGCTCTGTTAGGTTTGTGCACTGAGTGGAATATTCCACGCTTGAAACCATCAAATGGGAGGCTTTACTGGGCCTCTCCGATGCCCCTCCCAGCCTAAAATTAAATAAATACTTGTGTTCAATAGAGTTATTAATTTGTATGTGCACCATTAAAAAACTACTAGTATTACGTTTTGATAGAGAAACTATTTATTAAATAACCACAATAAATGAATGCTGGTTACCAAAACCTCCCGGCGTTTAATGTGATGTAAACTTTAAAGTGCATTAGATGAATTTCTTTCTATGCTTAATGGCAGGCCTTAAGTCTTAATTAAAGGCTTCCTTGAATAGTTTTCATTTATACTAGCATTGTTAGCTCTAGCAGCTATTGATAACTGTTGATCTCACAAATCTGTTAACTCACGTAACATTTCCCGTGGGTCAGTATTAAATATTGCATAATATTCAGATGTTTATCCATTATATAAATTAATCCTTGTAATTGATGACTGTACGTTCTGCAAATGGTTTGTTGTTCCTTAGGTCATGGTGTTTAATTGGGCCGCTTTTCCCTACGTAGGATATATGGGTGTTGACTCACTGTGCTTTAATATTTATTATTTTTAATCAATATTTTCAAATTGTTTGCTGGTAATGCATGTGAATGTTTGTTAATACAACAAATAATAATTATTATTATTAGAGCATTTGATATTAAGGTTTGTGTACATATAAGGTTTATTCACATTAGAAACAACTATTGTAATCTGTAACCAAGGTGGTTGCTATTAATGCTATGGAGTTTGCAGTTTATAATTCACACTGGGGTTGCAACCCGAGTGTTTTCTACTAAGACACGCCTGTCTGCAATTGTTCATTCACATCTGTAATAGCTATTGTAACCTAATGAGTCAGTTGTAAAGCACGAGGAAGAGCATTGATTATTCAAATTCCTAGGTGGTCAAACAAATTAACGTTATGCTATCTAAAGCACATGTACGTGTGCAGTTGCTAACACCAGTTATCCCAATTGAGACACAAGCGTTATTGAACCACATAAATGTGTGTCATTCAATTTTTCCTTAATTATATTAAGGTTACTAAATTTATTGTAAGAATTTTGCTTGAGCATCTATCATTGTACCTGATACCATTGAGTGTAACCAAAATGTTTGCCAAGGCATGAAATATATTGCCATCTTAGTACCTGAACTTGTGTCATATGAATCTAGTATTTCTGAAAATTGTTATTTTTAAATTATTATCTGCATATGCAACTATAATGATACTATTGTTTGATTAAAGATATTTTGAATATGGTATGGTTTTAATTATTCTTTTTAATTTTAAGCAATGATAACATTTTTGTTGATCAGCAAGTAATTGTGTTCTCATTTGCAGGGCCGGTTTTAGGCAAAGTGGTACTCAGTGCAAGACTGGCCATTGGCACCACCACCCCCTCTTTTTCCACTATCCAGTCTTCTTAAAGTGTAAAAGGTGGGCGAAGGTGATGCCAAATATAACCAAGCAAAGAACCCACTGTATTCTGGTGATTTTTTAAAATTGTATTTCGGGAAATTTTAAGTTCATACTTTACTCCTGGAAATAACTGGTAATATGAATAAAATGGAAAATGTACCAATTTTAATGATTTTATCTTTTTTTCAAATAATGGTTTTCAACAATAAAGAGAGGAATTAAAACTTGCTGTCCAACAATTTTTTTTTAAATTAAGGAGTGTCTTGTCTTCCAGTTACAAAATCAATATTAACAGATGTGTCAAGCCTTGAACTGAAACGACTTACACACATTACATTATAAATACTTAACACTTCAAGAACTTTTTTTTTTTTTTTGAAAATTCACCCTGAATAAATAGTAAGCATGGAAAAAAAATGTATTCCACAAGCAAAACAAATATATGTAACACGGCATTCAAATACAGTCAAATTAAAGCTCCACTTTCATAAGTAACTTAACAATAAATATAAAATTTAAGTATCTCAACAGAATGCTACCTTGCAATTGTTAGCCTCAGTTATTTTTTTAACTAACTGAGAAAATTTTAAGGTGTGGGCAATGGAATTTTCTATACAAAGAATAGCTAGCATGTGTTGAAAAGTTTCAATTTTGAAAAGCTACTTTCGGCGCTAGTCACTGTTATAGGTATTGTTAAAAAATTCCCAGAGTGATCCACGCATAAGGGAAGCTGTTGTGGAGATGTTGCAATTTTTTGAACTAAAAAACTGCATAGGTGAACCTTGTCCTGAAGGAATGGTAAACTTAAGGTGTAACAATTCGTCCTCCAACTCTGCTCGGTTTGTGTCAACATTTTCACCATCCTGCAAAGCTTCAAGAAGATTTCTGCAGTGAGTGGGCAAACGTTCATTGGCTAGAGGTAGATTTTGTAAATTGTAGATAAATCCCCATACAAGTTATAATCACTGAAGAGCTGAAAACGTTCTTTAACTGAATCTAGGACTTTATCTAGAGTTGCGTATAAAAATCTCTCAGAAATATATCTTCTGCAGTTTGTCACATTCTCTCAACAGGCACTTAATATTCAAGTATCTTCTTCTTTCTTACAACTCACCTGTTCTCTATGAATACTGGTTAAGTTTCCAAAATTTGTGCCACATTTTCTACACTGTAAAAAATAATGGGGGAAAAACCCGACAAATGAAAGGTAATATTCGGAAGCTTGTGGGGGAAACACAGTTTTCCTTACAGGTAAGGTATAATTACCGCACTTTGGAGTGAAATTCATGTACATAGTAGTGGAAATTCCCATACATGGATGGTAAAATTACCTTATGATTCATGCAGCTCTTCAGTATTCTCAACAGCTAAGTGGGGGGTTGGGCAGAAGATACAATCTTTTAACATGCTAATATTCGCTGATGCTGTCACGTTGTCGTCGTTGTGTAATGGATAGTGCACCAACAAGTGTCGAGGATTTTAGTATTGAGGTTTCAGTTACCATTCATCAGAGGACGTAGGTAATCAAAAAGTTAACAGTTCATATAATCCGGGAAAATTTTTAATATAATTTTATTATAAAATATTGTTAATTTTCCCTTGCTTGTATGGGATTATTCCCCCACTTTTGTCAAGTACTTTTTCTGTACGATTAGGGAATAGTACTTTACTTGTTATGTAATTTTAAGCTACATTTAAGAGGTAATTTTACCTTACATTTAAAGGTAATTAGCTTCCCATAAATGTAAGGGAATTTTAAATCCAATAATTTTTACAGTGTGCATTCTGCCTTGCAATGCTATATCATAGAAAAAATATCATACCAGATACAGAGCGAGATGAGAAATTAAAAATCTAAAATCAGTTCAACGAGACAAGGCTTCATGGTGCAAACCAGGATCAGCTACAGTCGTTTCCGAAATTTCTTCCAAAGTTAACACATTTCTTTTGGCTGAAATTCGACAGCTCTAACCCTTGTTTCACTGAGTTATTTCACAGTGAGCTTTGAAACATGCTTTCAAAGAATACTCCAACTTTGAACAGACGCAGCAAACAGAATGTAAATTCTATTGAGAACTCCAGATAGTGTAATGACTGCTTTTATTTCTGATGCTACATCAGAAACTACCAGATTTAATGACAGTCAGTCACATGGGACAAATGCACCCATTGAGTTGACAGCCTGAACACTCATCTTCACTCCTTTCGTATTCGCTGCATTGTGGTAGCCTTGCCCATGCATATCCTCAAATGTTTGGTCATGCTCTGTCTGTGAGAGGTTTTCGCCAGTGGAACTCATAGCACAAATCAAGTTTGATGAAATATCAACAAATCTTAAAATTATTTATATCTTTTCAGAGTGACTAACGTCAGGGGTACTATTTACAATAGAAAAATATTGAGCTTTCTTTACGTGTGAGATGATTGTGTTGAGTACTTCTTTGGCTAATATATTTATGAGCTCGTTCTGGATCATCTGTTTGGCATAACGGTCTGAAACTCTTCTCCTAATATGCTCCCTCATAATTTTATCCAACTTTCCCAGCAATTCAATCAGGTCAAGAATGTTTTCATTGTTTGGAGAAAACAGTTTACTAGATTTACCTCTAAATGCAAGGTTGTGTTCGGCCAGAAACAAGGTTATGACCATTATTAGTTGATCTAGAACTCATTTCCAGCGACTTATTTCTCGATTTATAAGTTGCTGGTGGGCTGCATCAGTTGCCTTTATTCTGCTTCTGCCAAATCACAAGAAGATTTTACGTTCTCTAGTGCTCTTTCAGTCGCACCCCTAAGTGCCTCCAATCTCTATATCCACGTGAAGTCAGCTGAGATCTGGTTTTATTACAAAAAAGTTTGCAACAAAAGCAGGAAAAGCAGTCTCAAAAAATTGAATAAATTAGCCAATGTCTTTTAACTTGCTCTCCATTTTCCAGTTTGCTAATAAAATAATGCAGAGAAAAATGATGGCCTGAATAATTTACAGGAAAATTTATTTCCAGAATTTATATAGGTCCAGACAAAATAAGTTGATCTCTGATAGATGCACTAAGAGGACTGGGCTAATGAAATGGATCACTAAATTCTGGTAGTTACGGCCGATTGGAATGGGATATTTTTTCATTTTTCTCATATGATGTACTTTTGACATCTTTTTTGTCTGCAGTACTTGTGGTTTTCTGGAATTCATTGCTTCCCATTTCTGCTATTCTCCATCTTTCTGTATGTTGTTCTCCACTCTACCATTTTTTATTCTCATCCTCTTCTTCCTCGTTTTCAAAATCTCAATAAACATAACTAAATATTTTTTTCTTTGCGTATATTTTCAGTGATGGTAAGGCCAGGTGATCCACAAACACTAATACCTCTCAATGTACAACGTTCCTCTGGATGCGTCATTTGATGGTTTGATGTATTAATTTCACCACTTTCTACAGCTTCAGCAGGTAAAAAATGGTCATTTTCATGCTTGAAAAATTTCCTTAAGCTTTCCACTATGTTCTTCTCTTCGGCATTACTTTCAGCTTTCCTTTTCTTGTTCTCAGTTCCTGAAAGTTTCTTCTTAGGCCCCATTTTGACAGTCCACAATATCAGGTGCTAAATTTCTGAAAACATTAACTACATAAAATCAATATATATGTACTTTGCAAACAAAGGCTATTATTCTGTATTAATGTCATTTAGATCTACCTACAATCATGCTTTACATCATAGTTTCCATTACTAGCTAAGTTATGCTGAAGTATAGAAATCAGTCACAAAAAATATCCAAATAACAACTATTTATTTTTAATCTTAATATTATAATATTATAAATGTGAAGGTTTTTTATTGTCTGTTACTCAATCATGTCATAACGGCTTGATGGATTTGGATGAAATTTGGTACATGGGTAGATTATATTCTGGATTAGTACATAGGGTACTTTTCATCCCAGTAAAATGAACATTTTCTTAGGGAATATATAAAATATGCCACCAACCATTTCAGTAGGTGCTGGTTGGTGGTCTGTTTTTTATATTTTGCATGTGGGTGAAGCCGCGGGTAACAGCTAGTATTAAAATAAAAGGAAAAAAGATGTTTTCTTTTTAGAATCAGATCGTAAAACCCTACGACCAAAGTCGCTTTGATACAAGAAAAATTCAACATATTAGGATTCCATTGAAACAGTTTATGTTTATAAAATATAAAATAAATATAGGTGTCATTTACAAATAATTTTATGTCTGTGAGCATGTGTATGCACACATGTGTGTAGAGTATGTTGGTGTTGTGTTTCAACAATGTATCTATTGTAAACATTCAAATGGCCTGGCACCAAAGTGTTAAAATTTTAGTATCTCAAATCATCTCCGAACAAGCAATATAAACCAATCTAAATACAACAGACTTGCCTCTAGAGTTTAGTTCTTGTGGCTGCTGTGATTTGAAGTATTTCAACCAAGACACTGCTTATGGCTCTGGTTACTGTATATCAGATTATAGAGGTAATGAAGGTGCACTTGCTGCTCATGATTCAGCACCCCATGTGGATGACAACGGAAGCTCTTGCTGCCCATGCGCCTCATTCAGCTGTCAGCTACTAGCACTATAGTAGTTGTTTTATAACATTACCCGTCCGTGATTATATAGTCTGTTTCACAAGCTTTCTTAGATTCTGAAATTGCCACCACTAGATTCGCTTAACATTTGTCATTCGTGACACCTACATAAATTATGTTCAATAAAATAATTGTTTTGTAATTTGAACACACATTTCGGTGCACCTTTTTTTCGGCGCCCTGTGCAGTGGCACCTGTCGCAATGTCCTAAATCCGCACTTGCCTATTTGTACCCTCTTTAAGTGCACATGTTGAGTTATAAACATGGCGAAATCTAGTCTTTCATGTTTTTAGTATTTTATAATGGATTTGATAGCACAGTATTTTGTGATTACTGTATGAGAGTGAACATGGTGCAATTGGTATATTATTATGCACACTCTTTAAAGAAGGCATTGTGATAAATAAATTTTTTAAGTGAAACTGCTTTGTATCTGTGTACATTGTTTGTGCCTTAACTGGTACAATATATTTTTTCTAGTAATTAATAAAAGTAAATCAAGGAAACATACTGGGTGAGTCTTTATTTAATAAAACCATCATTAATTGTGTAACAATATTATTAATTAAATTATGTGCATATATTATTTTTTATACATATATTTGCTCTTAACAACATACAACATTATGGTGTTTGACATGCTATTTTTCTCTTACTAAACTATATTTGTGATGTACAGTATTCTTCAGTTACATCCTTAATACATATAAGATCAAAACAGGAATTAACATAAGACATTTTACAACATGTTTGAACAGATATTCAATATTTACATCACGATTACCTCAGACATACTTATGTATACAAAGTATAATGGATAAACATATTGTGCACACATATTTTTATACAGCTTGCTTCAAACATGAAGGATTATTGTAGATGAATTCACGCAAAGCTTCACTTTTGCATTGAGAACAAAACATTGGTTTTGAACAGGTATGTAGTTTACAAGAATATTGTTTTACTAATGCATTAAGGTTACTACATGCATAGTATTTTAGGATATTAAGTATATTTACGTATCTATGTTACATGAAGATTTTACAAGTTTATTTTGTTTTATATAACACCTATAGTGGATAATCTGGAATAAGTGCTTAATTTACATATTGGTATCTGTCTTCATAAGGTATGATGCCAGAATCCCATTCAATATCCTGTACTTTGTATGTCTATAAGCAGCACAAGCTTTGTAATAAATCTGGTGACAGATTAGACCACAGATATGGTGCTTCAAATTTATACAGTTTTGTGGACTTATCGTTGTCTGAGTATGATATAGACATTTCTTTAACAATAAATTAATGTTATACATTGTAGGAGTTATACGGACACAACAAAACATTTTTTTAAAAATAACTTAGTGTGCTTGCACACAAAAACGTATTTTTTTAAAATAAAATCACTCATAGTGTTTGCACACAACAATACTTCTTTTTTTCATAATAATACTTACAGTAATTATGTTGGTGTTTCTGAGGTGACGGATAAATTGTTGGCCAATTTGTAAGCTTGTGTGAAGTGGATTATTTCTTCCGTTTTACATAATAAACATTCTCTTCTTGTGTGTGGATGGTGCGCAAAATGTTGTTATTCATTGAAGGTATTCCTAGGAGACAGTTCTAACAGCACATGTATAAAATAAATTCGGGATCTTCCAGCAGCTGTTGTGGCAGATAATTGTATACGTATTTTATTTCAAATGGTGCAAAATAAATTATAAAGTCTTTAGGGAGAAACGACAGTACATTTGCAATGTCTAATGTATATAACCTCAGTTTTATTGTATGCTAATATTGCATAATACATGTGGGACCATTTAGCATCACAGTATTCACAGCAGTGTCCTTGATTCATCATTTGTAAAACACAATACCTTTTTTTCTGTTCCCTTGAATGAAAAGTGGGAGCATTAGTTGAAGATGAATGGAGCCTCGCAGGGTTCCTTTGTGGGTCAATACCTTGTCCCAGCTGATTGCGGGGTTAGCACCACAGGTACTGTGTCCCACAGAGCGTGGAGCTTCCCAGGGTTGAAACCTTGTTCCAGCTGATCTCGGATCTCGCATAGTGTGGCACACTGACTGCGATCATAAGTGTTTTGCCTAGTCACTCATCAACGCACACAAAAACGTAAAGATGCTTAGGTACTGTTAACTTATTTTCTATAGTCACAGAGTATTGTCAACACAGGTGGCATCACATGGACTGATGCAGTTTGGTTGAAGGTAAAAAAATATTTTAAGAATTTTTAAAATATATTTCCACCTTATATAATATCACAAACCAATATGGGGGTTATCCCCTTTGAATTTTTTTCATCCCTACAGTAACACCCGGACGTGACCAGCGCTCCATACGGTGATGGATAGTTACGTTCAGTTCGCCCTCGGAGGTGGTCGGAGTCCCTGTAGGCTCCTTTACCTGTAATACACATTCTAAGATGGCAGATGTATATCACAAACATATTGGTGACTCATAACTCAGTTGCAAGTGAGCAGTGGTCAGGGTAGGATGCGTACTTAATGTGTAATTACTCTTGGTATGTAGGGTAATCATTCTCGGTACATGTACTTATTCATTATGCAATTACTCATTATGTTTAATTACTAATTATGCAGTTAGCATCTAATTACAACTAATTACCCTCTCAAGGTCTTGAACCAAGGACTGAATGACTCCTCAACCCTCTTGGTCCAACCTTACACCCCAACCCCTAGCCTCACGCCTTCCAACCTCGTCAGTTGTGTTTCAGCAGCAGATGGATGAACATATGTACTAAGTGTGTAATTATGCTTGGTACTTTCTTTCGGTAATCACAATTACTCATTACGTTATTTATGCGTAATCAAATCTTATTATCCTCTACATGTCTCGAACCAAGAACTGACCCTACACTCCCCTTACCCTGCCCCCTCCCTACAAAAACTTCAAAATCCCACAAATATCACTTCGGCGCTTTGTCCACCAAAAGGGTACCACCACAAGCAACAGCCACTCACAGCACACCTCAGAAGGGGTGGGAGAACCCATCAGCCAAACAAAACACACCTGCTAAGAGGAAGGGGGGAATGATCTGTTTCCATGTTAAAAGGTGCCTCCAATTAATATCCCTCTTGGAGAGACCCATTATAAGGTTAATCAAAAGGCACTAATGTCTACTAGCATCCAGAACATACATGCTACCCCTACTCACATAAGTTAGAGGCAAGAGAAGGGTCCTCTTACAGCTCAGTAACCTTAACATTGAACTATATTTACATAGCAGAAATAGACAACAAATGCATTTTGGGTATTGATATGTTATGTAAGCTGGGGTGCTGTATCGATACTCGACTAGAGGTATTATGGGTACGTAATAAAGAATTGGTAGTGTCAACAGAATGGGATTCATCTTTGGCAATGAGTTGCTCAGTAGTGTGCAACAATTGACTGTGCTCCCTATTTCTAGCGAAATTGTTATTCCAGGCAGATGCCTGGGAAAATTTGTCAGGCATTTGGGCATCAACAAACCAGCCCAGAAATGTGGCATGTTACCAGACAGTGGCATTGTACTGGGGACTTTTATCTCTTCAGAATTGGACAATTCGCAGTAAGGATGATTAATTTATCTGATTGTGCTATCCATCTTGAGGAGAGGACCACTACAGTGGTTTGCAAGCAGGTCTCACAGGTACTTCCAAATTTTCCAGAAGCTTTGACACCACAGAATACAGAATGTTCTCTACCAGATGCTCTGGGGAAACTGCCGACACAAACAAGAGAAATCCTTAACTGGAGATAAGAGAAGGCTGTCTCAGAATTACTACAGAGAAATATAGGTGCTTTCTCCTGTGAGCCCAATGACCTTAGGAGAACTAAATATTTGCATGCTATCATATCAATACAGGGGATGCCAGGGCCATAAGTCAACCACCAAGGTGACTACCGCTAGCTTCACATAAGATGGTTGATGGTATTCTGAAAGAGATGAAGGATTTAGATGTGATATAGCCATAAGTCAGTCCATGGTCTTCTCCCATTGCACTTGTTAAACAGAAAGATGACTATGAGGTTTTGTGTCGATTATCACCAACTTAATAATGTGACCAAGAAAGATTCTTACTCACTCCCAAGGCGAGACTACGCACCGAAAAGCCTAGCAGGTTCACAGTGGTTTTCTACTTTGGACATGAAGAGCAAGTATTAGCAATGCAAGATGGTTCTAGAAGACAAAGAAAAGACTGCTATTTATGTCAAAGGGAAAGGAACCTGTCAATTCAAGGTTATGCCCTTTGGGTTATTCAATGCCCCTGCCACATTTGAAAGACTGATGGAGAAAATCCCTGCACTTGGATATTTGCCAGGTGTACCTAGACAATATTGTGGTCACAGGAAAAACATTTGAAGAGCACCTGACATGTCTAGATTCTGTTTTTCAGAAAGTGTCTGCAGCTAACCTGAAATTAGTTCCTAAGAATTACCACAGTTTCCAAAAGAAAATTAATTTCTTGGGTTGTGTTGTGTCGTCCCATGGGATTGAAACAGACCCTGGGAATACCAGTACAATAAGAGATTGGCCTCTACCAACTGATAAAACTGAAGTGCAAAGTTTCCTGGGCTTATGTGCTTACTACTGTCAATTTGTGCCTGGGTTCACCACAATCACAAAGCCCCTACATGAACTGACTGTGGCAAAAAGAAAATTTTATTGGACTTCCAAGTGTGACATTGCTTTTAATAAACTAAAGGAAATCCTGATAATCTCCCACAGTACTGGGCTTCCCGAGTAGAGAGGGTGAATTCACTCTGGATACTGATGCTAGTGATGTAGGCATCAGGACTGTCCTATCTCAGAACCTGTATGGCAATGAGAGGCTACTGTAATACTTCAGTAAAGTGCTACACAAGTCTGAGAGAAATTACTACATGACACACAGAAAACTCCCATACCTTTAAGGCAGACACTTCATCCTAAGAACTGATAATGCTTCATTACATTGGCTACTAAATTTCAAGAACCCGATAGGTCATACAGCTCGGTGGATATAGCACCTGCACTTTCCAGGAGACCCTGAGATTTATTCTGCTGTCAATGTGTCAGGACAGAAATGGTAATGTATCATGGAAGACAAACAGGACAAGAATTCAAGGCGCTATATCTTGTGATGGGTCACCTACATGGGACAGTAACGACATTATAAACTAATAGCTAAATTACCCCACCTTGCATCCAATATTGGAGTGGAAAGATGCTGGGTGTCAACCAAGTTGGGAGGAGATATCCAGCCTAGGCCCAACAGTCATGGCATATTGCGCACAGTGGAATTATTTTGTACTTGTGCCTTATAAAATATGGGAAAATAATGATGGAAAACAAAGTCACAATTGGTCTTACCAGAGTGCCGAATCCCAGAAGTAATACGAGAACCGCACAACACAGCAGCAGGCGGTCACTTCAGTGTAAATAACACTCTCGACAGAGTACAACTGAGATTCTATTGGCTGCATTATCGGGAGGATGTTGAGAAGTGGTGCTGTCAGTGCGATGCATGTACTGCAAAGAAGGGTCCGAGGATTAAGGGTCAAGGTCCCTTCAGAAATAAAATGTTGGGGCCCTATTTGAAAGGATGGCAATGGACATTCTAGGACCATTACCAGTCACTGAGGGAGGGAATCGGTACCTTCTGGTAGTGCAAGACTACTTCACAAAGTGGCCCGAGGTCATACCAGTTCCGAACCAAACCAGATGCACTTGTAGAATATGTTTTTCCGACTTTGGAGTGCCACTCGAGCTTCACTCTGATCAAGGATGAAATTTTGAAGCTCTTCTTTTTCAAGAGACAGCGAGAATTTTAGGAATGAAGAAAACTCCTACCACAGAATTACACCCTCAGTCGGATGGGATGATTGAGAGTCTAAATTGTACCCTGGAAGAGTATCTGGCGATCTTCATGGAAGATAACCAGAAGGATTGGGACTACAAAGAACCAGTACAGGATCCTGAAACAGTGTAGTCTACCGTATTTGTCAAGAGGTCTCTCAGGCAAAGCCTAATGTTGTCCACATCAACTCACTGGTGTTGTACAAAAGTCCAGATGTTGGAGAGTCTGTTCGGGATGAACAGACAGTGTTACTGCTGCATGGGGTACAAGCACTTTGCGCTGACTCAGTCTGTGGGGGGTGACCCACCTCGACCATCCCCTCCCCCTAGGCAGACCTGCTCACGTTCCTGTCACCAGGCAGCCGGGAATGATTGCCAACAGACCTGGCTGGTGTCACAAACCCTTCTACCCCCTGCTGGAGAAGCAGACGACTTCAGAGGATGCGCAAGAATATTCTAGGAACTACAAAACTTGGTGCAACACGGCATTTGGAGAAACTTCTGGGTGATGACCTATAACCCTATCAATATTGCAGTGGCCCAAGGGTCGGCAGCCTTCTGGTCAAGTTGCAGACTGGTGAAACCTGGGCCAAACTGAGGTAGGGCTGAATGAACTTGTGTTACAGATTTTATTTAGATATTGTAACTGTCAAATATGGACATATAATTTATAAAGTAATTCAACAGATTTTGATACACTGTTTATTGGGAATAATTTTTGTTAATTACATTAATTTCTTTGATGTAAATGTATATTGTATAGATTGAATTCATTAATTTTAAACAGCAAGGGATGTCAATTTATTGTGGAACAATGAGACAAGAGTATTTTCTTTGTAATTATTGTAAATAAATTAAGAAAATTATAATTAACTCTTTTATTTAATTAAGACTACCATCCCTTAATGAACCTGGTTTAGCACTCTGACTTTTGAGAAAGTCTAACAGTATAAAATAAAAGTAATGGCTTGCATCACCAGCATGATTTCCACACAGAATTGAAATTTAATCTAAAAAATGCAAATACAAAAGAACTATTCTGCAAATTACAGAAGTAAAATATTTTTGGAGTGTACCACACTTTGTATCAGCCCACTGATTTGATTGTGAACACTTAAAGAATCTGTAACTATTAACTTATAAAAACTGGTTACACTTATTTATGTAGTTTTGTGTACATAATTTGTAGGTCATTAAGGACATTAACAAAATTTCTCTAAATAACGCAATTCATTTTAATCCCTTAATAACCTACTCATCAGTGTAGAATTGTGTTTTCTCCACCAATGTTATTATAATACTTGATACTGTAATGTTAACGTTATGAAAAGAAAAAGTCTCTGGTTTTAACTTATATTGATTTATCAAAAATATTTACACCAAGTTTAAATTAACACATTTTCCTATAACTTGTAGAAATGCTATTTCAGTTTTAACATACAATTCGATACTATCAAATATCATTCTGACGAAGACTCAATTCAGCACAAACTGTTGCAATCAATCACTTGAATCAACTATACTTTTACTACTTCATATGCAAATGTTACACAATTAATTCATATTTTTGCAATGCACTGCTTATTTCAAAATTTCAATCTAAAAAAGCAAATTTTGTGAGGATTTTATGATTTTGTGCCTTGCAAAAATAAGTATCCTTATGAATAAAGCCTTACTTTTCTAACAAACTGTCTCATCAGGCACTTCATCATAGGCCCATTTGCTACCCTGTTTTTATGCTAATTTTGATGGGAATCTGTTAATATATTAAGTACTGAGGAATAATTTTAACAATAATATATCTAGATTTTTAAATATTGTTTTGAGAATGAATAATGACTTACTTTGTAGCAAATATTCAACAAACTGTCTCATCAAGCATTCCATCTTAGGTGGATTGGCGACCGAGTTAGAGGCTAATTTGGCTGTTAATCAGCATTCACATCTGATTTCTGAGGAATCCTTTTACGAGAACATGCCTATCTTTTGAATTTTTAGGTTTCATTAATGAAAAATGCATCGTTTTCGTCTATTAACAGTAAACCACAGTCTCATTGGTCATAGAATGAATGACCTGGCATTAATTAAAAAGAGTGAATTATTCGAGCTTGAAAAATATTTCAAGACAAGCTCAAGCCACAAACAGGTTGTTCGGCTACAGCTTGATTTCTGAGTACTCGTAGACCTCTATAAAAATGATGAACAAAAATGGTATGTTAAAAAAAATGGTAAAGAAGTGAATATTAGCTACCTCTCTCAGAACCAGAAATAAAGTCACAATATTAAGACAATAAATTATATAATGTAACAATTCACTAAGAACTACTACAAGTGTTTGAATTATAATTAAAGATAATCCTTGATTTACAAAAACCTTAAGCTGGTGCCTAAAACCACATTTTCCAATATGTCAATGCTTGCTGTATAAGCAAAGAAGAAGTAAACCAAAAAAAATTGTATATAAATACTTACAATTTTTCATTAAGTTAAAAAATTGGCCCTTAAAATTTTTTATTTTCCTATTTAGATGGAATAAACACGAATAATGCATAGTACAATTAATAAGCTGGCATGTAGCAGAAGTCCTAAAAGTACTAGATTCCTAAGTTGATTTTGTTATTACATTTCTAACCTATTTATGTTCCCTAAACTCACATGAATTCCCTTATTTACCTGACTTTTCCAGAAATGCAGCTTTCCCTAAGTTTTTCAGGTTTTCCATGATGCCAGTCACCTTGTCACAGTGAAGATATAACAATATAAAAAGGGCAGGTCAACTATTTTTTATACATTATATTGCTGAAAATTTCAGTATGCCTTTGTTTTAATCAAAAACTATGGCAAAAAATTTAACCTGTTCTGTCCCAAATTAATTTACGAGCTCAATTGTTGCTATCATTACATTTTTTGATAAGCACTGTACATGTGTGGAGCATGCTTCCTGCATCCAGTGAGCAATGTACTGCATGTTCGTTGCTATCAGCATTAACCATTCATTCATAAGAGGTGTAGGAACTCGAACAAATTGGATTACTAGGAACGAAGAAGCTCAAAACACTGGCTACTGATTCCTTGTATACAGTGCTGACCATATATAGCCCTTTTACGTGCAACATGTCCTCGAACAGGGACAATGGGACTAAATGGGTTAACAATCCAAGATGGAATCATATACTACTCCTCATGTTTTCATTCCAATTTATTTACAACAGAAGAGTACCCAAAAAAACAAAAATCTCTGATTCAAGTAAAAAATAATAGTATACTAATTGGCAGTACATCAAATTACAGCTACCCAGTGTAACAATGGTATGTTTCAAACTAATTTTTTTGTATTTTTGCATTTGCAGTTCAATATATTTAAGACTAACAAACAAAATAAGATTATACAGAAAAAGTTACAAAGTTATAGTTTGACCATCTGTGTAGTCAAAACAAAAATATTTAATGTAAAAAGTATGGAACTTAACTGTAACACCTGTTCAACATGAGTTCAAAATCTTTCAAAAGAAACCATCATCACAATATTCATTGCACTATTAAAAAGTTAAAATCTTTTAAACTTGAAATTACATCTATAGAGAATACTTAGTTGTACCTTACCTTTCTCTTAGGAATTCAGCCAGTTCTTTAGTTGCTACTGCACCATATTTCATGTTATGGTACAGTACATCAAAACCATTGTTCTTCTCTCCCTGAAAAATAAATAAATAAATAAAAAAAGCTATAAAATCTTTGGATTTACCTAGTAAACACCATTCATACCCTACCCAGACATAGGCCAACATAGTTGTATCTTCTTTAACAAGTACACATTGTTAAATACTGTTCATGGTAAAGTGAGCACTTTTGAGGCCCTAGTTACTTTTTCCTTTTAACAATTTTTTATCCTTAAACCCCCTTTTTCAATAAATATTGCCATTCAAGTAATAAACACAATGTATATAATACATAGCAACCAGAAGTTAATGTCTAAGGTTAAAATATAGTACATTTATTCATTATTTTTCCAAATAAGGGGGCATTGAAAAAGTGCTCACTTTACCATGAATAGCATACCTGACCACCAGTACCATGAAAATTTAGTTTACAGGGCTTAAATTTAGCAAAGTTTATACTAGTTACATAAAAAATGAAGAGATACAAACTAGCACACAACACAAATTCAAGCACTAATTATAATCTCACTTAAATGAAAACTACCACAGAACCTTGCAACAATCTTCTAGTATCTATTACTAAATAAATGATGTCCCTTGACTCTGCTACTATAAATAATTTGCACGACAACTTTTCTTCAGTACCCAATCAACAATAGTCGTTAGGCTACAACAAAAGCTTCCAATATTCTACGACAAGAGGAATACATCAGCAAGAAAATATGTTTCAGACATAGTGTATAAAAGTATGACTAGCAGGATATTTTCACATGGGGAGATATACCAATTATAAAATGTAGTATTGTGGTTATTTACAAAAATTAATTTCAGAAGACAAATTACTTACAAGTATGTATACAAATGTACACAAATATGTATACAATGATGTAAATTAAAGAATTGCTTCTAAAATCTTAGGAAGATAATCATTCTGTCACACATTTAATTCTACCATTGGTGGCTACTGTTCCACACGACCAATGTGTGTAGAGAATAGCATGGAATGACACCCTCAGGGCATTTCAAGTTTAACTTGACGTCTGGTCCAAAATTTTATATATATATATCTGATTTTAGATTTCATTTTTGTCTAACATATATATAACAGACATATTTCTTAAATTGAAGTTCATGTCTTAAAACATTTAATTTTAGTTCAAATTACATAGTTTTTATATAAATGGAACCAAATGCCATTTTTGACATTTTTGAAATACGTCCACATATGAAAACTTGGAACTTAATGTTTTAATCAAATGAAACCTAGTGACATCTAGGCTGTACTCGCTTGTGTAAGCACTTTAATAACCAACAAAACTAATTTAATTTTTTTTTATTTTGAAGCAGTCGGGGGAGACACGAGACAAAGGATGAGACAAATACTTACTGGTAATTTGGGCACCAGCAGTGCTTCCCAATCACCGCACTATTGAGACTCAGGGTTCTCAGGGATACTGTGGGTTCTGTGTGTCCGTCTCACCCGTGCGTACTTGCAAACACGAATGCAATACTAAACTTTTACTAAACATATTTATCATTTGAAAACACATGTGGCTAGGGCATTGTTACTACAAATGAAAGAGATAAGTTCACTGTAGACTTGTTTTTATTGATACAGTGCGTACAATCAACGTGCCATGAAATTAATGATACACTCTGTCGTGTCTAGCTAACTCCGCTTCAGTGCTCCCCAGCCCACAATTAATTTAGCGCACACCTAAATGTATGATCCACCGCGGTGTATGGAAAAATAATCTTCACAAGGGAAGAGAGTCGACAGCCACTAGGGTGGATTGACGATTTTTCTCTGAAGAGAAGACACTGTGAATTACAAAATGAAACCCTGATGATACATTAACAGGTGTGATTACTTGGCATCACTAACGCAAACTCGTCGGGGCTCACCCTCCAGCACGTGGGTAGTGTGGTGACGGCCTATACACAGAGCCGGCTAGGACAGGAATAATTGCACCGTACACTAATTACAAAATTACATTTTATGTTCAAAATAATATATAAGATCATATATCTGTGTAGTGTAACTATCTGATATTTGTTTTTGTGCAAATTCAAAGCAGACACATTCTCCTTTGTATTTTAGAGGCATTAGGCTCCAGAATTCTGTATAAGAATTCTTCACTTGGAATCTCTTCTCTTTCCATCGAAATCCTTTTACAGTGAAAAAGTGGACTATCTCTCAGCCTGTTTCTCAGTGGAGTCATTCTGTTCATAGTACCAGAGAACATTTCAACCAACAGTAGCTGTTGATATGGGTACAGTCCGGATTTTTACGGTAGTATTTTTCAGTTCATCATAACAAATAGAAGGCTGAAAAATATAGTTTAATGGTGAGACACTATCATTTACATTGGAGGCTAAACATTTAAAAACTTCAGATCTGATTGCAAATGAGTTTGTCTATGTCATGTAAATACAGGCAGACTATGAAAAGGGGTGGTTGACTAAATAACATAAAATTGTAATGTATTTTATTGGTGATAAAGCATTTGTTTATTAATTTTTTACAGCCTAAAGATGAAAACTTTTAATTCATTTTTGAAGCTAAATAATAAAATTAGTAGTAGGAATGTGTTCATTTTGGATACACAATACAAGAGTGGCACAAGTGCCACTTCATAAAATTTGTGTGTATACCCCTTCCCCTTTCTATCAGTGTATCCCATCAACCCCACCCCTTCTCCTGTTCTGTGATTGGCCAAAGGCATATCACCCTTCCCCCTCCCCTCTTCACATCCCAGGGAGGTGAGCTCTGATTGGCTGTTGGTTGAGGGCAAAGCTACCCATTCCTGCTGATGGGTTACTCATTTCCCCTTCTTCCCCTGTGAGGAGTGATGTGATTGACTACTTGTTATGGCAGCAAAACCGGCACAAAGGACATTTGGGAGTTTAGATGTCCACTATTCGGTGGTCGACAAGCAACTGAGATGTGGAGCTGGCAAAATAAGAGGAAGTAGGAAGGGTGATGTTCACTCGTCGACTGCTGGATAGACACTGAGGTGTTCACCCTTTGGTGGTCGACGAGAAACTGACAAGGTTGGGACAGGAGGGATAGAGGGGACAACCGATAAGGGTAATATATTAGAGTAACTAGCAATTAAATAATTACAATCAATACGTACCAATACTAATTACAAATTAAGTATATGTAATGAGACAGTAATTAATAATTGAACCATTAAAATCAATAAGTACATGCAATAAGAGTAATCATTAATTGCTCAATTACCAATTTCACAATTACAAGTACCAACACAGTAATAAAACATCCGCTCGCTACCACTCCCCAATGACGACTGGCCCGAGATTATATATACCAACAATTACAAACCCCGCCAGCCCATGCGCTTTATCTGAACACCGCGTGCCGCTCAGCTAGCCCATGCCACTTCACTGTGCACCACCAGCAACCCAGGATCCTAACAGCCCACGCTGCCTTACTCCCAGCTGCCAAGTGTGGATGACGTCCCCAGCCACCAACTGTCCCTAGCGCATCACCTGCTGTAACTACTCACACTTTACAACTATTTTTAAAAATACTTTATTAAATGAAGTGTTTCACATGCTTTAGCATGTAATCCCTGTTTCCCACTTGTTAAAATTATTCATAGTATTTTAACTTGGGGCTTGCGAATTGGCTAATATAGGGAATATTCAACAGGGGTATCCACCATATTGGATCACATTAATATATACTGGGAAAATTATTTTAAAAATCCCCAGTATCAGTTGGAAGTCGACAATGTTGTATCATGGGAGCTGCGTTTGCCAGTGACCACCAATAATATTCATAAGTTTTTATCGCTTATCATCAGTATTCAGTGTTGTTACATTTTTAAAGTGTCAGAATAATACAAGACTGTGTGCTACGAGAATCATGTGCAGCATTACACACCATGTGAGTGGCAACTCTGCGTTCTTCAGACCAAGGTTTGAAGACTGTCTGCATCCTTCTAACTCCAAGCGCACTACAGCTCAGCAACAGCCTTCCAACTTCAAGAGTAACTTGGAGGGAAACCTGTGGCGACTCTACCTGGGTGAAATTTTTGCTTTCAAAGGTAACCTGAACCACGGGCAATGTTGCGCAAATTGTAACTACGAGTGTTCCTATGTCTATCATGTGATCCTAGCATATGGCAGAACAAAGTTGTTAATGACTTTAGATATTGAGAACAAACTTGCTTATCTCCCTAAAGAGTTTTTAATATATTACGCCCTGCAGGTAATAAAATTTGTGTAGCCTTTTCTTTGACAGCAGTTGTGTGAAGATGAGGCCATCATGTCCTACTTAATTTGTGAGGACTGTCCCCATGGAATGCCGGTATTAGTAAATTATGTGCTAGCCAACCAACCCTACACTAGACAGAACTGTATGCTTAGGAAGATGCCGCTAATCATCCAGCATACTCAAAACTATATGAATCAGGATATAATGAACCAGACAATGCATCAGTAAATTCAGAAGCAACAATTGAAATACTATAATTTACGTATAAAATACATTAAACATTTTTTTGCATAGGTCCAAAAATATTATTTTTGTTTGCCAAACATTTTCTTGTGTGCATTCATCCTATCTAGTCTTTGTGTATTCAATATATTAGTCATGTATTCTTGTGTGTGTGCCAACCTTTGTTTTCTTGTGTGTATATACAATGTAACTATTTGTGTATTCAAAGTTTAATTTTTTTATGCATTCAATATAAGTAATACAGTTCTCGCTGTCATTGCTCTAAGTATCAATGTTCTGCTGCATGCAAGGTTTTGAAAATCATTATAACAATTCATTTATCATAAAAGAAGTGGCATTATCTTATTCCAATAATAATAAAAATGCCAAAGTCTTAAGTTTTAAACGACCTCATCCTTGGTTTGATCTAACCCCAGAAAATCGAAGCATGTTTTGTTTGCAAACATACAAACATGAATTGAAGTAGGATTCTGGTTTCATATAATATGAAAACAGAAACTGCTGGATGTAATTTTTGAAGACTACCCCATTTATGTTTTAGGCAAAGCACAAAAGAACATTATCAAGTCTTTAACTAATGCAAAGTAATCAATATAAGAAGGTACTATGAATGTCCTAATTTTAATTCAATAGTAAAACAATATAATATACATCAGTGATCAAAACTATTGTTTTGTTCACAATGTTAAAGTGAGGCCTTATGAGAATACACGCATCAAAACTCTTATTAAGTGTGAAACAACAAGAACTGGTTTGTAAGCTACTAATGTAAATTGTATGAAGCAAAGTATTACATACTGTTGTAATCATATACATTAATAAGACTATATATTATGTTTTTTAAAAGAAATATCTTTGTGTAACTATATTTTAGTAAGTGATGTAAAAATAATGTGTTGTAATTTAGTAAGTGCTATAAAAAGAAAATAGTGTAATTTAGCAAGAGCATTGTATATATCATATTATTAAAATAAAAAGGAAGTCACAAATTACTAATGGTTTTAGTAAATAAAAACGGATCCAAGTTGTTTCCCTTTATATTATTTAAAAAAATATACACTGAGATACTCTCAACACTTTACCAGTATAAGAATTATTTTCAATTTAACAAGATTCTCTTCATTCTAGTATTCACCGAAGTATAAGTCAATGAGACTGGTGATGCTTCCAGGCCACACTATTTCAATCTCTTAAGATCTTTGTTCAAAACCCATGAATAATGAGCTCTTGTAAAAAATTTCCAACCAACCAGTGGCCTATCCTTTTTCCTCCTAATAATCTTTACAATTAAATATTCATTTGGCAAATAGCCTTTTTAAATTCAAATTCATAAAAAGCACCCTTTATCAGTTCGGTTCGCCAGTGTAGCTTCCCAAGTAATATACTCTAGGGAACGATTGTCTAACTGAAATAATTTTAAACACTTCATACGAAATATTCACAGTATATTTCTTCTCAAAAATGCCTTTAACTTGATGAAGTCGGGTGAGAAACGAGACAAACGATGACACAAATACTTACTGGTAATTTGGGAGCCAGCGGTGCTTCCCAATCACCACACTATTGAGACTCAGGGTTCTCAGGGATGTTGTGGATTGTGTGTGTCCGTCTCACCCGTGCGTACTTACAAACAAGTAGCCAATACTAAACTTTTTACAAAACATCACTGGAAACAAACACTTAATAAAACATATGTAGTTAGGAAACTGTCACAACTGAATAAAAGTTCACTGTATAAGTGTTTTTATTGTTACTATGCTTACACATCAACATGCCAATGAAATTATGATTATCTCAGTCACGACTAGCCAATTCCACTTGGGTGCTCCAAGGCCCGCAACTACTCTAGTGCAAGCCTAGATGGATGATCTAACCGAGGTGCGTAAAAGCACAGCCTTCACAAGGGAACAGGGCCAACCGCCGCTAGGGAGGACTGACGGTTTTTCCTTGAAGACAGGACATGGTGAATTACAAATGAAACACTTAATATATATTAACATGTGTGATTTTATGGCATCACTAACACAAACTCATCGGGGCTCGCCCTCCAGCACGTGGGTAGTGTGGTGACGGCATATACACAGAGCCAGATAGGACGGGAATAATTGCACCGTACACTAATTATATAATTCCGTAAACCCTTAAATTATATGGGAAACAAGATGAATATTCACAATAAACACATACGTGTGAAAACAAGCTTAGATGGCACGGAAACTGCAAATTGAATTCAGACAAAATATTATTCTTGCTGCAAAATTATTCTCTTTACAATTGCAGTGATTACAGGCTTGTAACATGCCTGATGGCGGTAAAAGCAAACATTAACGTGACAGCGTGGTCAAGTACAAAAGCATCAATTTACGTGAAAAATACACCTAACACTGAATAAAATTGACATTGAACCCTGAAATAAATATTCCACATATGATGTTACATAAATAAGCTCTCAAACACAACAATGGTGTATACAAAGACTTGGTGTCAGTCGGCCCCATGGTTAAACGTGAGGTTGCAGTAAAATATTCAAACACAAAAAATTTCCCTCAAATATATACATAAAAACAAAGCCCTTGAAATTGTGTGTAGCAAAAATGCAAAAGTTACAATGAAATGCCATAAACATAGGCGCCTGATTCCAGTTACACGAGTCGCGTGACCTCTCCAACATCTTTCAACTCCTTCTCCTCGATTACGTTAAAAATGCCACAGGGCCCAAGAAATGAATAAAGCGGAAGCATAATGCTGGGGAAATGTCTGGCAAAACGTACACAAGCAAAGATTAACCAGTAAACTAAGATGACTATGGAAATCTAACTCCGTGAACAAAAGTTGTAGTGCGTACGTGACAGTGTCTTACCTTGCCAGCTCTCCTCGACAGACTTTCCAGAGACAAGCGTCGCATGGACCTACCATGGCCGCCTATGGGGTTCCCTGCGGAAGTGCTATGCACGCCGAGTAAAATATTTGATTATTGAAAGTAAAATGTCACAAATTAAATTAAATATTGTTTTATATTTTATAATTTTCTAATGAATTTCAATATTATTTTAGTGTCTTTTTATGACTGTGTTCATGCTGGAATATTAAGTGTTCATAATCTCATTGCAGCGGGCACTTTGAATTTTGTAACCAAATAATTTAAAAATAGTATACACTTTAAAACATTTTAAGACATATTAAACACTGCAAACGCAATAGAACACATTTTACACTGAAAAATAACATTTATATGAAAGTTCAAAATTATTGGCCTCTTTGCGCACGTGCGGGACATGTGACATGTGCGTGGTGAGCGCCGTCATGGGCTCTAGCAGCACTGGCTGTTAACCGACATCAAACGACCCCTCTATCGAAGGTCAAGATGGTGCAAACAATGCAATACTGATCCAGCGGGCACTGCCAGGCTGGTTGCCGACTGAGGGCAAAGAAAACATGGCCTTGGAGGTCGTCGGTTTCTTCTGCATTTGCAGGGGGTGGGGGTGTAGACAGGTACAACAATGTGGGTGCGTGGTGGTGACTCGGCTCGCCTCTTGCGAGTGCTCTGTTGCGATTTGTTGACACTTGACGTCACACTTACTGCCCTACTATTCTCCTCAAACCCTTTAAAACTCTCTTGCCCTACTAGGTTCTCCCCTGCAGGAACTGGAAAGCCTCTGAAAGGCGTCTCGCCTTTATATGTGGTGTCAAGATTTACGTTTACACTTTGGTTACAACCATATTCAGCTGTGCCTTGTGGAAACCCCTAAAAACTCAACTTACTGGCACTGGTTATGTTGACATTTATGTGTGCACTTATGTTACCACTTTCCTCGTGTACACCTGGAAACCCCTTAAATTAACTCTGATTCGTTGTGTCGTTACGGACATTAACAGAAAAACACAGAAATGGTTTTGTGCTACTACTTGCTTCCACCTCCTCACTACTGGGTGTTGAATGTTCAGTCAGTGCAAAACCCTTAAATAATAGTTCATTCCCTTGGCCGGGTGTTCCCGTGTTAGTGTTGTTGTTCTCATCAGTGTACGTGTTGACATTTCCCTGTGTACTCAATGATGAAATTCTCCGAACTTGCTGAGGTACTGGGCGTAACGTTGTCTCTTTGCCTCTCTTCCCTACAGGCAGTCCGGCTATACGCAAGTCATCACAGTGCCATTTCGTGACACGTCTGGGTCCCAACTGCACTAGATACGTGAATTTTCCCATCCTTTCCACCACTCTCTGTGGCCCTGACCATCTAGGTGCCTGTCCAGCACAGTACTTCTTCGCCACCGCCAATAACGGGTTCTCTCTTACGTACACGTACATCCTGGGTACAAGTTCAGGTGGCAGACTCTTGCTATCCAGTACCTACACATTGCAATAACTGATCTGGTTTGGCCTGGCTTCCTCATGTATCTGCACCTGGTGTTCAACAATTTGTTCAAGTGGTCTGGGCGGGTTTTCATGGGGTGCTCCAGGGGCACGGAGTTCGCGACCTTGTACCATCTCTGCGGGTGTTTTTCCCGGTTGCCGCATTCACTCTATTCTGTAGGCAAAACATTACCTCCAGGATCAATTCGGCCCACCTAGTGTGATCTTCACCTAACCTGACACGTAATTTGATTTTGACGTCTTAGTTACGTCTATCGGTTGGGTTAGCCCTGGGATGGTATGCTGGGGTGATACGGTGTTCTGTTCCCCACCTGGTACAGTACTCTCTCCATTTTCTCTCTACAAACTGTGTTCCATTATCTGTCAACAAATACTCGGGGTGTCCCCACCTCGGGAAAAACTCGTTGTGCGTTACCTGTGCAACCGTGTACGCACCAACATTGCTGATGGGAAATGCCTCAGTCCAACAGGTGAACAAATCTATGGAAACAACAATAAATCTTTTCCCAGATTTCGTACGCGGGTACGGGCCCATGATGTCAATAGCTACTATTTTGAATAGCTCGGTTGGCAGCCTTGGCTGTTGTGGAGCGTTGCCGTTGCTCTCCGCGGCTTACTGGTGTTACACGGGATGCAGCTCTGTACATATTTCCCGACGTTTCCCTGAATCCCTGGCCTGTGAAAAAAATTTTGCACATTCCTTCGTGTTTGCTCGGATCCCGGGTGTCCATGCTCCAAACTGTTGTGTGCATACTTTAACACAAGTTGCCGTTTCTCTTTCGGTACATACATCCGCCATCGTGCACAATTACCAGGTGGTTTGGTTTGTATTTCTCTGTCCAGTATCCTCCAATGTTCTGTGTAAAATATGACACAGTGTTGTCTGCGTTGCGCGGCATATGGGGAACTTTCTTGTGCAGTGGTTACCTCTTTTAACACGTCACGTACATTTAAGGAAACAAGTTCGTCAGGTGATATGGCAACAATGTTTTGTACAACGAGAGTTTGTGTTTCTGCAGTTGGAATTGCACTGCAAGGTGGTAGCGCTTCATCCCACTCTGCATCGTCAGTTACCGTTACATTCGGGCAAGGATTCCTGGATAAGGCGTCCGCGAGCTCGTTGGTTTTCCCCGCCACATGTTCTACCTTGAAATCGTATTCCTGCAGTAACAGCGCCCAGCGGGAAAGTTTGCTTTTCCTGTTATGCATTCTCTCTAACCCTACAAGCCATCGGTTGTCAGCTTTGAGTGTAAACTGCCTTCCTAGCAAGTACGGCCGGTACTTCCGCAATGCATGCACAACGGCCAAACATTCTTGTTCATTAATATGATATTTATATTCTACATTCCTGAACTTTGCACTGTGGTAACTGATTATATGTTTTTCCCCGTGTGTTCCCTCCTGATACAACACAGCCCTAAAGCCTTTTTGACTGGTATCTGTTTGTACAACTATGGGTAGCTCTGGATTGAATCTAGACAGGGGATTACAGTTTTGAAATGCAATTTTAAAGTCTTTAAATGATTGATTGGCTTGCGGTGTCCAGACAAATTTACGTTTGTCACAGAACAAAGCAGTTAACGGTGCAGTGATTACGGAAAAGTTTGGGGCATGTTCCCTTAACCAATTAATTAAGCCAAAGAATTTCCTGACTTGTTTACGTGATCTGGGTGTGGGTTTGTTTTGAATGTCCTGTATGTGTTGTTGTTCTGGTTCGTGTCCGTTTACTGTTACATAATGTCCTAGAAACTCCATTCTACTCATACCCAACTTACACTTCTCCACTTTGCACGTAAGTTTATTACGTTTGAGCCATTCAAACACAAGGCTCGAATGGTGCAAGTGCTCATCCCAGCTGTTAGACCAGACAAGTACATCATCCAAATATGCCATCGCAAAGTCTCCAATAAATCCATGCAATATTTTAACCATTAAGTTCTGAAACATTGCAGGGGCACACTTTAAACCAAATGGCATGGCTACAAATTGAAATCTATGTTCATCTGGGGTAGTAAATGCTGTTTTCTTTCTGTACTGCAGGCAGATAGGCGCTTGCCAATATCCAGACTTTAATTCAAGTGATGTGAATACTGAAGCTGGTCGTAATGTTGACAAAGTGTATTTCATGTTTATGACTGGTGGCAGCATGTTTACTGTGATTTTGTTAAGGGAGAGGAAATGACACAATCACCATTCGCCAGCTTTCTTCGGAGCAAGGGTAATACCTGAATTATAGAGACTTTGTGTAGGTTCATTAACGTTTATTTGCAGTATCCGTATCTTTCACTGGCGCACCTACATTACGTAATATATGTCCGTTCAAATCATAATTCCCGTCATGATTTTTGGTCAAACATGTATTGTTATGGTCCCACCCTCTACCGCTGTGTCTGAATTTTGAAATACTATTTATTCTTCATCTGGAAGTATAAAACTATCAAATCCACAGCAATAGCTGCCTATATATCAGGAAAGTGCAAGAATAATTACCAGAAAACCATACTCGTCTTTCCAACAGTGAAAACACATATCTTTAAACTTTATAAATTACATATCACTAATAATATGGACATTGTAAATATGTTGTAGATTAAATGTATCCATTTTAAAAATAATTATCACATTTGCATTATCGCGCAAATTATGTTTTGGAATTCTACAATAACACTGTGATAGGCAATGCTTCACTTAATATTTCATCTTTATTACTGAAAGAATATTGCATTCCTTCAATTGATAAAATATTCGCTAAATTTTTATATTACTTCTGTTGTATTGTTTTAGAAAACCAATACACATTTTAAAACTTAAGTCCAACTGGATGTTCTAAACATGACATAGCAATACAAGTTTTTCCACATGACAAAGGACCCCTTATTATGCAACGTATGTTCGACGTAAAAGAATATATATATATATATATCATTCTCGTTCAGTTATAAATTATGTCTTGTATTTAACACATCCAAAAAAGTTCGAGGAGTTTTAATACACTAATTAATAAATTGACATTTGTATTGCATTTACCAAAATTAAATTACAGTGGACCACGAACAAAACTTGCAATACGTTTAGCATGTAATGATGAAGGAATAAATTAATTATATAATGCTTGTAAAGAGCACAACATAACGTACGTTCAAATGAACGATTTAAAACAAAGGCATATAGCAGAAACTAATTTAGAAGAGAAAACCAAGAATATTTGGACGGGTTCTTCCGACTACAACAAGGGAGAAACTCGGGCTTGGGCAGTTGGAAAAACTATGTGAGCAAAAGTTAAAAGAGGTATGGGAGTTTGCAGGCAAAAAGAAAACGCAAGAAGAAAGGTGGGCTGTTGACATTCATTTTTCCCACATTATCTACCCTCGGAGCTCTAATGGGTGGAGCATCAGCACATAGTAAAGCAGTTAAGTCGAGTGGAAAAGACATGTTTTCTTCACCCATACAATGTTGGGGAAGGAAAAAAAATCTCCAAACATGGGAATAAGAGCAGAAAGTCTTAAATTCCCAAATTGCGCACTCAGAGAGACAAACATTCTTGTGTACTCCAAGAAACTTAACATTCCATACTTTTGAGGTGTATAAATGAGAGATGGTTTACAGCAAAAACCATACGTTAGGGAATGTATGATTGTTAATTTAGATTCAAAACAAAATGAAGGAACATTTTGGATTGCATTAATTAAAACGGTCCGTTTTAATTTATTATGATAGTTTTGGGGATTTACGTCCTCCATTAGAAATCCATATTATTTAAAGAATACACAAATCAAATACAAGTATGAAACTGAACAATTACCAAACACATATAATTGTGGAAATTTATGTTTAAGAATTGTAACTATAAATAAGATACACAATTGTTAAAACCTATTAATAACATGCCAATTACGCTGATATTAATTGGTGACTCATCTGAACTGCATTCAAATTATTTTCCAGCTTTGAATTTAGATGATGACAGGCAAATGAGTTTAATTGAATTTGCAATCTCAAGGGTAATATTTGTATGTATGTATTTCAGGGTTTTTATCATGTTTAACTGTGTTATGGCCACACCACCCACAGCCACGTGGTTAGCTACCACCAAGTTCGTATCCGCGCAATCGCCGCATTTAGAAGGCTAATTCCTGTTCCATCGTGTGTCTTAATTGATTTCAGTGGAATATGTGTTATTTCTCATTAAGGGTTAATGTACTTTGATGTTTGATGCTTTTTATGTATGACCACGCAATCACTTCATATGTTTGGATTTTCCCGCCATTCTGTGTGCTACGAGCTCTTGTATGCTTGTTTCTTAACAGGAATATTTTTTTCTGAATACCGCTATCCTTTTCGCTGACAACTCTTGCCAAATTTTAATGTAAAATAATGTGTTTTCCATCTGCACATGTGGTCCACTAAGAACTTCATCCAGTGGCATCCACGCCATCTAATACTGTTTTCATGCATCTGCATGTTTATTTTGCCTGTTCATGCCGTGCCCCATATTCATCCAGTGATATTTATGTATTTTTGTACAGCGCTACAATTTTCCATCCTAATTTGATATGTGTATTGACCGTCATCACACAACATGTGGTTCCGATACGTGTCCTGACGAGTAGGCGTTAACGACTAAAATAAACGCACGTGGTAAAGTTCATGTTCATACTCGGTGTCCCGTCTCTGGGTAAAATCTATAGTCCATCACAGTGGCTGTAGACCCCTTACCTTGTGAAAACTGTGTTATCACGCACCATGAAGGATCACCCATCTACTAGTGCACAAGCAAAGTAATGTGCTGGGGGAATCACCCACCAAAACTGGCTAGTCACGCCCGAGTGTTAAATGTAAAATTCATTCTTTGGCACGATGTAACTGGCGTAAATAAAAACAGTCTTACCAGTATAAACCTATGTATTCTTGTAGTGTTGAACCCAGCTTTTTCCAAGTGTTCTACAGTGCAATGTTTAGTATTGAAAATGTATTTGTAAGTATGCATGGGTGAGACAAATGCACAGAACCCACAGCATCCTTGAGATAACTGAGTCTCAAAGTGAGGTGTATGGGAAACACTGCTGGCGGCCACCTACCAGGTAAAATTGTATCGTAATTGTCTCATGTCTCACCTGACAGCATCAGATGCTACTGACTTGAGGGTTGGCGTGGAGCCCTCTCAGTGGCTGCGCCTTCCCGCATGATGATAAAAAAATGCATAATTATAAAATAATGATGACGAGCGGAATGGCTGATAGCTGTGTAATGTGTATGAGATGAAAAATTTGAGAACCTTTGGTTTATTTAATAAAAATATTATAAAAGAAATTATAGAAATATAAAATTTACAAGCCTTTTAGAGGCTGGCATGACTTTTTCCTTAAGCTTAATGTGAAAAGTGCCTCTTTTGGATTGACGTTATTAGCCATCCTGATGTGTCCCCTTTTCAACCCTTTATGTCCAAAGGCTACGAATTCTGCGTACTTTATTGTGTACACCTTAAAACTAACACAAACACTCCTATTATAACATATATAAAAAGTATGGTTATGACGCCATGTAGTCATCGCTTACTGACTGTGGCTTGCTGGATAAGGATAACATCACCTCAATCTCATGACCTGCTGCTGGTCACGGTACTGGACACTACTAGATAACACTGACTCTTTTAATAAAATGATGATATTTAGTCAAAATACAAAACATGCAATCACTGTGACACACTTAAAAATAATAATAAATTTTACGTCGCACTACGGTGTTATGGGATTGGTTACGCAGTCTGTTACACGTAATTTAATATTTGTGTGCATGGCTTTTCGAAAACACTTGGCTCAATAAAAACACAAAGGCACTCTTAAAAAATAAGTAACACGAACTCTACACTGAAAATATATAGTGCATTAATCATACACGACACTTCATAAACCTGTTATGTATGACCAGCCTTTGTGTCACATGGTACACAACACTGTCAACACGTGATACTTTATTCAGACGAAACCCTCTTTGTAAATTATTAGCATGGCACTATTACAAAAGCATACACGAACCCTTTAGAAAACATATTACATACCTTTGTAAGCACTCCAAACACAATAAAAACACTACTATTACATTTCCAGATTAACACACATCACCATGTAAACATTGATAATATTTTGTGTGGCGCACACATTGAAGCACACAATTAAATAAACACACGCCTAAAGTCCCTAATAAAATCAAACATTCATTTATTTTAAAAAGCCATGATTTATATAAACTAATTTATACATGCATTAAAGAACTGCATTGATGAGCTCGGCATGCATACTGTAATGTACGCTGAGGTGTATTGCTGCTATCTAGTGGCTGCTCGGTGAACTATGCATGTTGGGCGCTGATGACGTGATGAATGGACTAGGCAGGATGCATGACACACGTCACACCTTAAATTCAAGAAGACCTAACTTAGTTATTAAGCTATGATGTTTGTATATTTACTTTTCTGTTTTAGTGTGAGTGGTTTTCTTCTGAATGTGCAAGAAACACACATTACATCTTGTACATTTATGTGATTTTACTTTACTATGCATCAGCACTCTTAACAAATACAAAAAAGAATAAACAAATTCTGTGAATTCTGAAAAAGTATGAGAAAAATGTCCTTCACAGGTTGTGTTCAAAATGACCACTAACTACAATACACGCTTCTAGTCTGTCATGTAAAGATTGCTGTACATGTATCATTTCAGCAGAAATTTCAGAACAGGCAGCTGTAATACATTGTTTCATCTCTTCTGTTGTATTCAGTGTCTTTTAGCTTTCCCCATGGCAAAAATCTAAAGGGGTCAAGTCTGATGAATGGGCAGGTCAACATGCAAGTCTCCTTTGTCCAATCCAACATTTTTAAAACAATCCATGAAGACAAGCTGTAGTATGTCTTGCACTATGCGCTGGGAAACCATCATTTTGATATCACAGGATCCCCCTAATCTGCAGTGGAAGGTCTAATAGCATCTGTGGAAGTTTGTCTGTTAGGAGGTTGGCATACTTTAGGGAATCCAGTGTTCCTTCTATGAAAAAATGGCCTATGAGATAATAGTTCATTATTCCATACCACACATTTAAACTCCATGGACTGACTTTTCATTTGAAGCCAATGGGGATTGTTTAATGTCTAGCAACGTCTCGTCATCTAGATCAACATTTTGGCCAACAGTGAATAGGTCGGGTGGCCTGATTGCTTGGCGTGCATGTTCGCCCGACTTGACTTCGCTAGACTATGTCCTGTGGAGCCACATGAAGGGCTTGATTTACAAGACCTCTGTGGAATCAGAGGAAGACCTGTTGGCACAGATTATGGTTGCGGCGTATCTTGGACTTCCAGGTATTGGTGATTGTGTGTACCAGAACATGGTACGTAGGTATCATGTTTGTGTTGATATCACTGGTTGTCACATCGAGCCCTTCTTGTAAGTGGGCTAAGAAGGAAAACAATGTACAGTATGTTGCAGATGTGGGAGAGGTCAACATGTGATGAGGTGGTGGTATGTTTGTCTGGGGAAATGGTATGTTTCCGCACCTAAGTTTCTATGCAAAACGTAAACGTCTTGGTCTCCACTACAAGCCCTTACATTGTGTAATAGGAATTTAGACACACCCTGTATATTACAAGAACGAACCGCATTCTTCCTACATTTGCCATACACCATGAGCATGTTGGCTTTTTCAGCATTAGTAAAAATCATCTTCCATCAAGTCCTATAACTAGGTAGTATGAACTATCACAAAGTACTGAAAAGGAGTGCCCAATGCAATCTGTGTAAAGGAAACAGAATCTACTTAAACAAACAAACATTGTAGCTTAGTAACTAAGCAGTTAAATGGAGCAGACTACTGTCTGTATTTAAAATTGTCATAACAGAATATCATGTATACTATTTGCACTTGAATTTTGTAAAAAAACTCATTGGTATTCTAATTTCCTCTAGTTTTATTTTCTTACTGTGAATAGGCATTGTTCCATTTTTAAAAATGAAACTTTGTCCAAGAAATATACACTTTCTAATAATACCCATTAAAATCTGTGTCTGGACTGCAATTATGAGCCCTTGTCTAAACTTCACTTATGGGAAACCAGCACATCAATAGCACCTTTCATTTCCAAACTATTTGTGGTACAAGTTTTATATACATTTTTTGTAACAGCAAAGGCTTAAGAACCAACGCGTGATTCCCCCACAACATAATGTCAAATGCCAGATGGCTATTTACATACGCACACATAATAAACCATCATCAAAGCCTGGGTAGAAACACTATGACCAACTTTATTTCCAAGATATCAACATGGGCCACCACCCCATACCAGACTCAAGATGAATCCCCAGAAACTTAATAGACTCACAAAAAAAAACTATGTTTAAGACTAGTTGTGGTAATTACCTATAATAGGGGTTGTTAAAAAACAAAACCGAAAAATGGAATAAACAAATATTACTTATCACAAAAAACAAAAATTTAACTAGGGGCATTACAATATTCACAGTACATAGTACCAAATGTGATAGTGAGGAAAGCTATTAAGATCAGGGAAAATGTGGGGTAAAACATTTAAAATGTTCCCTGGTTGATCCTGCCAGTAGTCATATGCTTGTCTCAAAGATTAAGCCATGCATGTCTCAGTGCAAGCCAAAGTAAGGTGAAACCGCGAATGGCTCATTAAATCAGTTATGGTTCCTTAGATCGTACCACAAGACTTGGATAACTGTGATAATTCTAGAGCTAATACATGCAAACAGAGTCCCTACCAGAACTGGAAGGGATGCTTTTATTAGATCAAAACCAATCGGCCGGCTCGTCCGGTCCGTTTGCTTTGGTGACTCTGGATAACTTTAAGCTGATCGCACGGTCCTCGTACCAGCGATGCATCTTTCAAATGTCTGCCTTATCAACTGTCTATGGTAGGTTCTGTGCCTACCATGGTTGTAACGGGTAATGGGGAATCAGGGTTCGATTCCAGAGGGAGTCTGAGAAACGGCTACCACATCCAAGTAAGGCAGCAGGCGCGCAAATTACCCACTCCCGGCACGGGGAGGTAGTGACGAAAAATAACGATACGGGACTCATCCGAGGCCCCGTAATCGGAATGAGTACACTTTAAACCCTTTAACGAGTATCCATTGGAGGGCAAGCCTGGTGCCAGCAGCCGCAGTAATTCCAGCTTGTAGTTGGATATGTGTCCCACGCTGTCGATACCCAATGACATTTGGGTTCCTTAACCACGTTAAATGCAAGGAAACCTAACCCAACATAAGGTAACTTCATAATATGTGATTACAGGAGGAGAGTGTACTGATATGAGATAGTATGTCCGATAAAGTATTGTTACATGCTTGCTTCTTAGCCTCCCATGCGAACGAGCGAAAAGGAGGACATAGAGTCATTATATGATAGCGATGGCGGAGGCAAGTCAATGGCAGGTTTCAAATTACAGACACGCGCCACTAACCCTGGTTGTATTGTTTTCTGCATTTATCTGAAGAATTGTCTGGATTACAGACCTCATTCTCTCAGCGTATCTCGGGGTGCGTTGAACCTTCGAGATGGTCAGGGCAACGCTATAAATATTGTGGCAGACCTTCGGGTCAGGAGTGGAGTTGGAGTTGAGTGAATGAGTAGCTGAGTTCCAAGCAATAGAAGATGAGCAGTGGGATAAGTGACCAGCAGAAGGGAAGTCTGTGACTATCGAGCAGTGAAGGATACGGATGGCAGGCTGAACTATTGGACTAAATGTGTGAGCGAAAGAAGTTATAAATGAAAGCACAGGTAGACTGAACATACATTAATAATCAGAATAAGTTACTTAACTATAACCAACACAGACGATTAAGGACGTTAATTAGAGTTGAAAGAGACATTAAATATTGTGCTCATTGTTAAATAAAAATTGAGTAAAAGTGCAGACAGATAATTTAAGGCTGTAAATAATAGCTGAGTGAATAAATTAGAAAATAAAATTTCTTTTATTTTTTTAAGACCTCCATCCCTCACAAACTCAATTACGCCCCTCAGGTATCTGCATGTAACAGTATAATAAAAGCTTGCGTCAGTTCATCCACTCCATGTGATTCACCTATTATGAAGTAAGGTATAATTTGGTTAGGTTTTTCACATTTTACATGGCTGTTGGCAGTAGTACATAAACTCTTCAATTCCCACAGTCACATGCAATACTACAAAGTACAATTCACTACACTATATATACTTTTCATTTTAAACTCAACAATTATTTATGTTGTTCACCCATGTAAACAACGAATATAGATTCTTTGTGATCTAGTACTGTTAACCCATGTATATGACAGGTTAACTTCTATTCAATTTGTGTAAATTCTTTTAAAGGCTGTTCACGATAATGTGAGCACTTTTGAAATCAACCTTATACAAATGTCACTGTCCCTGTCTGCATATATTTTAACGGGCGCACTTGAGTGACATGTGCCTGATAAAATTGGTAACGATGGATGGAAAGTAGTTCCATATGTTAACATCGAATTAAAAGTGTTAGATAACCATTTGTGATAATTTATATTATTTCTTATGCTTTCTGTTTTTTTTAATGCCTTAGTATGTAAAAATTAGCAGATGTATAAAATATTCACTTTTCTCATAATTCCACAATTTCACTCGACCAACGCATGAATAAAGAGACGAGGCCCATGGCAATGTTAATTTTACATAAGGAGGAAGAATACACAACGTGCATAGAAGTAGATCTTAAGCAGGGCTTTCAAAAGTGCTCATTTTACCATGAACAGCCTATAACACACTTATTTCTACACAATAATTACAACACTTCACACGGAAACAATTGCAAAGAAACATTTGTATTTCTGCACAATACTTTGATTAAACAAGTCACATAGACATAATAGCAAAGAATCACACGTAATCCATGGGTGTAAATATTTTCTGAACTTATTATTTCTCCAGAACATACATGTTAAATGAAAAATTTCCCCGAAAATTTACAAAACGTACCTTGCACAAAATTTTGCCTCCGAGAAATGGCAGTCTTCCCATTTCCTTGTGGAGTTTGTCAATGGCTTTTGATGTCTTGTAAACTTTCTAATCAGTTTTCTAAAACATATAGGATGTCAGGAATGCTATTGGAAACATTTTAATTTGTGAATACTTCCTTATTTATAGAATTATCTTGAATCATAAGGTCAGATTTTACATCTTTTGCCTGAATGATTTTTAAATATTCTGTATTTACTCTCTCTCGCTCATGTAACTTGGCAAGATTTTGATAGTTCGATGAAAGTAGCACCAATGTTTATTTTTCATTTATGTATCCTTTTGCCATCAGCTGGTGCATTAAGTGGCAGATGTATCAACACACTGTCAGTTAATCCACTTGCCATTGTACTGTAATGCTAAATCAATTTTAAGGAATTTATATAATATCATAGGTATGGCTAAAAAATGTGTAGGTTATAAAAGTATAAAAAGAAAATATTGCAAAAAATTAAATATTTTGTTCTGTTTTTTAATTTATTAGAGACAGCGAATATAGGTTAACATTTGTGAGAGACTAATTGCAGTACTGTACTTATCACACTTTGGACATTACAGATACCATATTAGGACTAGAGATAAAAGTAATTCTGGAAAATTGCTTGACGAAGCACTTTTATCCGCCAACAACTTACCAACGAGTTTTGCAAAGCAGTTATTCTGCTATTACTAAGACTAAACAGCTCGAGTTGGAATTATGTGTAGTGGAATAACATAAGAATTGCTTAAAAAGTACCTACACGCATCCCACTTTTGTTTTATTGACACAGTATAGTAACAACATGAAAACAACAAAGAGATGGGTTTGTAGGAAGAGAAGAACATGGCATGTAATGGATGTGGGCGGGTGATTACCACCCAATAGAAATTACTAGTAATCAAAATCGCTGTACACGGAAATACATGCGTTACTTAAAAAATTATACAGAGTTCGCGGAAAAATAAAACAATTGGTATCCATTCAAAAATTTTTTATTTTACAAAAGAAATCAATTTTATTCTGACTGGCAGTGCTTTGCAAGTTGGCTAACAGAAGGCATGCCAGGGTGTGTTGTAACAGATGGCTTGGCAGGGCATGTTGTGAGCCAAGCGTGTTCATCAACAGATAGCAGTACGTTGGCCTGCCTTTTGATCCCATATTTTTAAGTCTACTTTTCTCCCATTACTGGCAGGAAACGACACGAGTTTAAAATATATTTTGTCAAATCATTTGAAAATTAATTAAGCAATACCCTGCAATACTTCTGTAGGCTTTTGGAATTAATATCAAGAATGTATGGATGGCTGGGTGAGTGGGGATACACCAGAAACAGAACTCCCAATGTTTGAAGTTGTGTTTCATTTAAATACCGACCGTTTTAATTTGCATTAAAATTTTTAATACCTCTACATTACTACTTTAGCACGAGGTTTAGTTTGTAACACTAACAACAGCCATTTTGTGATCACGTAAAAGAAAATGTATTAATTAATCCAGGAAATCTTTCTTAGCCACGTATTTCTTGCTTGTCTGTTATGCAATGGCAGTGCAGTCAGAATAGCCAAAGTAATATTAATTTTAATTTGTTCATGCATCAGCTGATACGCAATTTTGTACATGGCATGTTGTTTGTTTTGTATACATTGACACGTGCCTGGTTAGACTGACTGGCGCGTTTGTAAATAATTTTTCCGCGAGACCAAAAGCGGAGTGATTAACTCTGGTTAGAAGGCATGGGGCAAGGAGTGTTGATTACTGCTTACTTATACTGTCATCCTGGGTGTTGTTGTTGATGCCGGTTTCGCCCAATAATGGCGAGCTCGGTCCACTCCGAAGCAGCGATTCCAGTTGTAGGCTTCATGGCTCCAGAAGTTCAGGGTGGCCCAGCCGTGTCTTGCCTCAGTTTGGTTTAACAACCCTCTTACCACAGGGTGACACGATGGACGAGTATGAAAGCAAGGTGATAAGTAGATTATCATGACCGGACCAGGCGCTATGGATTGGTGCCTAAGTTGGGCGGCACAGTCCCATTCCACCTGCCTTTCCTGCGTAGGAGGTGGTAATGCCAACCATGGTTCGATAGAAAGGTGAGCTAGGTATTGTTCCCTAAGTCTTTTGCCACTCCTTACCTTGTAAGGCATAGAGTAAAATAGTTTGACAATTTACGTAATGCACACTTACTACAGTGTAACCCAATAGTAACTTGCTGGCACGAGCTCGATAAGAGTCCCCACTGATCCCCCATGTATGTGGGCTGATCAGGGACGTGGAGCCATGTCGACTACCAAGCCTCTACTGGTTGTGTGTTCGCATAGGGTTGAGCAGCAAACCTCAGGCTAATGTCACTTCAGCACTGATTTAGAACTCAAAGTGAGAAATAACCTGAACTTGCTGCCCCTCCCTATGTGAAGGTGTTTCTACTGGTGGTGGCATCGCTGTTTCTCCCCGTCAGCACTAATTTAGTGCTAGAGTGGCTGGAAAGAAACAGGTAGCCATCTAATGTGGATATTAACCATCTCTCGGTTCCTGTTGGCAGTGCATGTCGTATTCCATCTCTAACCGTTGACATAGACAAGTACCCTGTAAATGAAAAGCGGAAGAGTAGTGAACAATGAGTGTTTATGGAATACTCAATAAACACGTGACCTGTGCTACCTCTTACCAAACCATGGCGTGCTGAAGGTATCTGCGCTTCCAGATGTAGACGACCTGGTTCTAGGTTAAAAGGGGAATAGCTGATTCTAGACGAATACAAAGTTCAAGTTAAACTGAGCTAAGTAAACGGTGTCTAGAAGAGACAAGACAAAGCTAAATACGTATGTACATGTTAGCTGGATGACTAGTCGTTGTGTATGTAGATCTCTGGAGGTCCCAGCACTGAGTAGTGCTCGGGATGTCGCGAGAGATCAAACAAGAATGACTGCCCAAGCCCAGCAGCGTCCATACTTATATAGGTGAAGCTTGTAGGCTGTCAGTACGGGCTGCGGGGAGGGGGAGCATCCTGTCCTGGTTGGCATGGGAGTCGAAAAACTCTGGTCAGCAGTAGTCAGCGTTTCTGCTTTGTGCCTCTTCGGCGGCACTCGGGCTTGCCCGAGGTCCAGGCAGCTTGTGGGCTCTCATTGCGTGGTTGGGGGGGGGGGGGGGGTTCCTGCCGGGTTGCGTAGCCTTCAAGTGAAGAGAAGTCACTCATAAGTTCCTGTTACCTGGTAAAGTAGGCAGCAGAGAATTCATCTGGAAAAATTCCCTCCATGTGTTTCTCACATCTGTAGCAGTGGAAGTAGGTACACTTAGCGATGAGTCATAATCATAGTTAATTAGTAGTAGGAGCAGCACACATCAACACAAGTTGCCACTCACTGACTGTCATGATATTGCCAAGTTATATGAGACAGAGAGTAATAGATTCTTCAAGATTTTGAATTGTGACTGCACTGCATCAGAATTTAATGTACATCCTTTGTTTTCATTGATCCACTGTGCAAGTCTTGGCAGTGAATCTTGCTTGAATTTCCTGATCTGATGTGCAAGATTCTTCCAAATTAGTTAAATATTTGCTAATGAAACATAGCAGCATATCTTTCACATCTGGAGGCTCCGCTATTCTATTTTCTAATTTTTCCAATAATGTTTCACACATAATCTCCAACTTCTTCTTTGCGTTTCTCAAATCACATTCATCTTGAGTATGTGACTGGCCCTCCTGTGGATCCTTGATCAGTTTTAACATTGGTTGGAGTCATAATTAATCAGTAAACATTCCTGATTTCTTTTTAAGGAGTCTATATCTTTCACGATTGCTGGAAAATTATCCTCCAATATTTTTTTCTGTCTTTAATTCCACCATCGTGGAACTAACAGTACTTTTTACAGAGTCAAAATAATCAAAAATTTTCCAAATACAGGCATTTACATTCTGACAAATACAACTAAATATTGTCATAATCTATAGTACATCAATTGTACCAAGCACTTGAAATATAAAAATTGGTTTGGCAAATTTATTCAGTTCCAATGAAATGGCTTCGTCATCACTATCATGACACTTTCTTATAGAAATAGTATAAATAACTTATTTTCAGTAAAAATGTCTTGAAGTCTTTTAGAATGTCCTGTATACTCTAGCCTCACTTTGTTCAAATTGAGTGTCCTGGAAAGATTTAGGATTAAATAAGATTACTTCAATTTCTTCAGCTAATGCAATCAGTTGCTTATATCCAATGCAACAATTGAACTCTTCATTAGATTGCCTATTACTTGAGCTTGGTTATTGAGCCACATTGACTGTACTTCACAAACATCTATTAACATACATTCTAACCTTTGAGCAATATTCCACATAGGAAGTAAAAAAATTCATGATTTAAATTTTTACAGAGGTCACGTGGTTTTTTATCAACAGTAAAATCAAAATATTGACCATCAAATGACATAAAATTCAACTGCTCTTACAATTGAATATTCATATTTTCAAAGGCCATTTTCAGTTTTTCAACAAAAAAACACCTCCCTTGTAGGAGATGTCACTTGGAGATGTCAATTACAATAGAAGTTAGAACTCATGTACAAGAGTAATCACACAAGTTATTTGATATGTTGTGAGAAATTTGTTCTGCTGTAACAAATATAAGAGGGAAATGGTTAGTTGCAGGATTCACTGTACTTAAAAATTTACATATCTTTCCTTGCGTGATATAAAATATATTTTATCTATTAGCTCTGAAAAATTCTCTCAAATGATTAAGTTTACCAATATCCGCATCATTCAAGTAGTTCAAACTTAACATACATTTTAAAAAAATTGGCCCCCTTGCCTTCTTATATGGTTGTGTAGGCAACTTTGCCAACATGAAGTCCCACTTCTTCATGCTCCTTTTTTACTGCTAAAATTTTCTTTTCCGTTGCTATGGAAAATAAACACACCACTGGTGTGCTTTTGACTGTAAATGATCAACAGTAAGAGTTTTTTAATTTCAAAACTCAATGCTTTAAGTTGGTTGTAGTAATTGCTCTCACTTGGAAAAGAAAAAAACACAAAGGATTTAGTCTTAAGAATGGCTACCTCCTTAAGTACCTATAGTTTTGTGGTTTTCTATACACTGAAAACATTGTATTATGTTAATACCCCCTCCTAAACATGGCATAAGCTCGTGAATATTTGGATCTGATTTGCTCACTTTAATCAATTTAATTTTAGTCATAAATATTTAATTTTCCTGTACAGTAATACTAGATCCAGTCGAGACTGGTAACACATTACTTCCTCCGCTAAAATGCAAGCCAAACATCTTAACTTCAGATTGGTTTGTTTTTGACAGTTCATCGACTTCATAAGTTAGGTTAGCTATAACAGTGTATATGTTCCTTAAGTGTTCATTAATTGCACAAGGATTGCCAGTCTCGACTTTCATTACTGTGTCCTGTGATTGTAATAGCGGGGGAGCTTGGCTTATTAGTTGACTTTCACCCATTCCTTTGATTCTTTTTGAGGATTCACCATCACTTCCAGAATGCATGGCAATCTTAATCGCATTATCACACGTACTATCTCTGACTGCTGATTTTTCCTGATTGCATAATTTACATTTATTAGATATATAATTTTCGATTTTGTCATGCTTCCCCGCCATTCATGAAATGCACAATTGATATCTTGCTTGCTTTTAAAAGTTGACATTCTGTAATAAAACTGTTGAAGTTTACTCAACCACTTCATCACAAATTAATAGAAAAGAACCACCACTTTATCATATCTAATACAATTTTCTTGTTTCTGCACTGAAATTATGTGAAACCCCAATAGAATTCCTATTAAGTGTGAATAGTAATGACCATATACACCATTCACAGGTATTATTTTTTGCGTTTTTCCGAAAAACTTCTGTTCTGGATAAAAAACCTTAGTGGTAAATTAATGGAGTATCAACTGTTTTTGTTTAGACTAAGATTGTTGGGATTACACCAGTCCTGTACCATACAGTAACAGAAAGACAATCAAGTACCAAACTCAGAATGCTATAGTTATCATCTAAGACTGCAGAAGCTAAATCATCAGTAAAGTGATAAATTTCTATGAAACCACCCCAAACACTAGAAGGGAAATCATTAGTAAAAATTATTTTAAAAAGTGGCCCAAAAATTGAGCCCTGGGGGACTATATACTGTTACATGTTACTGGTCTGTATTATTCCCCTTGCTGTCCCTCTCAAGCGAGTGAAACAGTGTACCAAGGACAGAGTATTAATGTGATAAGTGCATGACTATTTACAAAGGCAAGCCGCTTCATTTGTGAGATAAGTCTATCGGGATTTATATGCTCTTGACCTTCAGAAGAAAATTTCTGGGGTTATCTTTATAATAATGTTCTAGTCATTGTCCTAGCCTTTCTCAGCATGACGGGGTGCAGGGAATCTTCTAGATTGGGCTAGCAAGACTACTTAAGCAGCAATGGGCCTCCAAGAAGACAGCTGAGAGTTTGGAGGATTGTGCGACCTTAAGCAACACATGCACAGAGACAGCAAAGTGACGAGCCAGTAGAGCATCGAGTGGCAGTGAGAATGAAGTCCACAGACTGTAAGCATCGTTATAATGAAGAGTGAGACTGACAGGCACGACTATTGAACTGGATATGTGAATGACAGACATTTGGAATCATGGCAATAGACAGATTGAATATGTGTAAATAATGAGTGTGAATTAAGTGACTGTAATTAATATAAAGGCATTGATAAGGACACTAATTAGAATTGAGATAGACATTAAATATTTAGCTCACTGAGAATAACAAGAGTAATAGTTGAGATAGGTAGTTTAATGTTGTAAATAATAATTGTGTGAATAAATTAAAAATCAAATTTAGTTATCTTATTTTTATTAAAACCTCTATCCTTCACGAACTCCGATATGGCCCACTGGTGTCTGGTAACAGTGGTGTTGGAAGTGGGATGGAGGCATCCAATTGTAAAGTATGTTGAAAATAGGCTATTAATTAATGATATTAAAACCAATTAGTTAATTGAAATAGCTATAGACAAAAAATAAAGACTGGTCTGTACAACCATTGCAGTGAATGTTAACTAAAACAATGTCTGCAGAACTGGAAGTACTGGAGACATTAATTGAAGAATTAGGTAGCCAAATGAGCACAAGTGGTAACAATAGCCTTGATAGCAAAATTAGTAATGTGAACAAAGCTGTAAATACCCAGATTAGTTGTGTGAAAAATAGTGTAAATGAAATTGTAAATACCCAAATTAATATTGTGAAAGAAAGTGAAAATGAACTTGTGAACAGTGTAAACTAAAGAATGGACAGTGTCAAGAATAAATGAAACAGTAAATGATTGCATCAGAGAAGGAATGGCAGGAAATCCTTTAGTTGGGGTTTCACTATCACCACACAAGCAGCCAAGAAAAGTGGGGAAGCAGTAAAAGTTGAAACCAATACAGCAACCTTGGAGGAAAGCCAGCAGCTCTGCGGTATTTGTGTCATGCAGTAAGGGTATGGGGTCGCAATTAAGCCAGCCCCTTATGATAACCAGACATCATGGTGGAAGTAACAACACCTGTTAAAAAATTCGCCATCCTACATGGCTGGTCAGATGAACAATGGGCTTACTACCTCACCACTGTACTGAGAATACCTACATTCAGCACACTATAATCTCTGTCAGAGTGAGTCCATTAAAAATATATTTCTGTGACAGATACCTGCAACATGCCCACCATGCCCAACTGCACCCAGTGACCAGGAGAGCTACTGCAGCAGCTATGGCAAGACATTGTCCGGTTGTCCCACCTATCTAGGGAAAGATGCCCCGAGGAAATGTGTGACATCATCGCAGACAGAGGTACGGCAAGCAGTACGTATGGCTGCACCATGCGGGATGCCCTGGCCCGAGCACAGAAATTGAGTCAGCAAGACAGGGGTCCGCATCCTGACATCTAGTACGGACAGTGATGCTGAACGAAGAAAGCATAAAGAAGACACTGAAAGAGTTGCAGATGGCTGAGGGATACTGTTTCCAGGGTACGTGCTCTAGAGCTTCGCCAGCCCCAACCCAAATGGCCGGAGTGTTGGTCATTTGGACAGTCGGGGTCCCTTAGAACTTGCTTACTAACTACAACAGCAGCAGAAACAGAAGCAGCTGTGGGAAAAGAGGCATTGAGAGGAAGAACAAGGGGCTTTGATGAACACAGTCAAGCACTATTGTGAAGGAAAGTATGAGTTTCGTGCATATGCCCTACAACTGAGACACCGCATCAATGAGGTAATGTCGCATATTGAACACCTCATAAAGCAGTTGGAATATGTACATGATGCCCTGCACACATTATACTGAATAGCCATGAAAGGAGCCTACAGTATGGAGTCAGCGATGTGATGGCCTCTCTCAGCAGTGGCTCTGAGGATAGCAGTCCCACAGAGAGGTGCTTCAGGAGGCAAAGAACTGGCTGTGTGACCTCAAGACAGAGAATGGAGTATTCGACAGGAGCTAATGGTGTCTCAGGGTACATTAGTCAAGGATCCTGCCACAGCCCTCACTCCAAGACATATTTCAGATTTGTAGACATAGTCTACAAGAACATACAAGGAAAAGTACTACAGATGCATCATCATTTCAAATTGGTAATGAAAGAGTTATACTCCTGCTGTAAAACACCAACGACCATATTCTAATACACTGAAAGAATCCAGCACTACTTCAAACAGGGGTGTACAAGAAATGGGAATATTGCTAGGCACTGACCAAAAACAACTTTTAATCAATATGACTAACTTGAAGTCCGGATACAAGGCCAAAACATCAGCGGTGCAGACTACTGATAGTTTCCAAAGATTCTTCTATGGTTGTTCATATAAAGCAAGCGCTTTAAGGTATAGTGACAGGATGAAGGCCCAGGATGACAGAAGAATGTTGGGCAAGGTAGTTCAAGGATAACTGGCGTGGCTGTATAATCCACAGAGCCTAAAAGGGTACTACCTAAAAGTGTACAAAAGTTGGGAAGGCCCCTAAAGGATTCTGAAGAAGATTGATGATGTAATATTTTGGATTTGTCGTCAACGATTAGCCTAATGCAGCCCACGTAAACCGACTGGTACTCTACAAAGGTCCAGATGTTGCAGAGTCTGTTTGGGATGAACAGACTTGAGGTTGGGGTAGTGTTAAACATTGCTTGTACGCATCACTTCCTTTGTCCTGTCCCACTCGAGCGAGCGAAACAGCATGCCAAGGACAGAGTGATAATGCAAGAAGTGTGTGGCAATATACAAAGGTGAGCTGCCATATGTGTGAGACCTTCAGGGATTGAATTACTGGGGTTATCTTTACAAGCATATTCTAGTCATTGCCCTAGCCTCTTAGCATGACTCGGAGTGCGGGGAATCATCTAGATAGGGCCAGCAAGAATACTTAAGCCGCAATGGGCCTCCAAGTACAGTTGAGAGTTTGGAGGATTGTGCGAACTTAAGCAATACATGTACAAAGACAGCAAAGTGATGAACCAGCAGAGCATCAAGTGGTGGAGAGAGTGGACTGCCAGCACCACTACAGTTGAGTGTGAGACTGACAGGCAAGACTATTTAACTGGATGCATGAATGACAGACATTTGGAATTATGGCAATTGAGATTGAATATGTGTAAATAATGAGTGTGAATTAAGTGACTGTAACCAATATAGACACACTGATAAGGGCATTAATTAAAATTAAGATAGATATAAAATATTGCGATCACCGAGAAAAACAAAAGTAATAGTATAGATAGTGAATAAATTGAAAATCAAACTTAGTTATTTTATTTTTATTAAGACCTCTGTCCCTCACAAACTCTGATATGCCCCCCTGGTGTTTTGTAACAATACCATACTAAACTAAGTTTGAATAATTGTATTCAGGTTATAAACATCAAAAGCCATGCTACTTTTACACTATTTATTACTGAGAAAACATCTTCACTAATAAATCAAACAAATTTGAAAGTATAGATAGGTTTATTTTGAGAGTTAAATAAGGTTGTAAAACTTTTATTAATGAATGGTATACCTATGGCTATATCCTGGCCACTATCAATAAAAAAAGTTATTAAAGCCCTAAGATGTTTAGATGCTATCGGATACAACTTGCTTAGGTTATATATTTATTTAAGCAAAATTATTTGGTGCCACCAAACAGTGCAAAACCAATAACAGGGTGGCAAATTACATTAACTTAAATATGAGACATACAAAAAATACACATACAAAGACAGAAATATCAATATACATACAAAGACAAGGACAAGACATATACAATAACACAACACAAACACATAATACTAAATGATAAAAATTAATACTCGAGAGTATAATTAAATAATTAAGGTAAGACATATAATATGAAGAAACACAAAATCTAACAACTATAATGTTTACATAGTTCTGAGAAAGTAATTTTACTACCCAAAAATCAATCTAAATCAGAGAATGTTTTTATTGTAATTATTAACACATCTATTATTTAAATCTTTCTTACAATATCAAGTAGAAAAAGTATGTGATGTTCTATGTATATGCGCCGTAATTTTTAAAACTACTTTTCTATTGTCTTCTGTACAGGATGTATATGGTAAAAAAGAATTACTTAAAAATAACACATCACTTATGTCTCAACACTCTTTTAAAGTGAAATTTTTGAATCTACCTAACTCATTTTTTAATTAAAATCTAAATGTACCGGAAATCTAGAAAAAATTAATTTAAATACTTTCTTTTGAATATTTTCTAATCTATTCGCATCTGTGTAATTCCATATGACTGAACAGTATTCTAATCTAGACCTGAGTAATACAAACATAATAAAGAATCTGGAGATGAAGCAAAGTAAGTTATAAATTTAATTAAACCTAGAATACAACTAACATTGCTTATTAAACTATCTACATGAAAATGAAAATATAATTTATAATCTAATATAAGTTTTGTACATATTCGACTCTATTTATTAAAACATTAACGTAATATTTATTGAAAATGAAATTAGTTTTTCATGAGAAGGCAATACAGAGTGTCTTATTTATATAAAGTTTCATTACATTTAAAATACAACACTTATGAATATCCAAGATATCCTCTTGTAACTTACAGTCATCACCATCCTCAATATTTTTGTAAATTTTTAAATCGTCGGCATAAAAAAGTGCACTTGAGTGACTTATTACACCAATAATATAATTTATAAAAACATTAAAAAGTAGCAGTTCTAATGTACCTACTACCTTGAGGAATAACAGAACATACAGAATGGGATTTTGAGAATGATTGATCAATTTTAACCATAAAAGTTCGATCCGAAAAATTATGATAATAATAATAACTTAAAAACCACTATTATTTCAACTTGCAATTATTGGGATATTGCCCAGTGGTAAGCACTTCCTTCCCTCATTCCTTTTGTCTCTCCAGTCCCTTCCTAAAACACCCAACCCCTTTCACCATCACCAATTCCTCCCGCAACACATTCCACTCCCACACTGTTCTCACCAACATGTGCTGATTTCCCCTTCCTGTTTGCCACTGTACACTACGAAACTTTCTGTTTGTACCTCTCTCCCTGTACAACCACTAAGCTAAATATCCATTTAAGAGAAGTGTGAAGCTAGAGCGTCCTTGAGATGAGGCATCTGCACCACGTGTCTGAGCGTCCCAAGGGGCGTGTCTACACAAGAGGCGGAGCTAGTCGCAGTGATGCGGTAATGATGTAACCGGTCCTAGCTCTAATGGTGGGGGAGCGGGGAATAGTTTCCCCTCCGTCAGTGGAGTGGAGAGCTGGCACGGGGGAAAGAAACAGCATTCCGTGACAACTGAAGCAAAACCCAAGCCTCGCAGAAGGCACTGCGAGGCTTGTCGGTTAGCACAAAAGTGACAATGGTTTTATATATACTTATATATATATGCATGCTTGTTTTAAAACTGCTATGTACGTAAAACTCTGTTTGTTTATTCATAAAAAAAAAAGCTATAAATTTGAAATTTTATGATTTACAAGTACATCAAAATTTCGGAGCTTGGCAAAAAAAATTAACACATGATGCTACAAAACTAATAAGGTACAATTTTACCACTGATGAGAGGTGACGCAGTTGTATGGGAGTACCCAGATTCTATTCCCTGTATTGAAATCCTGATTTAGGTTTCCCATGGTTTTCCAATATTACTTCAGGTCATGATGGAGATGAGTTCCATTTCTCCCCTCATAGTCTCTAATGACCATGCTATTTACATGACCTTCAAAGGAAGGGATTAAAAAAATACTGTGGCGGGTGGCTAAGCATGTTGGTCTGCACTTTTAGATGCCATAGCTGCCTTGAGAATATGAAGATGCAATGAATAAAAAAGATGACCACTTCCTGCTTGCAATACAATTGCGTTAGAGTGGTTTGTAAACCATTAACATTGAAGCTTGCTGACCAAATTTGGGAATGTATAAAAATTATGAAATACATCAAATGTAATGGTAGGCTTTATGCTACTGCGGGATGGAGAAATGGAATTACTGTATTCTGAAAATTCCACTATCTTTTCTGTGTGTTTACATTTTCAATAACATTTTTAGTCATCTTATTTACCGCATTGAGTGCCAATGTCCAGAACCCGAACTGGGTTGATGCACACATTATATTTCAAAAATTGTATTACCATAGTGGTTTTTGAAACAGGTAGGTGTATGTACAACTTACGTAATATGCAGGTCTATTTAAAAAAAATTATTTCAAGCAATAAAAAAATAATCAAGAACACAAATTCGCACAATAAAAGTTGCCAATTGGGTGTTTAATTTTAATAAAACATATATTTTTCTTATTACATAATATACTAATACAACATTACAAAAAAAACTTACAGCACATTGTTCCCTTAGCATTACTAAAATTTCTTTCTTCGAACTAATGTAAAACTACATTATGACATATTTTCTTAAATTAATTATTTTGTAAGAGATGGAGGGTAGAGTTTTAAGTACAATGGTAAACTTCCCATCACAGTTGATAGAATGGTGAATGCTGAAGTAGGGGGACAAGCGTTCAATATACTTTCCACTGTTTCTTCAAAAATACTAATAATAGAACCTATTGCAAACATTTTTTCATTTGATTCTGTCATGTGTTAGTTAAATTAATTATTTCCAAATTTTTCCAAGAGGAATACAGTAAGTTCACAAATCATGAAGTTAGTCAGGTGTGTGTGTATTTTGTTCATAAACCATCACAATATTTCCATAGTACACACAAAAAACCCAAGCACCATAGTAAATAACATTATTTGGCACTTAACATTGCATTATGGCTTTGTAATTTCAGTCACGTTGTTATGAAATAACATTAACGAAATAATATAGAGAAACACATTTCGGCTATACACGAAAACTCTTTGCTAAACACAGTAATATTCACAAAATATACTCTAGGATTATGATCCAATGGAAATGCTGTGCTTATTCTTCAGTTTTGTTTTTGAAGCAATTGCTTCCCGAATGTACGTTGGATCCAGTATGTTGTTTTTCAGCAAACGCCGTCCATACATTGGGGCAACTATTTCTATTCTTCATAGAACCTGAAAAGAAATTGTAAGGAAATGTATTACAAGTTACTTGATTAATTATAAGATTAGCAATTTTGTATCACAGAGAACAGACATAATCACAATTAAAGGTATAATAAATTCATTTCATTACTAGTACCAAAGGATGTTACCCTACCCGCGAAATGATTGCACAAACCCCATTTTCTTTATCAAATTAAGTGAGATTCAGGTGGCAGGAAAGACAATCATAATTTACACTACCGCAAATGGCATTGTGTTTGCTTTCCTGCTTCATTGGTATTTCAGTAAGAATCAATTTAGGTTATGAAATTGCAAAGGAGAAATGCCTGAAATGCTGCATGATTGTAAATGTTTAATTCATATACTAATAAGTAACAGGCATAAGTACAAAATAAAAGTAATAGGTTGCAAATCCCAAACCATACCGTTAAGCAAATAAATATCAGTATTTGTCAGTGTCCATACTTTTCCTATTTCATTTATCATAGTAGCTGGCAGGTCACGTAGTTGGGATTACGTGACGTTTACTTTATTAACTATGAACTTACGTCATTAACATGCTTCATATAGATATTATTGAGACTAGAGTTGCAAAATTTCTGCAAATTTTAATGTATGTATATTTCAGCTCATTGAGTAATTCTGCCAGGTACACAAGTCAATTTGTTACAGGCACATGTTATGTCAAATGTGTTAATTTTTTTTATGTAAGTACATACTTCACATGGAATACACGAGAATCATTTCATACTTTCTTGTGAAACGTCTTGATTTCACAGTGTTGCAACGGACATGGACAAAACTGGAGTACAGATTATACATCCTATATGGCAGCAAAGTAGTCCATGTACAAGCGAATTTTTTCTACAAACTTTATTTGTGCTACTCTTCTAATATGTCAACTTAAAGGCAGAGTCTTCAAAGTTTTATTTGAAGTAAACTTAATTAAATTAGGGTGTTTTTGGAGGTATCATGAAGAGAGTACATGAAATACACTGTAAAAAATAGCGTAATTTAAGAGAAATGTATGTGGGAGCAGAATCACCACCGAAGTCGATGTGTTTTCACCTACAAATTCCAATAACATTTTTTTTACTCTGCGTTCAAGAGCATCTGTCCTGAAAAGTAGAAAATATAATGTACTATGTGCTACTGACACTGCACTAAAAGGTGTAAAATAGCTATTGCTAAGTAGCAGTTTATGAAGTGTGATATTTGTGTATTTGTTTCTCCATTACATGAAAATTCACACAAACATCGCAGTTATAATTTGATGAAAGGGTATGTGTCTTTGTCAATAATTCAAATGTAATTTAGCAGGTTCACTTCCTGTATATGTTTAACTACTTTGCCACGTAATTTTACAATAAGTATCAGCTCTTCTAAAACTTTGTCATGTTTATTTAAAATACTACACATGTGTAGTTTTACAATTTTTCAAGTTGTTTAACTCCATTCTTTAACTTGGCAGTTACAAAAAGTTATAAAAATATTTTGGAACTGTTGAAAACAAATAACTGCTATTACAGAAAACTGGTATGTGTTGCTGTGCACTCACCGATACTAAGGAAGTTTACACCTACATGGTCATTGTAAAATTACAGAGTGTAAGATGAACAATTTAACGGACATTGAGTGTTTATTCAACAACTGTATTTTGCAGTAAAAATACACAGTTTAAGTTATTTAAGCAAGCGGGTTAACTTCTACATATTTCAAAATTTGTAAATTAAAATTAACGTGATGTTAATGTTAATTTGTCTATTTTAACCTATGACTTGTAGTATTCTTTGAATTCCTTAGAACACTGTATAAAATTACACATAATGTTGTTACTTTTTACACATAAATAAATAAAATTAATCACTGTAATTTTTTACGTGTAAGTTTACATTGATAAGTTTAGAGAGCAAGGATTATGTTATATTGATAAGCTTATTGCTACTATTATTTACTTGAAAATGTAGCAAACACAACTTACCTTTTGAGAGTGGTTTCCATTTTTCTTAACCAGAAGTTGTCGTCCTGGTACACTGATATAAATGTTATCCATTTGGAAGTATACACTGCGAATATGCTACTGTAACAGGAGAATAATTTGTCGACAACTGCGCCCAAGGACATATCGGGACTTACCCTTGCACCTCTGCCAATACTCCACTGTGCCCCTCCACAGTGGTAATCTGACGCACTGTCTGTCCTCCCCTCCAGCCAAGACAGTGTGCTGTGCACGATGTGTGCAGTTAGCACCAGGAACTTGCCAGCAAAGACACTGAAAATGGCTTTTGTTGTGTTCCGTTTACATCAAATTCAAAGCGGTGACACCTTTATTTTATTACAGAAAACTGTAGCCAACATATCTAGCAATGATTGTATCCGTCTATTTTCGCGATTCTCTTATAGAAAGTGTACTCAAAACTGACATTAAATTGTCTATTTTTGTTGAATTCGTGAATTTTTTTTTTCATTCATTGACCTCTAATTGAAAAAAACCAAAACATCCAGACACGGATATACATTTCGTACATTCCCTGCAAAAATGATGTTCAAGTATATTGATTAGTTTGGGAGAAAATAGAACACACCAGCGAATGATTATTTGAGGTCTCCTTTGAGCTTCACCGTCCTCGTAACATCCCCATCCTTCCATTTCATTCTCCATCCTGTACATCCTGACCAGCTACTCACTCTTCAACTGTCCCTTCTCAAGACCTCGATGTTAAGAGACACCCAAACCTCTTCACTTACTTCACCTGACCCTTAGGGAAGCTCCACCCCAACTCCATTATTAAGGATGACCTAAAATTCCTTTTATCCTCACCTTCATGCCTCTGCCTTCCCCATTTACTCTTAATCTACCTCTCTGCCTTTATTTGCACCTTCTCCAGCTCTCATACCTGCTCTTCCACAAAAGGGTCCAAGACTGTGGCTGCATATTAGCATATTATATCTGCCTAATGATAGCATTATAAGCCGTCTTTTCCACCACCCCACTAACCCCCTTTAAAACCCTCTTTACTTATACTCTGCAGCTTCTCCTATCTTCATAACTTCCCCTCTTCCTAGCGAACCATACAATATTTGTTTTTTATACATTAATCTTCATTTTAATTCTTTCTGCCTATCTCCTTATTTGTTCTATGCCCTCCTGCAACTTCTTTTCTCTACCTACCTCTGCATACAGCACAAAATTGTCTGCAAACAACATCCCTTTGCCACCCACCATTATCTCCAGGTCATTATCCATAACGGTGAACAACAAGGGGCCCAGCACACTAACCTGCAGAATCCCTGATGTGTCTCCAACTTCTTCTAACAAGGACTCCCCCCCCTCCGCCCAAATCACATATCCCATTCACTACCCACTTATCATCTAGTAGCTCATCCGTTTTTTGCATTCAATTCCCTTTGGAACCTTATCAACGTCTATGAAGTATGCATCCACCTGCTCCCCCTCACCTACTGCCTGCACCAAATCCTCCAGCAGTCCAGCGAGTTGCTTCTCACATGAGTAACCTGCCCTAAAACCATGTTTGAGTTAAATTATGTGGGCAGATAACAAGAAAACATTATGAATAAACAATTTAATTCTGCGGGAAATAAGGCCATATTATTTATTACACAAAAAAACTATTTCCAAATTAAAAGGTAACATACCAACACAACCCTACAAAAAAGCTTGATCACAGATGACCACAAAACAATGTGCAATACAACATACAATATCTCACACTTCCCCTTTTACAATGTTATCCCATCACACTGATAAGTTTCTGCTACAAGTTACAGAATTATAGAGCAATAAAATCACAAATCTGTACAAAACACTGTATAAACACAAGTGGTACAACTGCCAGATCAACATTATCAATTCTAAGTGCAAAAAAAATGAGAAATCAACAATTATGATGCTCAAATTTAAGTCCACAAATCCTTCTCTTTCTTTCAATCCAATCTTCTTAGAAAAAGTCTTGCTTTTTCTCCCTGGTAGTAGTTTGCTGAGAATGTCAGTTAGGTTACGGTGTACTGAAATATTTAAGACACACTTCTCCATTCTCCATCTTCTTTCAGATGAAGTGATATTTAATGTTTATGTGCTTAGACTTTTTTGATGATATCCTGTTGATTGCACGGGAAATTACCCCTTGATTGTCTACATAAAAATTACATGGTTCACTGACAAAATTCTCTAGGTTTAACTCGTTCTACAAACTTTTTACCCAGATCATTTCTTTGAGCCCCTCAGATGGTGATATATATTCTGCTTCCACTATTTGTATGAGCGACTGAGTCTTGCTTCCTGGATGCCTATACCACTGCTCCTCCAGCAAGTTTGATGACGAGTCCACTGATATCTCCACATCAGTCAGCATCTATATACACTTATATTGGCTCCCCTTGTTTTTCATAAGTTAGATGATAATTTTCTGTATGTTTCAAATAGCAAAGTATGTGCTATATCTCCTTCCAATGTAAAAGAGTGTGTTTGCCATTACATTGACATTGTCTCCTTTTTGTATGAGAGAGATCCAGCCTAGTACAATTATCTTATAGTAAGCTACCAGTTGCTTGTCAATAGATTTTCTTAGGGTCACTTACTGCAGTTTTGCCTTCTTCAAGTGATGTAATCTCCAATGGTGCTTTCAAACCCACTGCATTTTCCGTTCTGAATTCTTGTAATAATTCCTTTGCATAATTTTGTAGGTCTATTTCCAGTAATTCCATCTTTCTGCTTGTTGATTCTCATTAACAAGAGATGTGATGCTTGATCAAGTGACTTAATTTTCATTGCACCTTCCTGACATTTTCACAAGTTGTCTATTTTGCTCCTCTCTCCATACACTGACAAGTCATCATCATACACACCTATGATAAGCTCTCCATTTGGATAAAAATAAACTCATGGGTAATTTTCTGACTGAAAAAGGCCATTCTTTTTAAGGTAAGTAATTAGGAATCTATTCCAGTCACACCAAGCTTGGTGCAGTCTATAAAGGCTCTTTGACAGCTGTCATACGTACTCATCTCTTGAACCATTTTCAAATGCTTAAGGTTGATCCATGAACACATCTTCTTTTATGGGACTAGGTAGGTAGATGTCACGTCCTAATGCTCTTGATTCCAACCCTTCTCGACTGACACAAACATTAACAAACTGAGTTTCCTTTTTGACAACAGGGGGTAAATTGTTCAGAATAGGGGCTCTTCTGAAAATCGGGAAAATAATACCCAGAAATGTTATATATGATTATTACTAATCACACTTAATAGGAATTATAGCAGGGCTTGAGGTAGTTTGCAGTATATAAAATGAAATGTAGTAGCGTGGTGGACTATCAAGATTGCTGTGTTTATGCAATAAAACACGTAAAATGTACGTCCAATATATTTGTATGGGTTGCTAAATTGTATTAAATGTGAGAATACTGTTTGAAAAGAATCATTAATGTATAAAACGTCATTTATAGTGTATATTTATGGTGAGACGCCTAGGTTACACAGGTAACAAACAGCAATCAAACATTGTCTGAACGTAATGTAATTCTGATGAATTACGCAACGCTTACCTTGTCTATATTCACAAGAGGGTTGTACTACATAGTTTATTACTAATAGAATAAATATACATATAGTAGATCTTATAAAAAGACATTCAGAGATGGTGTTTATAAATAGTATACATGCAGCACCTTGATATATTACAATGCATTCTGTGACCAATGATGAACAGATAAAGGAAACAAATAGTCATCGTAATTGACACCACAGTTCGACAATTGTATAGTGAGACAGTGTGCCATTCCAGTTACGTCTGATGTTTCACTATGCGGAGGTGTGTAATGCACAAGTACTGTTTGGCATGTGTTATTTGCAATTTATTTTGTTTGATGTGTTAAATATAATAATTGTATGAAATTATGAATGTTTCCATGCTATTATATGCATGAGAAGCGTTAAATTATAATATTTGTGCACGATTTGAGTGTCTATGCAGTGCTGTGAAATGGAATCTACATTGTGTCGTGTTTCATAATTTACGTCGTATTAATGGTGATTGATTCTGTGAGTATGTAACTAAACTAAATCTTATTTCACGATGGTGGGGAAGGCTGGATCAGGAAAACTGTGGGGTTAAACTTATGAAATATGTACATAATCGTAACATTTTATCATAAAAGCACATTAAATTGTAAAAATACCTAACCGAACAATACCTAAATTCACAATATTATGAATACACACACACCCAAATGTTTCTGTGATAACGTATGATTTTCAAGCATAGTATTTTGTAGTATGTCGCCGCTAGTAATGTCAAATGCGGAGAACCTTACCTAATCACATCAAAATTCATGACAGGCTGTAGTTGTAATTCTGTTTTAATGATTGTAACATTGCAGGTTATGTTTTTTTTTATAGTTTTTATAGTATTTTTAAATCAGATATTTGGTTAAATTCCCTTTTTCTATTGCAAGCAAGTGTAATATTTTTAATTTTTCTTTGCTACTACATGAAATAGGAGTGTTTTATCAGGGTGAAAAGTTGAGTCATATTCAAGTGGTTATCTGTAGTGTGTTTGATTTTTCAAGTTTCGAGAGACGCAGTAAGGTTGCGTCAGTTTCAGAGATTTTTTTTTTGCAGTTTCCCTTTCGTAAGCAAACTTTGTTCTACACCTTCAATGAGTTCCCTATAACGTAGTTCGTTATGACCAATAGTAGGAGGTGAGCCCCGGCCAAATCCTATTTTTAGTAATTTAGCTAGGAGAGGGGATAGGCACATGCCGAGCTGCACTCCAAGGAGCTTGGGCCCTATAGCAGATGATCAACAGCATTGGAGCAGGCATGATGGCGGCCAACGTACTCGTCTTTGTCTCGCAATGCAAGTGACGTATTTACTAAACAATTACTACTGCTGGTTCAAGTTTATGTCTAGTTGATACTGCTTATGACTATGAATAGTTTGAAGAGTGTGAAAGTGTCGTGTTGGAACTCCAATAAAACTGACTAACTTTCTCGATACAGAATTTAATTTATTTTTATTTAAATATGGCACCAGTGTCTCATGCTTGACCGACTGAGTGAACCCTGGCTGTACAGCAGAGTTAATTTTTTTTTGTGACAGCAAACACGGGGCTATTAATTAGCCTTTGTCACATTACAAGATGTTCAAGCTTGGCCCCTTTGCGCTTAAAACTACTGTTCAAACATAGCCAAACATTATGCACCGAGGCAGAGTCCTCAGCACCAGCAGGTGAGTAAATCCCCAAAACAGTGATTCAACCTCGCCAGCCTTCTTTTTTAGGTAGTGACCATAAGCTGTCACGCATAAGTGAAGCTTGGAGTTTCCCAGAAATGATTTTCAAGCATAGTCCCCTAGCACTTCAAAATACTGTACAAGCATAGCCAAACATTAATTATGCACCAAGCCAGAGTCCTCAGCACCAGCAGGAGATTAAATTCCCAAAACAGTGATTCATGCTTGCCTGCTTTCTTCTTTAGGCAGTGACCACGATGCAGTCACGCATCAGCGAAGCTTGGAGTTTCTCCAGAAATTAATTTCAAGCATAGCCCATTTGCACTGAAAAATTAGGTGTGTGTGTATTGGTAATATTGTGAATTTAGGTATTGTTTGGTTAGGTAATTTTGCAATTTGATGTAATTTTGTGCCATTTGTGATATAATTGCAATATTGTATAATTGAAACACGTTTAATTGCAAAAAGATTCAACTGAACAATACATTAATTGACAATATTACCAATACAAGTTACAAATATGATAGAGGGGAGGGCTATGAACTGGAGGGAAATTGCAGGGTAAAATTTTATCATGATAACTTACACATTTTTTACTCGTTTTACCCCGCAATTTCCCTAATGTTCATAACCGTCCACACTATCATATTTGTAACTTGTATTGGTAATATTGTCAATTTAGGTATTGTTCAGTTAGGTCTTTTCATAATTCAACGTTTTCGTGATTAAATATTATGATTATGTACATATTTTTCACTCATTTCACCCCACATATTTCCTGATCTTCATAGCCCCCCCACTATCGTTTTTGTGGTTTCTGTTGGTCATGTTGATGCCCTAGTAAATTTGTGTTCTGTGTAATAAGTAGAGTGGAATCATAACACTTTCTGAGATTTTTTTCTCAGAAAAGCCTCTATTCTGAACATTTACCCCAACAGGTCTGTAAGTTTCATCATAATCAAGTTCAGGAATCTGACTTTACCCTTGAGCTACAGGTTGTGCTTTGTACCCAAGTGGCCCTCCCTCCTGATTGTTGATACAATGACGACTCCAGATGGTGATTGTTCCAGGAATGTTACCTGTCCTACCCAAAAGGGTCGGAGGATCTGGTGCAGGCAGTAGACGAGGGGAAGCACGTGGACACCCGCTTCATGGTCTTCGAGAACGCTTTTGATATAGTGCTTCATTGAATTTTTATGAAGAGAATTGATAAACTGATAGCAGACAAGACAGTAGGAAATTGGATAGGAGACTACCTTAGGGAATAGTCAGAGGGTGAAAGTGGGGGAGGACTTATATGAGGGAGTGTTTACATCAGGGGTACCACAGGGAAGTGTGCAGGGTCCCTTGCTGTTTACAGTTATGGCAGATGACATGGGTTTAAGAACAAAAGGTGAAATAAGATTGTTTGCAAATGATGGTGTGCTGTATACAGAGGTGGACAGAGAAGAGTAAAATGAATATTGATGTTAGAAAAACTAAGGTAGTGATTTTTGAGGAAGAGGGTGAAGAGCAGGGGCATTTATATTGGGGGGACACTTATATATGGGGACAGATTGAGATAGGAGAGGTATCGGAATATAAGAGTACCTGGGGGCGGTGTTGCAGGGGATCTTGCAAAGAAAAAAACGGGTTCATAGAGAAATGTTGATGGGGAGAAAAACACTAGGAATGTTGGGAAAGGTTCTGAAGGGAGTTGGCAGTGAGATGAAGGAAAAAGCTTATTGCTCAATAGAAAGGCAGAGGACTTACCCCGTGATGCAGAGTGAGTCCAAGAGCAGCCACGCGAGTGAAAGTCCGCAACCTGATAGAAGACTTTTCACTCGACAAAGCTGGCAGCTATATTATATTCTGATAATAACATCCACCACCACCCTAATCTCTGTGACTGTAAGTTTGATTAACATGCTCCCCGCTCCTGGGATGACGACAGCAAGTTTGGTGTTTCACGTAAAAGTAATATTACGTAAAACGGGTAATTGAAATGAATGATGTTCAAGCACACCCCATCACACTACACTCTAAAATAATGTCCAAGCGCAACCAAAAATTACATGTCGAGCCAGTCCACAGAGCCAGCAAGAGAGTAAATCCCCAAAACCGTGATTCATGGCATGCTAGCAGTTTTTGTTAGTAGTGATTGCGAAGTGCTAAAACATTTCCAAAACCAAGAGTTTTAATGTAAAAATATTATGTAAAAGGTGTATACCTATCACTAAATTATCTACTATATAAAAATTTTACATACTTTACACCACAATTACCCTTATTCTGTAATTTTCTACACTAATGGATTTTTTGAAAATAGGGAATATAATACCTGGATATATTAGATATGATTATTATTAATCATAATCAATAGGAATTTTGGAGGGTCTCCAAGCAGTTTGCAGTAAAAAAAATTAAACATAATGATGTGGGTTATCAAAATTGCTATGTTTATGCAATAAAATACGTATAATTTACGTTGAATATATTTATATTGAGTTACATAATTGTATTAAGTGTGATAATACCATGTGAAATGAATAGTTAATGTTTAAAACGTAATTTAGGCCTACAGGATATATTTATGCCGTGGCAATTGGGTTATTCACGTATAAACAACACAGGTATAAAACAGTGACAGAACAAATGTTTTAGACCAACAAAAAAATCTATTGGGTAGTGCATGGCTTACCTGTTTAATATTTACGGGGGCTTAATGATACAATAACTAGAACGTCAAAAATAAAATAATTAAAACATGAGTAGTTCAGTCACTTTGTTTACATTGGCACAGTATTATTATTTAGTCTTGTGTACAATGATGGAAGTAATAATGGTAGGAAATGTACCATAATGTTGTGTAAGTGTACCATTAATTTGAATACCCCATAGTATTGATTTGTCAATTGTTTACATCACAGTTGCATTCTGGGAAGTTGCTGAACGGACGTTTGAAGATTTTAACAGTCGTAGGATTGCAAAAGGATGTTTAAAAGTGTGTTTTATTGCAATGAATTCTGTTGAATGTGTTAAATCAAATTATTGTGCAAAAATACTAGTGTTTCTGTGGTAATATTTGCATACAGAAAGTGAAAGTATAATATTTGTGCAGTGTTTTGAGTGTACGAAGAGTGCAAACAGATGTAATCGAACAATACCTAAATTGACAATGTTACCGATACAAGTTACAAATATGATAGTGGGGAGGGGTATGAACTAGAGATAAATTACGGAGTAAAATTTCTCATGTAAATGTACATATTTTTCATTTGTTTTATCCCTCAATTTCCCTGATCTTCATAGCCCTCTCCACTATAGTTTTGGGGTTTGTATTGGTTACATCTTGATGCCCCTAGTAAATTTATGTTCTGTGTAATTACTAGAGTAGAATTATACCATGTTCCGAGATTTTTCCTTTCAAAAATCCCCTATTCTAGAATTTTATGGCTAATTCATAAACAGCATGATCATTAATATCTATACCGGTACATACAATTTTTTTTTTTTTTTTTTTTATCAGTTTTTAACGAAAATCTGCAATTCTTAAAAGTTACAATAAATAATAATCTGTTTGTGTTGAATAATGTGTACAAAATTAGCAAAAAAAAAAAAAGATTTTTTTCTGGATGTATAGTATTTGGTTTAATTTTGCAACAAATCAAGAATTAGAGCTGACAGCACATTTATAATAAAAATAATAATAATAATAACATATATACACACACTCACAATTAGGCTACCGCCCAGTGGCGAGCTCTCTCACCTCTCCTTCACCCAACCAACTCCTTTTCCACTCCCTTCCTGAACTTACCAACCCCTCTCCTGGAGATACCAATTCCTCCCTCAACACATTCCATTCCCTCAGGGACCTCACAAGCATGGACTGCCTACCCTGCTCCGTTCTCCTCCTCACACTCTGAAGCTTCTCACTGTGGTTTCCTATTCCTCTAAACACCCCCTTACTTAGCTTGCAACGTAGCCCTCCCCATCATCCCTCTTCATTCTCCACCCTGTATATCCAGACTAGCCGTTCAACTTTCCAGCTTTCCTTCAATGAGCTCCACCCCATTTCTTTAATCATCACTGATGGCCTATAGTTCCCTTCTTCCTCATCATCCTGCCCCTGCCTTCCCACCTACCCTTCACCCAACTTGCTGCCCTTCTCTGCACCTTTAAGATATACTGTTGTGGAAACAATTATGAAAATGGTCTTTATAGGGATTTTTGTCACATTTTAGATACATTCTTAACCCTTTAGTTTCCCAATGCTCATAACTCTTCCCATTACAGTTGTTTTGGACTGTAAACAGAATTTGTTTTGTAAATAATTACCAACTTGTGTACTCTCCAAAAATACCACTTTTAACAATTTATATTCCTTTTTTTTTTCTAAAATAAAAGTAGTTAAAGTAAAGATTAAACCCAATAAAGGCCTACTGGCTGAATTATCTACTCTCAACATGACTCGGTACCATACACAAAAATCCAACAAATTGTTCAAATATTTCAAATACGTCTCGTATCATCCCCAAATACTTCAATAAAGTTATTTTGTTAAAGTGAACTGCACAAACTGTGAGTTACGTATTAACAATATAACCCAATCTACTGAATCTTAAGTTAAAACTTCGGCACAAAATAAGTGAAACACGTGACAGAAAGAAAAAAGTGCTCTACAAAATGTTAGCATACTCACCCAAAAATAATCAACAAAATCGGTTGACATTATAGGAATTTGGCCATATCAACACAAACATGAAAACAAAACTTGATATTCGATTATACCACACAACACACTTGTCACAACAAACCTCGATGCACCATAGATTACAGTAACTACTATTATGACAGTATATGTACAAGCAATTTGGTAGAGTACGAAATTCAAATAAAAACTAACAAGTCAAACGTTGCTCCTCATATTTGTCAGCAGAAATAACAAAAGTCGAGTTATTATTCGAAGTTATTAGCATTTTCGATGTCTCCAGAGTGCAACACTATACCCATAAAATTAGTCGTTATAGCGCATATAACGAATAACAATTACATTGAATATACCATAAAAATGGGCAAAAATATTTGGCCAAGAAACAGGAAAGTATGAGGATGAAATAGAAATGCATGAATTATGTTTTATTTCGGGAATTTTATATGCTAATTTGTCGAATTAATACAAATCATGATCATATTTATTGGAGTGTGTAATTGTTTAGTAAAGTGACGAAGACGCCACATTCTGGACCTTGGAGCAACTGGTTTATATGGATAGGAATGATGTTCGATGCTTTACCACATTAGAGCGCCAACTTGCGATGTGAGCACGAAAATGTTGATGCTGCGTCTCTCAGGGTCGTAACGCCCACAGTCACGTGGCTGTTCCTCAAGTCCGCTGTCTATTTCAATAATGCCAGTGTCGATGAAGATTCTGCCAGAATAATACTAAATCCAGAACGCCTTGACTAGTGAAGGCTGTAGGTCTCCCTCAAAAGCCTGCTCACACCTGATGGGTTGTTATAGCAACACAACTCAACGATTCATTGTACATCAGTTACCATACTTACTGATATTTAAGATTATGAAGCCGAGACGATGCTAAATGCAATAAAAACCCCGCCGGTATTGCTGTCACATAATTTTATTACAACTTGATTTCCCAACTGGGCACTGAAAATTAAAACCGCTTATTAGCCAGGTGGGCTCTTATGCGAAACAAAATGGCCGAGCGGCCTACATGTTAATAATGTACGTTATGTCTAGGCTGTGGACAATACAGACCAAGAAGTGGGGTGACGTGTACTCCTGTAGATTGCGTTAAATTTATAGAATTACATTATTATTGTATGTTATAAGATGATGTACCCAGAGCACATCGACGCAGTGGTCACCCCACAAGACATAACACACTACTCTCTTTCCACTTGGCGTGGAGCTCGCTCGTTGGCAGAGACTTCCACCGACAAATAACATGTTGTGTTTAATTACACAATCATTATACTGAATGAAATAAACAACTGCAATGCCGATGATATGAAATTACATAAAAACCCTGATTATAAATCTAGAAATGTGTATAATAAAATATGAAAATAATATTGCATCTCAACCATTTCTGGTGGCGTGGCAATCTTACCTCACCTTCCATGTACATTTAACAAGTGTCATTATTTTATGGGGCCCTTCCCCTGTGATGTCTATTATGCCCTTATATAGATGTGTGCAGTTCAGCGTTAGCCCATTCAACAAGCCGTCTTCCAGCTCAACAGTCGACACATTAACAAAGGAGAGCATTAACACCACACAGTACCCCAATGTTAATTGTGCCAACACGAATGCTGCAGTGTGATTAAGTCTAAGTGTGTTTAATAAGAGTGAAGCGTTTTGTTCAGTATAATTAAGGTCGTGTTCTGTACCCTAAACCCACAGGTGCATAGCCGCCCGTTGTTCCATTACACCATGCGTTTAATGATTGTAATGGGGAACGGAACGACTTTCATGCTCTATTTTCGATGCATAATATTAGCGTTTTGGTTACGAATAGCAAGAAATTCTCATATACGGCGATGGTAAACCCGTGTTTACAAAAGCCATAAATGTAAACAGGACATGATAAACATAATCCAATATTAAATATTTAACAGCCACCACGAGTACACATTAACCTCAAATACATACACGCTGCAGATTAACATGTCAAAGGTTGGCATTCCAATCTGTTTTATTTTTGCCCAGTTATGTTTCCTTGGGTTATGTCTACTTAATTTTAACAGAAAAAAAGGAAACTCAATAATGGTAATTATTGGATAGAGGAGGGGGGATTAGATTAACATCTTTCATCAGAAACATTATTTTGATGGAGTAGTGGAGATTTTAACTAGTACGGAAATAACATTCAAATTATTGTAACTTCGAATATTTTACCTTCAATGAAAAAAAAAACGATACATGAGTCGTTGTGTGTATTTGTACAGATGCAGCAATACACACCACACACGTGCACACTAATAGGCTTAGGCCAAAGTTAACCTTACACTCATTGAATTCACGATATAAGCAAAGAAACAAATATTATTATCACACTACAAACGTGATAGAATGTGCTACTTTTTTAGGCCATGTGCAATACATTAAATATAGTAAGAGTTTACAAATCGATTATTTACAAAACACGCAAACTTACTGTTAGTTAAATTCGCAACATCCTAAAAACATGCTTTCCTATGAAAATATTTACAAGTTCACTTCATCAAAGCATTGTAAAGGTAATGGAAAACCGCCTAATTGTCAATCAATGCAACCTAGTGTAAGATAATTCCAGTTCGTGCAAAGAGTGCACTAGTGCAAACAGCGAGAATGCCAGATGTGTCATTATCCTATATTTATTTTAATCATCAGTGTCGGATAACACAAGTTTGAGACACACCATGTTAGCTTATTTACTTCTGCAGGATTGTTTCTATTCAGGGTCATGTCTTGTGTGTTATTGTTTTGAAGTGCTTTTGACAGTTGTGTTGCTTAAGTTCAAATAAAGTATGTTTACCTTCAGGTACTACAGGAAGCTTGTTTTAGGTTTTAAATATAGGGTATTTGCTTGTGGGTATTTTGTTTGCCAGGTAGGAGTTGAGGGGGGGTGGGTGGGATGACACAGGTGCCCATTGCGAAATTAGCACAGATGGTACTCCCTTGCTTCTTCTATGGCATGTACGCCCCTATCTTTGCTTCTCTCGTAACTCTCTGCACAACTGGCGTGCTGTCTTGCCTCACTCAAGAACTCGCTGGGAAGGAGCACAGTGGCCTTGGAAAAGCTGGGCCAGCATCATACCTGTGGCTTGATTCATACGCATTCTGAGTGTGAAGAAGGGTGCCTACAGTTGTTTAGCCCACTAGGTGTGATTCTTACCCACGCACAAATGCAGCTGAGTTTTTAACTCCTGATTCTGGTGTTCAGTCGGGTTGGCATGAGGATGACAAACAGCTGTGGTGATCTGTCAGACATGTCGTACATGTCCCGCCATACACGGCACGTGAACTGGTTTCCATTGTTGCTTAAAAATGTGTGGATAGCCCCAGTTCTCTACCACCTTGCCTTTGGGGCGAGACCGTGCACTCGACACTGGATAGGCTTACAACAATCTTAACAATAGATCCATTACTACTGATACGAATCTCCATCCTGTTGATGTCCGTGGATAAGGGCCCATCAGGTTTAGAGCCACAGTTTCAAATGACTTGTGCGGAGTCCACAGTTGTTGCTGCACACGAACTGTACGCCTACTCTTGTAGTGGTTACAAGAGGTGCATTCACATAAGATATGTCATACTTACACTGACATTTCCAGTCAGTGAAAATGTTTTATAACATGCAGCACATCTGCTCTGCACCATGACGGCCCATGAGGTTATTCTAGTGTGTGTATTGTAACACATAATTACGGACTGCAGTCGGCACATACATCCTCAACATGAGTGTCTTTGTTTTCGCGAAGGATTCCAAGGCACTGTGAAGTACACACCACTTGTCACTGGCACGTTGGGCACAGACAAAAACCCATTTCAGTGTGACAGGGCATTCTGATTGTTTACTCACTACATGTGTTATTATTGCTGTTAGTGTAGGTGTTTGCTGCAACATTTAATTTTCGATCACTGCACTTGTGATGCCATGTGTTTTTCTGAGAGTACAGGGGAGGGGAGAGAATGCTCTCCTACTCCTCTCTGCTTGTGCATTCTCTGTTCCCGGTGATTGGGACAAGTGGTCGACAAGTTGGTTTCCTTCTCCTGCCACATGATGTAGCTCGAAGTAGTAAGCCTGCATGAGAAGGGCCCAGCGTGTGTGCTTACTCCTGCTCTACTTCATTCTGTGTAGCCACAGTAGGCAGATATTGTCAGTCTGTAGCATGAAGCATTGATACTCTAGGAGTGCTCTGTATTTCTTAAGGCTGCACACTACGGCCAGAAATTCATGTTTGATGACATCATACCACTGCCCTACTGGACCAAACTTGGCGCTTCCAAAGTCAATAATGTGACATTAGTTGTAGTCAGAAAGTTGAAATATGACACCTAACCCCATCTCGCTTGCACTTGTCTGTATGTACAGGTGTAGACCTGGAGTGTACCGTGATAATCCTGTACACTTGCAGAAACTCAGTTTCACATTCTCAAAGCTCTGCTGTTGTGCGCTTTGCCAAGTAAAGCATATGTTGGGTGACATGAGTTCCATGAGCAGGGCAGCCTGATGGAAAACCTCTGCATGTACTTACGAAGCCAATTGATAAGGCCGAAGAACTTTCTCATTTGCTTGCATGTGTTCGGCAAGGGATATTCCTCGATGAGACTTTGCTGTTCTGGTATGGGCATCCTTCCATTTTCACTAATTATATGACCCAGGAATTGTATATTCTCCTTTCAAATGTGGTAATTTTATTTGCTCACATAATGCAGTTTATTTCCAGATGCCCAAAAAATAGTGAAAGGTGGTGCAGGTGATCTGGGTAGGACTCAGACCACACAATAATATAATCTAGGTATGCAGGGGCACAAACACCAATAAGTCCTAACAACATGCATACCATAATTTCTTAAAAGATCGACAAGTCACATTTTAAGCTTAAAGGCATTGAGCAGTATTGGAAACGGTGCCTGTCAGTAGCGGTGAATGATGACTTATAGTGGTGTGTCGGTTTCACTGGCACGTAACAATAGCTGCTTCGAAGGTTCATGGTTGTCAGAATCTTTGCGTGCGCCACGGTATTCAGCACATCTTGAATAGTAATGTAGGTGGTGGTGCACTACAAGTGATCAAGTTGAGACGAGGTAATTGTATGCAATAATACAGGTTCTGTCTTTTTTTTGGCGCAAATGTTATTCCAGAGTTCAATTAACTTCTTCCAGCATCTCCGATCTGTTCCTGAATGACTTCCCACTGGTGGGGGTAATAACTGTGTGGACGGTTGTATAACTGTGTGTCTGTAGTCAAAGGAATGGCATGATTTGCTATTGTGGTTCTGTACAATGGGTCAAACACTGTGAACACATCTCTCCTCTCGGTTGACATACGCTGTAGGTCCTCGTGGTGCTCTGGTGGTACCGCATGGCCAAGGTCGTCCAAAGCTATGGCCAGCATATCCCCATCTGATCGAGGTACTTGATTGTAAACAGTGCTGCATTTACTGCCCAAAGTGTATACGTCGTGCAGCCTGCTCAGCTACTGCCTTCTGTTCCGCTAAACATGGAATCCCTAATATGACATTCTCTCTTATGTCGTATGACACGTAAGCTGTTGTGGTTGTTATGGTATCGCGGATGCATACTGAGCAGTTACCTATTTGGAGACTTATCCTTTGTGTTGGCATGTAGCTAACTCTATAGCCTGTTTATTCCATTGAACTTCCTCAGGGTCAATGTAACTGCTGTGAATGAAGTTATGTGAAGCAGCTGTATCTACTAATGCCTAGAATGGAATGTTATGTGTTTGAATGGAGATACAGAAGAAATTATCAGATTCGCTAGGAATCTGGCCGAGGGAAATGCTTTTCCTTGGCGTTAACCTGGGGTGAGCGGCATCAGTCTGCCCTATCCCCACAGTTCATTTCCCAGCAGGGGTTTATGCTGTTCCTCCCGTGGAAAATCTGCCCACGTCGGACCATTGTTATACCTGTGTGGCCCGACACCTGCATGGGTGAGGTGCCTGCCTATGTCCATTTAAATATCTGTAGACCGGTGTGCAGGTCCAGAAAGGCTCCGTCACTCCTGGCTTAGAAATGGAGGTCTTGGCTGTAACTGTTACTGATTCCTGCGGCTTGTTTACCGTTTTACCAGTAATAATGCTCTTGTTTTTTATTGTGTTTTGTTCACTGTGTGGCTGTGCGAGGTCGTGGTCGCGATGTAGCTCTACGGTAGTGTTGACATCCAACAACAGCATCTACCGGAACTCCTGTTCTGATGTGCTAATGGGCGGTGCCAAGGTGGGACGGTGTTCCGTTCGTGCCGAACTTACGAGCATTTCTAGCATGTCTTACAATGATATATACAGATGATAGGTGCAGATGAGGTTGATTTTACTGGTGGCGAATTTGTACAGAGTTTTGTCTGATTGTTCCCTTATGATCATTTGGCTGTGTGCACGTAGGGATGTGAAAGTCGTGGCGAATCGTCACTTGAAATTTTGCCAGAACTCCCCCATGTCAATCTGTAGCGAGCAATGACATGCCACCATGTCTTCGCATCCCTGAAGAACCGCTCATCAATGCAGTGAGGCCATTCCTCCTGGTCAAATCGATATCTGCTCAATCTTCTCTCACTATACTGCAGCAACACCACAGGGACTTCACTGGGTGTACCTGCATTCCTCGGCAGCGACTGAAACGGGCCCGGTGTTGCCAATTGTATTTGCTAGCAATGATGTTTACCAACAGGATCTGAGGTATTTGTTGTCATGGTTTCATTGCGGATAGCCATCGACACTTCACACAGGAGTGAGGTGGACTTCAAGGGCAAACACAGTAACATTAACAGTGGAGTATTGAGTGGGTAATCGTCTACTGCATTCTACAATATTCCACTGTTGTTTTCCATCTTGTATCATGGCTGTGATTTGCAGACGGTGTACACATTTGGTTCGATTCTTGCATGTAGTGTCTGCACTTGGTCAGAGATGGTCCGCTCTAGCAGTCTTTCGCAACTGATGTCGTGAAGATTCCTCCACATTGTACTATCCCACGGTGTTATGCATTCCTCAAGATAAATACGTTAGCAATTTGTACAGTCCGGTATGGCGGTACCATTTCCATCACACCAGTGCACATTTCTGAAGTGTTTTTCTTAGCTATGAGCTCGGTGTTTCTACGTCAATGGGTGCTCATGAACATGTACACAATGTGTGTGGGCATACCAGATGTATAAACACTTTTATCTGTTGGGCTTTCAATTAGTGTGTGTACAAAAATTCCGTCTTTCCCAGACTGATGCAAGTCGGTGCACTATTGCAGATATCTTCCCATGTAGTAAGCAACAGTCGACCGACTGTAATTTTACTGCTGACACTGCTGGCATTGAATACTTATGGATTTACACTAATGGCCCTGTTATGGCTGACTGTTGGCAAGAGGACACTTGGCATGCCATTTATGGCCTACTGATGGAATGTTGATGGAAATGAGACTGATGGCTGAGATGACGTGTGCCACATTCCAAGGCCATTCCGTTTACCACATCTATCAAAAACCCACCTTAGTTCAACCCAGTGCCACATAAGTGCAACAGTGCTACAGCCTGTGATCGGTACGTGTGCCAGAGTTTGCACCCCTGCAGACATGCAATACATGAGTAATTACGTTTTTTCAATGTGTTAAATATGTTTCCAGTCAATATTTCATTTACGTCAATGTAAATAATTTTGTCCCATGTGATCACATGGTATTTAATACGCTGCATTGTGTCCACCAGTGCGATGCATTGCCAAGTAAGTGAATATTATGTAAATGTATCAATTGCACGTGCAATTTATTGTACTGCACAGTGTTTTGTAGAACTTTTAATGTGTGTATTTATTTTATTTGACAAGTGTGATTATATGCACAGCTTGCACTGTATGTTAACATGTCGCTCTACCATGTTCTGGGGTGCGAAAAATTGGGAATATTATTTAGAGTGTTTTGAATCTTGTTTACTTGTGTGCTCTCGTCCACGTTAAATTTAAAAATATTTGCTTCCGAATGACAGGATCCGAGACAGCACTAATACTGAACAGAGCAAGAATTATCTTTCATGGTTTATGAACTAAAGGCACACATGACTTAGAATAATAAACAATTGCAAATAAGCAGCCAGAAATACATAACAATTTCTTAATAGTTGAATTTGTAATATCTGTTGTAATCTTTGTGTTGTAAACTAAAAAGTAGAGTTGTAGAAATGAATGCAAGCCAATCCCGGAACATGCAGGGCCATGTATGGGAAATATGTAACCTCCAAATGTAAGGTAACATTGTCTCTTAAGTGTTATGAGTTATGTTTATGATTTTATACTTTATATTTTTATTTAGTAAAAGTAATTTGAAGTTTAATATATTTTTGTGTCTCATTTTCATTCAGGGCCATGATCATTCACTTCATTCCATTAAATTATTGTGATTTGTGTAATTTGTGATCACGTGACCCAGTGGTGGGATCTGGAGCCAGTGAGAGAGCAACCTGCCGCCATGTTAAGTATTACCTTCTTGAGTGCCGGGTGAGATGGATGTACTTCAATGTCCTCACTGAGCTCTTCAACATTTTTCATTGATAATGTATTTTGTAATAGTTAACATAATTTCAGGAACCTCATTAATTTTTGCAGCATGGGGAGAGAAGCATATCATAGCCCGGTCCATTTGTACATAGCGGGGGCATAAATTCATTGTAATTCCATGTAGTCATTTCCTATTAAGGTAATTGGAATAAATAGTATGTTACGTAGCTCGGCAGCTTATTCTAACATCGGCCACTTCATGGCAACGTAACCTGTTTGTGCGATATTATTTAATGATGTGGAGGAGACCAGAACAGCCTCTGAGGTAGTGAACTAAGCACTTGAGGGAGGCTGACGCTCTCACTAGCCTTGGCACTTGGAATAGGTTGTTGTTTCGTATTGCACTGTATTACGTATATACAATTACACAAAAAGTCAAGAAAAAAACTGCAAATTACATATCCAAACACGACCCAGAAAAAGCCCAAATGAAATACAAAGATTCCCCCTGTGTATCCAGCTCACCTTGATATGTTCTTTTTGTGTATCCAGGAGGCAAAACACGCAAAACAAAAAAGGACAACATTGCATTTCCAAGATGGAAGAGGCTAATTTGGTGCCATACTGTATTTGCTTCGAATTGTGTATCCAGCCAAATCCGGGGGAAATTTCGACCTACGCCCATTTATTTCGCATAGGGTATCCAAACCGAAAATGGAATAGATGCTAAAAGACCCCATTTGTATCCCATGGCTTCCCAGGTGCCAAAGTAATCTATTACTAAAAGTATGCTATTGTGTATCCCAAAATTTAATTTCTTTTCGCTCTTTGTCATCCTTGTTTAAATACATGCTATTTTCGATGCATAACATTTTTTTTAAGAATAATATTTATTTATTGTCAATATTTTGTTCATTTAATCATTTAATATACAAAGAATTGAATGCACGCCATCACTAAGGGGTACAGTAATATAAGTGGATATTTAAAAATCCAATTTTTTTTTTAGTTTATCAATTAATTATACAATGTTTCACATATACACCATCACTAAAGTGCACAGCAAAACTGTGGATATTTAGAAATTCTATTTTTCTTATAAATGTAACAATATTTTTTGCAAAATTTCACATATAAGCCATAACTAAAATGGATATGGTAAAACTGTGTACATTTAAAATTAATTTTTTTATATAGTTAACAATTAAATACACCATGTTTTAAGTATCAATATATTTGTTTTCTAATTTACTCAACACTCATAACTGACAGGTCCAAAGTCCACGAAATGGCACTGTATGCAATTGCATCCGTCACTGCTGGCCGTACTGGTCATTGCCAACACGAAAGCATTATGTATTTTCCAGATCACGAATTAACCTGAATAATAAAATGTTGGAGAATCCAAATTTTATGTTTCCAACAAATGCAAGTTCATCCATCATAGCCTGGAAGACTCATCGTGACCTAATCGACAGCTCTAGGTTTTTTTTTGTGTGGCAAATTAACGTTTATTTTTTTTTAATAATCCTACAGTTGACAATTACACTTTTTCTAAACTTAAAAACCCAAGTCATTCAAAAATTTATTAAAACTTAATCAAACCGCAAGTCAATTAAACATTAATTTTTAAACTGAAGCAAACAACATGACATTCTACCTTTTTAAAACTAAAACAAACCGCATGTCAATTAAACATTATTTAAACTGAAAAAATAGCTACACTCTCTCATTAGCTCCTGTAAATATAAACACACAGCATGACATATACAATTTAATTTTAAACTGAAACAAACAGCAACATTCAATGAATTATTAATTTTTAACTGAAACACCCGCCAACAACTTTTACTGAAACAAACAGCATGTCATTCAAATTTTTTTTAAACCAAAACAAACAGAAAATCACTTGAATTCCAACTTTCATTTTAAACTGAAACGAACAGCAATTTTTTCAAACTTTTCTTTAAATTGAAGCAAGTCATTCTAACTTTCTTTTAAACTTAACAAACAACCACTCAATTAAATTTTTTGGAAAATTAAAACACGCAGCATGACATTCAAACTTTTGTTTAAACTGAAAGAAACAATATTTCAAATAAAATTTTTTTAAAATTAAATCAAACAGCAAGTCAATTAAACTTTTTTTTTTTAAAACCTTGAATCAAACAAGCAACTCAATTACAATTTTTTTTTTCAACCGAATCATACAGTATATCAATAAAATATTAATTTTAAATGACAATCGAAACAGCAACTGAATCTCGCTCGTGCCTGTAAATTGAAATGACTATTATGACAATAAACTAATTATAACTGTCGAAAGTATGATAGCCTTCCCCACTATCTTTTAGTCATCGATTCCGATAGTGTACATCCGTGGCTTGAATAAGCAAAGGGTATAGTCATTCTCTGTTCCAATGATTCTTTTTCCAGGCATATTCTACAAGGTAGCCGACCCAAGATTTTCTCCATTGGCCAAATCAGGGAATACTATATCGCGCAGAACACCAACTTCCTTCAATGTGTTGAGTGTGCACCCTCAAAGTCTTACCGCTCTTCATCTTTAGCATGTTTCAAGTGTTTACCATTACACTTTTTTCGCTGCACACAAATTCCCTTCCATGATTCGTCTGCATGTGATGGTAGCCTTGAATATTTCCAAGTTTCTGGAACCACGCCAGCAGTCTGAAATTATCAATGTTCCCCATAGCAATCCATTCTCGAATGATTTTAGTGAGGGTCACCGTGTTCCTCTTTTCCACTAGCACCAGGAAGATTTTTTTCGGGTCATCTGTCTGCACTCCCCCGAAAAACCACTGGCCATGAATTATACGTACTTTCCGGTCCTTGTATTTGCCCAGCTTTGTCTCGTAAAACTCGGCCACTTTACCCAGTACCCCGATGCATTACCTGTTAATCAAAACCCAGTCTATGCACACTTGCCGGCAGAAACTCGACCAGGCGACGACCGCCTGCTCCGAGCACTAAAGTTCGTTCATTATAGCGTGTTTCCGAGGGTATTTGATCTGTACTCCATTCGATGTCGGCACTAGTAAAACAAGCCCATGCTGTCCTTTAGTTCTGCTTTCCTTTACGACATTTTTCGCACCATATCGTCGACTTGAGGATGTCGTGCTCGATGAGAAACATGTTTATGTTTGGGGAGGAATGAATAACTTGTCTGAGATTCAAAATTGTGATTTTACATCCCGCCCACACCATCTTGCAAACCTCAAAAATTTGTTTGTAAAATTATGACAAAAATAGGTTGGATATGCGTTACCTAACTATTGTGCCGAATTTAGATATGCTGTACAGAACTAGGCAGGATACGCTATAAGGCACTAAACTGCAAAGTAAACAATTTGAATGGATACTTAATAGTGCACACAGAATGTTTGTATGGAATACGGATACAACACGGAACAATTAGCGGACCATTCTTTGGATAACTACGTCGATGTTTGGGTATAATTCATTGTGGGATGAGACTCCGCTTACTGGCCCAGGCATTATTATGTACTATGTTCTGACTAGGCTGCCATAGAACTTATATGCAGCGCAAACCAGCTATAAACTATGGAGGGAGCCACAATTACGCATCGACCACACGACCCAAATTCTCTTCATGCTCATCATTGCTGAGCTCTGGTACTCATCCTGGTAACTACAAAAATGTAACCAACTTTCCTAAGGGTATGATTCGTTTCCTTCTCCATCCTGATGTTATTGAGTTGGTAATTTATTAATGGCCCATAAATGGTTTGCCAATGGTATTCCAGTACTGGGAGCAATTAACTTAACTTATCCATTTTTACCATTGATGGTAATTCAATATAGTTTGTCGCGCAACCTTTAAGGGCTTTTGTTGTTTCATGGCATTAAAATAACCATAACTGGCTACTGCATTTCAAAGCAGATGAATATCATCCAGGTGACATGCATACTACGAAATATTATGTTAAAGGCAGTGTTTGGGTTAATATCGCGATTCATAGAGAAAAATCTCTCTTCGAAATGACTACCTTTTATCTGCATATTTTGAAAAACTGATTTGTTAGCATGGTAAATTTTAAGACTATGGAATAACTGGTGTAATTTATATTATATTAGTGTTTGTTAATAATTCAAGTACAAATATATTCTAAATTAGTTAATCTAAATGTCAGAATACACAATGGATTATTGGTTAGCATGCTGGGCTGTCAATGCTAGTGATGTGTTTTCATGTTGTATTACGTCTTAAATAGAGAAGAAAAGGACATTAAAACCAAGAACAGTTAATTTGGATTGTCAAAATAATTCTTTTTGAAGATACAGTTAAACACATGGTGAATATGCGTTCACGCTACCTGGGCCAGTTTTGGGCAGAATATGTCTAGTTATTGGTGCAACTTCAGGACCAGCAATGTTGCTGTGTGCATGCCAGCTGTTCGCTAACTGTTTGCTGGCTTAGCATCCGACTGAAACCATCAACAGGCCTTATGGGGTTTGCTACTTGGGTTGACTGATATGTTCTATTACCTGTTGCATTTATTGCATGGCCACAGAATCGTGTCAGATGCACACATTTTCCGCACTAAGTCCCAATGAGAACGGATCGAGCAGTAAATTTGAACGTAAGCATTTGATGCACAATGAAGCAGGTTTCCCATTAGTGATATGTAAGTCGAAATGTCCCAAGTTATGAACGCAGTACAGTTGAAATGGTGAAGAGATCATGTTTAACTTCTGATAGACCACATGGTCCATGGCTTGCGGCTGACATCCACGTGCACGGTGCGGGATGGGTGGTCCTGTCGCCACGACATGGCACGAATGGAAGGGGGTGGCCAGTGGTTTCTTCACCTTGGCACTGACTGATTCAATATGGCCATACCATATCACCAAGCCTGGTGCGCGATGATGGGGTAGGCTGTTCCAAGATGGCTGATGATGAAACTAAAGCCAGTGGAATTTTGTGTGAAGTTCCATTTTACTCTTTTCGTTAATTTTCCTGCTATTGCCCCAAGGCGTGTTGATCAGCAATGAGGTTAGAATGACGGGAAACTCCACCAGTAGAGGGATTATAGAGCCAGAGGCTCAGAGGAAATGGTTCATGTATCCACACTTCGTTGCACGTGGTGTACAAGACAATTGTATGAAAACAGGAATAGAAGAAATGGCGCTTATGAGTAATGATCAATACAAGGATAATTTTGCAGTACTGGAATATTCCGGAATAGTTAGAAGAAGTTGTAGCCACTAGTTTGGCAAGCCACTTTGTTGGCACCAATTTCTAGACCTTGGAGGAACTGGTTTATATGGATAGGAAAGATGTAGTTCGATGCTTTACCAGGGCAGGGCATCAGCTCGTGGTGCGAGCACAAGAATGATGATGATGCTGCTGCTTCTCTCAGGGTCGTGTTTCTGATGGCCATGTGGCTGTTCTTCTAGTCCTCCATCTCTAACAATATTGCCAGTGTTGATTAAGATTACGCCATAATGATACTAATTCCTGAATGCCTAGGCTAGTGAGGGCTGTAGGACTCCCTCAAATGCCAGCACACTCCATTTTTGTTGTCAGGGCCTCCCAATGCAATTATTCAATGTACATAAGTTACCATAAATACTGATGTTTAAGGTTATGTAGCCAAGATGCGGCTAGAAGCAATAAAAATGCAGGTATTGCAATCACATTATTTTATTACAACTTGATTCTTAACTGGGCACCAAAAATACATAAACTGCCATTATAGCCAGGTTGACACTTATGTGGAACAAAATGGCCAAGGGACTTACATGGCATTAATGTATGTTATGTCTCGGCATGTACAATATGGACCGAGATTTGGGGTGACCTGTACGCCAGGTTAAAAACCAAAATGGTTCCAGTAGATTACATTAAACTTACAGAATTACATGGTGATTGGACGTTAAAAGCTAATGTGCCTGGAGCACCGCGACGAAGTGGTCTCCCCACTAGACCTAGAACACTACTCTCTTCCCACTTGGCGTATAGCTTGCTTATTGACAGACACTCCCGCCGACAAATTGCGTGATGTGATTAATTACACAATGATTATACTGAATGAAATGAAATATATAACTGCAATGTCGATGAGGTGAAATTACACAAAACCTTTCTTATTAATCTGAACATGTTAATAATAAAACATGAAAAATAAGATTGCAACTCAACCACTTCCTATTACCGCTGCAACCTAACACCACTTTCATGGTACTTTTAACAAGTGCAATGACTTTATGGGGTCCTTTTGAAGTCTATTACGCCCTTATGTATTAAAATTGTGGTAAATTACATGAGTCCTCATTATGTCAAATAAACATGCTGATAAAACTGAATTTTTTTATTTGTAGTTTACCCAGCAACTTGTTTCTGTGCTCTAGTACATTCTAAACTCAATGTTGTGAATACTGTCAATGGTCAGTATCCTAATACTGGACATACTGGTTTGTAAAATTTAATGGTTATTAAATTTTAAAACACTTGGAATGCATGAAAACCTTATGTGATAAGTTAATAATAATATTTTCATACACAATTATGTAACCCTGTCATTATATATGTAATTTATGCCTCCACAAGATGGCTAATAAATCACATGAATTGTTGGACACATAAAAAAGACATAACACACAAATATTATTAAAAGTCTTATATCTAATCAAACACTGCACTGTGAGACCATTTGTCGTTCTTACATGACAGGTAAATGAAACATAGGGAAAAAATAAATAAGCACTACCATAAACACTGTCATATACAATGTACTGACATGAGCCACGTTCCCCTCTTCCAAAGACCGTTTGACCCGCCGAACGCTACACAAACCCCACAGCAGGTATGCTCACTCTGCAGACGTGCAGAGTGCACTGAGTGTCTGTTGTGCATGACGAGTGCAAGTGTAACTTAGGGCATGTCCAGGCAGTGTAAATGGCACTTGCCCAAGAGAGAGTAAGGAAGACTCCGCATGGTGGAGTAATACAAAAGCAGAACCTTCACAATGAATTGAATAAAGGTCACATGATACTGACATCCAGATATCCCTTGTTCCCGTGGCCGCAGGTCATAATATTTAACATTCACCACAATAGGTACCTCTTGAGTTGATAGGATATATGGCCTAAACGAGTGTATCCCTTGAAGTCACGGCCGTTAGACATAACAGCAATTGGAGGTAACACTAGGGTAAGACTATTCCCATGACTTTCCGATTTGCATATTGTCGAATCTGGAGTGTGGCGTGGCTATAAGTCGTTTCAAAAGACAGGGAACCAAATTACCACAGGAAGTGTGAAGTGGCGAGCAGTTCCCTAGCAGCATTAATTAATAGGAGCATTTTTAAGCATAATTCATGGTGGTTACACCATAACTCTTAGGGAAAGTGCAAGCTCCAGCATAGAGTGTCGATAACATTCCATACAAAACAGGGTATAGCTTCGGCCTTAGTTACGAAATCTGTGTCTTGTCACATCCATACACATTCCTGAAATTAATTACATAACGACACATGCCAATTTTAAATTGTTAATTATAAGATTGTACATGTAATCATCTATCTAGAATCAGAAACCTGAGGCATCATTTCATTTTATATCATACTTCAAGTGCGATTCTTAGCCATATCTGGGGCTCTGGCGTTCACGAGTATGTCACCAATGTGTTTTAGTTTAGCAATCTGAATTATGTACAACATCAATTTCCCTTATCATGTTATTCATTAAGTTCAGTTTTTTTCATTTTGACGCCGGATTCGCCGGACGTGGGGTGAAACCGATGCCATGTCGTTAGTCAGACTTCAGTACTCGAGACAACCAGCAGGGCAGACAGTAAGCTCTGGGTATCCCCCTTGTCAAAAATCAATATAGGTTGCATTTTTCTTCATATTCACTGTTAATGTAATTCAAGGACCTTTTTAGTACTTTTATTACACCGAGGGGAGGTCTCCCTGCATCCTGACATTACATACCAGGAATTCACGTGTGGGACATGGTTCACGTAATTAAAACTTAAGGCCCATGCCTTATTTTCCAGCAGTAGTGATCATCAGCAGGTCCAAATTGCCCGGTCCGCTTAACTAAGGTACGCAAAAACAAGTGTAGTAACATTCCTTTGTACCTTAACGATAATAACATAGTCCTTCCATAATTAGCCTTTTTTATTGCATTTAACTCTCCTGATTTCATCGGGTACTGCGCCCTATAAGCAGCCTTCAAATTTACAAGTCTATTTCAGTGTATGTTTTGCATTTACCAGGCCTACCTCCCTCAAGCAGTGTAAATTCAGTGGTAATATAGGAATGCGATGTGGCCGAATGCTTCGCCCACAGGCAATATTTTACCTTTACATAGTATAACAAACGTATTCACTCAGCTCTCTTTCATATTGACAGCGTATCCAGAGTCGCCGTAGGCCATCGGCAGTTCGACCCCATCAACTATCGTTCTCTATACCAGACATGGTGCCGGGCACATCATGAGTTCCTGTTCCCCACCTGCTCTCAGGCAGAACACGAACACACCACCAGTACCTCTGGAGGCAGAATGTGTCAATGGGCTTACAGCTAATGCCGTCATTATCAGGCTTTGTTTTGTTAGTAAAGAGTTTATAATGTTTTTTCTTTTGTGCTACCAGTGTTGTGTTTCTTTGCAAGTGAATGTTGTTTCACCCCTATTGTTACGCTAAGTTTATATTCATTTCATCAGTATTATGCATGTATGTTTCATCCAGAGTTGATGTGTTAATTTTCTGTACCATGCGATGTAAGTTTCAGCAAGTAGAGCATGAGTTCGCGTAATATGCAGGACATGTTTCTGACCTTGGCACACGAGATAGCTCTGTGCATGCTCATGTGCCAAGTGAGGGAGTTAGTAAGTGTCTGACGTCCATCGAGGATGATGCATGTGATTACACATTCCGTGTTTCCCGCACATCGGGCTGCACTCATCTTTTGAGACCGGTCACTTCATAGCAATATTTTAATTATTCTCTAATGGTTTGTTTTCTAGCCATCCTGAACACCACCCTCTCTTCCCTATGGCTTTGCTTCGCCCGAGGAATCACATTTGGCCCGTAAGTTTTCTGCATGACATAATTCAGTTCCACAGTGTAACCATTATGGCCGGTCTAAGGCATTAAAGCATGTGTTAAGTGCCTTCCTGAGAGGAGCATTAAGTTCACCAAATAAATACCCTGAGAACTCATCAGTGTGTAAGTTTAATTCGGTCGGCACAATGTGCTTAAGGGCACGGGACCTAAAAATACCAGCATCTAAAGGAATTGTAATTAATCAGAACTTTATCTAAATGTAAGAATGTATAAAAGTGAATGTACAGTATCAGTATGAAAATGTGGATAGCCCCGATAATCCACATCGCATAGCTTGCAGGAGTTAGTAATTTGCCGACAAAACATCACTGCAGCAGAACGGCATGTAATCAGACAATGGATTACAATTTAGGAAACACCAAACTATAGCTTCTATGGTCTTAACTGTGGAGAGGCAAACTTCAACAATTCCACCGGAGTTTTCGCACAGGCATACGTCCCACGATCTTGAGATCATATAGAGTCATCATGCCATAGCAGCATTCACCATCATGGCATTGCCTTGACGATGCATGGCACTTAGTCGGGTGATTCCATTATTTCCACAGAGCTCACTAGCCTTGAAATCCAATTCAAACCATTTCCATCCCACTCACACCGTCAGTACATAACATTATAGTGATAATCAAAACAATAACACTTGCAGACACATGTTCGTCTGAGTTAGTGATGGAACTGTGATTACACATAAGGATATTTTCATTGCACACACAGTAAATAAAAGAACACTTATCATATAGAAGAATGGCATTGCAGGAATAAAATATATATATTGCATATAAATTAAAATAATAGATAAACACAATACACTCAATTTATTCTGCCCTGCGAATTAAAAAATGCTATGAAAAACATATTCTACACTTTTATACACACCACAAACTCCACAAGCATACGCATATGGTGAGACTGTTTTGTTTATACTGGCAGCTTCTTGTAGCGTTTCTGTGCACTGTGATGTTTCAACTGGCATGACGTGGTAAATGGCCTGGGGCCAAGATGTCGTCCACGTCAGGGATTATAAATAAAATAAGGCTCTGCACTAGGTATAATAACACAAGTATTCATGGGATCATAATAAAATATATATTATTAATTAATCAATGAATATGCAGATCGATAATAATAAAGAATTGCATATTTTCGTGTAATGGCGAAATATAATTGAGAAATGCATTTCTGGAGATACGTTCTGTTTCCTGCACTTATGCGACCAGTTGCAAAGAACCCAGTTGTTGTTCCATTATTCCATGCATTTTTTGCTGAGCTGGGAAATGGAACAACTTCCATGATCTGATTTTTGTCTCATGATTTGAGCATTTTGTTTACCAATTTGAAGGTTTTATTTTCGCCTATTTATGTTTGTTTGGGTTCTGTTTACTTTATTGCAATGGAAAAAATTAAACCGTATTTGGTGGAACTGTGCAAGTGGTTGCGTGGGTGGGGGGATATATTAACATCTTTCATGAGAGAGCATTGTTTTGATGTTTTAATAGAGCAGTGGAAAATTTTGCTTGTTTAAATAACAGTCAAATTATTGAAATTTCGAAAAAATTTAACTTAAAAAAAAAAAAATGTGATTAATACATCGCTTTTCACATTTGTAGAGATTCAACAATACACACATACATACACACACTTTGCCTAAGTTAACCTTACACTCACTGAATTCAAAATATAGGGAAAAAAACAAATATTATGATGGCTTTCGGACTGGAGGAAAGGAATCATACCCAAAGGGAAGTTGGTTTCATGTTAATAAATTATAGGAAGGGCACCAGAGCTCAGCAGAGATGAGCACGAATAATAAGTTGTGTCGTGTGGTCGCCCACACTAAATGAGGATTCCTCCAAAGTCTTCAGTTGGTCTGCGTTACCCATAAATTGTATGGCAGCGTGGTCAGAATGCAGTACATAATATGGCCTGGGCAAGCGTGTGGATTCTTGTCCCACCACGACACATACCAAACATCGACGTATTTATCAGAAGAATAATCCAAGTGCCTAGGCTAGTGGGGGCTATCAACCTCCCCCATATGCTTACTCACTCCCACAGAGGTTGTTCTGGTCTCCTCTGCACTATTAAGTTCAAAAATGCGATTACTGGTTATGTGGCCATGAAGTGGCCGGTGAAATAATAAGACGCTGAGTGACATGACATGCTTATTTATACCAATTGTCTTCATACAGAGCAGTTCCATGATTTGTCCCATTTAAAGAGGGTTCGCGCTAATACTGCGAAAGGCGGCAAAGTGCCTACATGACATTTAAAAGAAGAAATTAATCCCTGGCCATGTACAAATAACTGGGCTGTGAAATGGCTGACTCCCCAAGCTGCAAAATAAACTAGATTATAATATTTAACGAAAACTAATACAAAACAATATGAATGGTGCAAAATGGTGAAGCACCCTGGGAGGACACCCGACGTACTTCTATCTTACGCGGTACTCAAGATGCGAGTACCTAACGTGGCAGTGTGCTGCCTTATCAATCTCTCCAAATCCAGCGGCAATGTCATATGATTACAAATTGTGTGATACAAAATTATTAAATGGAATGAAGTGGATGAGCATGGACCTGAATGAAAATGAGACACACTAATCATCAGTCTTCAAATCTCATTTGGTTAAATTAAAATATACAATATTAAATTTTAAACATAACACTTATCTCTTGCATGTATCACGTGTCCCGCCGGACCCTGTTTGTCAGCCGCGGCTCAATAGGGATGCGCTTTTGGGATGCGCACTAGATGAAGTCACTCAGGAAACTGCGTGTTTAAATCTGTCTACGCCATCGGGCGCATAAGCACACCGAACCCTCATTTCCTGCCATTTATAAAGTGTTTCTGTAGTGCATTATTTTCAACCTATTTAATGCATGAGGTGTGTGGTTCAGCCTAACAATCCAAGAAGCTGTATATTTGACCATTATTCGCCTGTCTTCAAGGAACTATGAAAGGAAATCATTGGTCGTCAGCGGCAGGAACCTTAGTATCCGTATGTGTCAGCTCTATAGCTTTGGCACTGCCTCTGGCGTTGCCTGGCGCAGGGCAAATCCTAACCTATTTAATAAATTTCATATTTTAATACTCTTTTTTAATTTTTTACCAAACAGAATCATCCCATCTGGTGACCAAATAGCGCCCAACGTGGGACACACCATTCTGCCAACTAGAATGACGTAGATGGTTTCCCCGATTTGTCTGTAAGTATGAATTTGAACTACATCGCAGCTTATATTTCGCATTGTGAATGTTGTGGAATGCGGCTGGGGCTTACAGAGAATGTCCAACCATTATTAAATGTCGTGCATTTAATTTTTTTTAATGATTGTTTTACTTTAAGGAATAATTTATGAATCACTTTTTATTCGGCTGGGATAGTCTGCGAACAACGAATTTTATCATTTTTTATTTGTTCTTATGCCATATACTTATATATTTTTACCCATATAGTTTATTAGTGTGCAAGTGTATTTTCTATTACAATAGTTGGACGTAAAGATTTGAAGTTTGAATTTTCTTTAAGTTTCAGTGTTAAATATAATTCAATGTTAAAATTTAATATTGCACCTAGCACTTCAAGTTACAGTTTTTATATGATTGTAATTGGGTTACGCGGAGAGTGATTGGAAATTTAAAAAACAAATTTTTTTTTTTAGTATAGAATGCAGCACTATCGGAGCTTGATTGGTGTCACATCATTATCATTGTGTTTCCTGCCTTTTAGGTTATATCGTGGTTTTCAGTTGTTGAATTTTTTGTGCCGCCAAATAGTATTTAAAAAATTGTTGTGAAACATTTATTGGTTGAGAGAGATTCCATTTATTTGGGTAAAAATGTATATTTTGAATCGTTTGTGGTGGTTACTTTTCTTTTTTAGTTTTTTTCGTATTTCATATTCCTCATTTTGGAACTGGTTGGGGCCCTCATCTAGTTATGATAATACAGGCACTGAAATTCAAGCAATTATTGCATCTGCTGAAGTTAAAACTAAGGAAGACAAATTTTTCGAAGATGCGAAACAATTGTTAGTTATGTCGCCTTTAGATATTTGTCAACATAAGGTAAAGAGAATGCATCATTTACTAAATCAGTGTTGTAATGGGTAATTTATTAATTTTATTTATTTATTGTTACCTACTGGATTCATAATTTGACGTGTATTCACTGAATAAAGGGTTTGTCATAAAATGCAAAAATAGATATCAAATTTTAAATGAATAATATTTATAAGCACATAATTTCACTACGACTATGTGTATGACACAATTTAAAAATAAAAACCAGTTGCAATGTATAACCAAACTAATCACATGTACGATTATCAATTATATATTATTAAACATTTAAATACAAAAAATGTCTTAAAGGAATAATAAACATTTCATATTGATACTTGGTTCCACCAATGCTCCCTAAACTTTAAGGATCACTTAAATCCACAGTAACTGGTGCCTAAGGATGTGGGCTGTTTTACTAAATTTAAAGCACCCTTAATTGTTCTAGGTAGCCCATAATTTATGGTTTCAAGATCGAGACTATTTAAGGGTCACATAAATCTACAGTAAGCGGCACTTAAAGATTCTGACTTTAATAATAATAATAATACACTTGCAATTAGGCTACCACCCAGTGGCGAGCTCTCCACCTTACCTAACTCAACTCCCATAGCTGCCAACTTGTACAATTTTTTCGTATTTTGTCAGGATTTTTGCAGTTTGTATGATTTTACGAGTTATGTATATTTTCTTATGAATTTAAAATTTTCCCTTTATTTTTTTTTTGGTTGAGTCATATAAACAGAAGTGTATTATTGTATTATTTGAGTATTGTTCAATAGAGCGCTAGAAAATGAACCTGCAACTTTAATAGACTGGTACTAAAATTTAGTATGGTGGTGACTGCACTGTGCTCTACGTTGGTTCCCATTTGCTTTATTTTCATTTCCACCATGATGTTTCATTATAGGGGATGGTTATACGTAGTATGTGTGCTAAAGTTCTTCCAATATTATTGTTACTAGCTGTATTTTTATACTCTTGTACGAAGAGACTGAAGATAAGGTGTCGGTAGATTGTGCTACGGCATCAGTTAACTGCTTTTCATATGATGGCCAGATGTAATTGCAAAGAATAAAACTTAAGCAATTGTTTCTGTGGTCTTCCCTGTGGTAATGCGTTCACAAAAATTTGAGAATTTTGCAAAAATGTGTGGTGTCTGACTTAAATATTTTGTATGGTGGAAGGAATGATTTAAAAGTTCATGAAAATTCAGGGAAGCATATGCAAAATTATGCGTCTGAAGGCCGAACCAAGTCTAGCAAAATAAAAACCTTTTCAGTGTGCAGAATGAAAATTTTAGTGTAATTAGGGCAGAATGCTTTACTGCATTCATTGTTGAGCATAATTTACCAGTAATGTTGATTAAAGTCAATCTGCTGTTCATGTATCCTTACAAAAGGATTATCATGATCCTAAGGATAGAAGTTATAATTTTGTCACACAAAAAAAGGTGAGTGTAATATTTTTTTTATAAATGACAAGAATTTCTAAATTTTGAGGTTGGCAGCTATGAACTGCTCTTTCACTCCCTCCCTGAACTTTCCACTCCCTTACTTACCTCACAAGCATAGACTGCCTAACCCGCTCTAATCTCCTCTACACCCTCTGAAGCTTCACACTGTTATTTCCTCTTCCTCCAAATACCCCCTTACTTAGCTTGCAGTGTAGCCCTCCCCAGCTTCCCTCTTCATTCACCTCCCTGTACATCCTGAATAGCCATTCAATATTCCTCCTGTCTTTCAATCAGCTTGACCCCATTTCTTTCATCACTGATGGCCTATAGTTCCTTTCATCCTTACCATCCTGCCCCTGCCTTCTCCACCTACCCTTCACCCATCTTGCTGCCCTTCTCTGCACCTTCTCTGTCTGTCGCACCTCCACCTCCACGTATGGGTCCCATACTGATGCAGCATATTCTAACATTGGTCGCACCATTTGACGCCGGCTAACAACCAGCAACGCTCACCAAGGACGTGACACATGTCCTGCACATGCGCAGCGAGGCCAATCATTTTCAACTTTAGTATAAATGTTATTTGTCAGTGTAAAATGTGTTCTATTGTCTTTACAGTGTTTAATATGCCTTAAAATGTGTTCAAGTGATTGTACTAATTAAAAATTGTTTGGTTATAAAATTCAAAGTGCCAGCGGCACCGAGATTAAGAACACTTAACATTCCAGCATAAACGCAGTCATAAAAAGACACTAAAGTAACGTTGAAATTCATAAGAAAATCATACAAATGTAAAACAAAACTTAATTTAATTTGTACCATTTTATTTTCAATAATTAAATATTTTACTCAGCGTGCATAGCACTTCCGCTTATGTGAACCCCTTAGGCGGCCATGGTAGGTCCGTGCGACGCTGGTCTCTGGACAGTCTGTCGAGGAGATCTGGCGAAGTAAGACACAGTCACATACACACTACAACTTATGTTCACTGATTTAGGTTTCCATAGTAAATTTAGTTTATCGGTTAACCTTTGCTTGTGTACGTTTTTGCCAGACATTTTCCCCAGCATTATGCTTCCGCTTTATTAATGTCTTGTGTCCTTGTGGCATTTTTGACTTGATTGAGGAGGAGTAGGATGTCTGGGAGGTCATGCGACCCGCGCAAATTTGAATCAGGCACCATCTGCCTATATTTATGACATTTCATTGTAACTTCTGCATTATTGCTACAAGCAATTTTAAGAGCTTTATCGTTGTGTGTATTTGAGGGATTATTTTACAGCAACATCACGTATAACCATATGGCCGACTGACGCCAAGTCTTTGTAAACGCCATCGTTGCATTTGAGAGCTTATTTATGTAAAATTGTATGTGCAATATTTTTTTTAATGGTTCTATGTTAATTTCATTCAGGGTTCAATGTATTTTTCTCATAAATTGATGCATGCTGTACTTGACCACACTGCCACATTAATGGTTGATTTTATTGCCATCAGGAAAGTTACATGCCTGTAACCACTGCAGTTGTAAAGAGAATAATTTTCTTAGCAAGAATGACCTTTTGTCTGTATTTAGTTGCCGTTTCCATGCAGAAATATTGCAATTTCACCTGCACCACGTGGTCCGCTACAATCTTCATTCAGCGGCATCCACACCATCTAAGCTTGTTTTCACACATGTTTGTGTTTATTGTGAAGATTCATTTCGTGTCCCATCTTGTTTCATGTATCATTCAAGTGTTTATGTAATTTTGTAATTAGTGCACGGTGCAATTATTTCCATCCTAGCCGGCTCTGTATGTAGGCTGTCACCACACTACCCACGTGCTGGAGGGCGAGCCCGGACGAGCTTGCGTTAGTGATGCCGAGTAATCACATGAGTTAATATGTATTATGGGTTTCATTTGTAATTCACAGTGTCCTGTCTTCAGGGAAAAACCGTCAGTCCACCCTAGTGGCTGTCGGCCCTCTTCCCTTGTGAAGGCTGTGCTTTCACGCACCTCTGTGAGATCATCCATCTAGACATGTGCTAGAGTAATTGCTGGCTGGGGAGCATCCAAGTGGAATTGGCTAGTCATGACCGAGATAATCATTTCATTGGCACGTTGATGTGTATGCATAATAATAAAAACAAGTCTCACAGTGAACTTAACTCTTTTATTCAGTAGTGACAGTGTCCTAGCCACATATATTGTATTAAGTGTTTATTTCCAGTGAAGTTTAGTGTTGCCTACGTGTTTGTAAGTATGCACTGGTGAGGCGGATACACAGAACCCATAGCATTCCTGAGAACCCTGAGTTTCACTAGTTCGGTGATTGGGGAGCACTGCTGGTGCCCAAATTAACTTGTAAGGATTTGTGTCATTGTTCATCTCATGGCTCGCACGACTGCATCAGTTGGCGTTCCCAAGTGGGGACAAGTGTGTTCGTCTGCATCAACCGCAAGAAGATGGCTGACACCACATCTGAACAACCGCGAGAAGTCATCAAGACATCTGCGACACCCACGAACGCGAGCGCGAGTTTCATAGATATGCCGATCGATCAATGCCAGCATTGTGGGAGATAGAGTGGATTTAACTTGTGTCCACGCCGTCGGAACCATGCCTGTGCATACTCACTGGATGTGACGGAGCGGAAGCGAAGTGGGCGCAGGGCCAGCAGTGCAAATGGGACTTACATTTGCGATGCATAGTGCCTGATGAATATGTAACCTTCTGCAATTGTGTCATATTGTGTTGAGTGCCATAAGACAAACTGTGGTGAGATCGCACCACCAACAACACCATAGGTAAAGCCCACGCCGCCAGTAGTCGTTACGTACACACTACAGGGTTTGACGGGACCTGACAAAGTTCTGTTGCCAACTTTCGCGAGGCACGACTCAGAAGACCCAGGTACATTCTTTGCAGTGTGCGAAGAAGAATTACATAGGCATTGCGTGCATAGGGATGATTGGACAGAGGTAACTGCCAACAAGTTAAGGGGAACCGCTGTCATGTGGAGGAATTTGGTCAGGGACTATCGAGTCACGTGGGAAGAGTTTTGTGAGAGGTTGCTAGGCCGGTTCGACACTGATGGAGATGCCAAACACGCACGACTGTATCACGAACAACAGAGAGAGCGTGAGGGAATTGAAGAGTTCATACAATGTAAATTAGGCTTGTATAAGTGTTTACACCCAGGACAGGCAACCCGCTGGGTATTAGAGTTTTGTGGCATTATTAACACTTGACATTAGGCCGTATCTATGGAGGGCGACACGTGCCAGATGTTACACGACCGCCACCAAGGTTTACACCCGCGAGGCAGAACCGCGGACACGGAACAAATTTTCGCAACGGTCATCGCGAAATCTACTATCAGGGCAATAGGTCGGAAACTGGGTAGGTCGCAACAATCTGCCTACTGAAGGTGTAAAAGTGTTGCAAGTGACTGACAATACCGTGAAAGGATTAAGGATCTGTGTTGAACTTGAAGGGAAAATGTCACAGCTGTTATTGACACTGCCGCTAGTCACAATTTTGTGCGTGAGGGTTTGATACAAGCGAACACAACTAGGGTGCCACCGAGACGCTTGCAATTCGCTACCACACACCAACAGGGAGAAGCAATAAGTGTAAGCACGTAACTGTAGGAATCTGAGAGCTACGTACCAAGTGCGATGTATACATTGTGTCGGACTTGTGCGAGGAAGTGATTCTGGGACTGCCATGGCTTATTGACAACCAAGCCGTGATAGAACTACACCTGAATCGTCTGCACGTGGGGACACGTGGCCGATGGACTATTTACACCGTGGGAGCAACATCACCAAAAACAACTGCTGTGTAGCTTGCTGACTTCAAGCACGAGGTGCCCGCCACACATCAGCAACATCTGCAGGACCAGTATGCCAGTGTGTTTCACACTGAGGGGAAGCTGCAGTGCACCGACATCACGGAACATGCAATCGTCACCATGCATGAGGACCCGGTATACTCCAAGCCACGAGACCCAGGTATTTTCTTTCCCCGTGTCATCAACCAGCAGGTATGTGAGATCCTCAATGATAACGTTATTGAACCTACACAAAGGCTCTATAATTCAGGTATTACCCTTGCTCCAAAGAAAGATGGCGATTCTGTGTCGACTTCCGCCCCCTTAACAAAATAACCGTAATCATGCTGCCACCAGTCGTAAACATGAAATACACTTTGTCAACATTACGACCAGCTTCAGTATTCACATCACTTTATTTAAAGTCTGGATATTGGCAAGCGCCTATCTGCCTGCAGTACAGAAAGAAAACAGCATTTACTACCCCAGATGAACATAGATTTCAATTTGTAGCCATGCCATTTGGTTTAAAGTGTGCCCCTGCAATGTTCCAGAAGTTAATGGTTAAAATATTGCATGGATTTATTGGAGACTTTGCGATGGCATATTTGGATGATGTACTTGTTTGGTCTAACAACTGGGATGAGCACTTGCACCATTCGAGCCTTGTGTTTGAATGGCTCAAACGTAATAAACTTACATGCAAAGTGGAGAAGTGTAAGTTGGGTATGAGTAGAATGGAGTTTCTAGGACATTATGTAACAGTAAACGGACATGAACCAGAACAACAACACATACAGGACATTCAAAACAAACCCACACCCAGATCACGTAAACAAGTCAGGAAATTCTTTGGCTTAATTAATTGACTACGGGAATTTGTCCCAATCTTTTCCATAATCGCTGCACCTTTAACTGCTTTGTTGTGTGAGAAACACAAATTTGTCTGGACACCGCAAGCCGATCAAGCATTCAAAGACATTAAAATTGTATTTCAGAACTGTAATCTACTGTCTAGATTTAACCCAGAGCTACCCATAGTTGTACAAACAGATGCCAGTCAAGAAGGCATTAGGGCTGTGTTGTATCAGGAGGGAACATACGGGGAAAAACATATAATCAGTTACCACAGTGCAAAGTTCAGGAATGTAGAATATAAATATCATATTAATGAACAAGAATGTTTGGCCGTTGTGCATGCATTGCGGAAGTACCGGCCGTACTTGCTAGGATGGCGGTTTACACTCAAAACTGACAACCGATGTCTTGTATGGTTAGAGGGCATGCATAACGGGAAAAGCAAACTTGCCCGGTGGGTGCTGTTACTGCAAGAATATGATTTCTAGATAGAACACGTGGCGGGGAAAACCAACGAGCTCGCGGATGCCTAGTCCAGGAATGCTTGTCCGAATATAACAGTAACTGATGATGCGTAGTGGGAAGAGGCGCTTCCACCTTGCAGTGCAATACCAACTGCAGAAACATAAACTCTTGTTTTGCAAAACATTGTTGCCACACCACCTGGCAGAATTATTCATCAGGGGAAATAGCGCCTGCATAAAAAAGTATATCCAGAGCAACGCGAGACTCTACCGGTCAGAGCAATTACCTGCATCCTCCTCTCCTCGCTGCAAAAATTGTTTATCGCCTCCCGAGCACAGATGGTCGAGGGTCTAGTTGAGAGAGCAAGGGAGCTCAAAGAGAATGAGTGCCCTTCCGAGGGAAAAGGGCAGGCGGTGCGTGCCCAGGTGAATGGCCGCTGCCCCCTCCCCCAGACATCCTGTATGGCACGGTGCAATCTTGCGAACCCCCGCCGCCCACTTGCCACACTGTTGGGATTGCCAGGAACTGCATTTTTACCGTGACTGCCCGTGGCGGCAGTTGCAGGGGATTCCTATCCCAGGCAGCGGGAAACCATTAGCCATCCTCCCCCTTTACGTGTATGCAATAGCCACGACCTGAGCAGTATCGAAGGGACTGCGTGGCCTGGCCAGTTCCGGAAAGGAGAACCCCTCCACCCCTCCAAACGGCTGAAATCCGCACCCCATCCTCCATCTCCCCTCATCACTCCATCGCCTTGCCAGGAATGTCAAGGATATAAAGCCTGTGGTGGTTGCCCCACCCGTGGGAGGGGGGAAGAGGAAAGGCAGACATCCGTTCGCCGAGCGCATTATCGCTACCCCGCCCCCCCTCACACGCCGGCCCAGTCAAATTAAGCTGCGGCTCGTTTGCGTACTTCAAACACAGTTCTTGCCCCCTTGGACGAGCCCCGTGTACAGGTGCAGTTCGAAATTACAACAGTCGCGGAAGTATTAGACAGAGTCGTCGATCACAATTTTATTAGCGGTGAATTACTCACCTGATACAAAAGAACTAGTGTGCGTCCTACTAGTCAGACAGCCACCATGGCCCCCCAAGGCACCCACTTGCCCTTATCTGGGGAAGGTACCATCAACCTGAAGGTACATGGGCAGAAAATTTAAACCCCTTTCTTAATGGCCCCTTATCTCGGAGAGTCAATGATATTGGGGCGGCCCTGTTTGCGAGCGCAACATTGTTTGATCAATTGCGGGCGACAACGTACCACCCTAGTTGGACACAATGGCTTAGTAGTAAATTGGAGAGGGGAAGTGATTCATGCTATCCCTCCCCCTACTCCTGTACGGTTGCTACAGCTGAAGCTCAACCCCGCACCATCACCCCATAACTTGAGGGTTTTCGCCCACTCAGACCTGACGTGTCAGGTGCCTTCAGGCCAGACAATATTTTTGGATAACCCCGACACCCCTTACTGCAAAACCCATGACGCCATCCCTCCTAGGTAGCATTGTCTATTGGGAAAATGTATTAGGTTCTCAAACAGGGAAGAGCACCTTGCGAGACCATGGTAAATGTCTAGTAGTACCGCAATTGAACCTCGCCGGACGCCCCCTAGCATCCCAACCGAGACATCATGGCGCAATCCCATGGACCACCTCGTCCTCGACCGTTCTTTCACGAGCAGAGATAGTGAAAGGCATTCCCCCTTGCACCCCCTCCATGGCTTTAGACTGATGTCGCGAACCTCCCCCGCCTCCCTCCTTGTCTCACTAGCTGCAGAGTGTCAGCCCCCTCACGAGGACTCGTTAGCACGCGTTGCGCGAACCTCATCGGTCTCCTTCCCCAAAGGACTGCCCTCTTGGGAACTGAACTGGACGCAGCTGCATACCTCCTCCCTCCAGGCTCGGTTCTGTCTACACCTCCCCTGAGTCGACGAAGCATAATCAGGATAGGGAATCCGGGACGTACGGCACATTACCCTACCCTTCCTCCCCAATCCTGGAAAAGCATGGAGAATATGGACAGAAGGAGAATGGAAACCTTGAGTCAACATCTGTGGAGCCCACGGTCAACTTGGCGACCGCCCCCACTGTCTCAGAAGAAAGGTCAGAGAGAGATAGAGATACTGCATCGAGTGAAACTAAAACCGCCATGCCCGGCCAGTTTGTAAACGCGAGTGAACGCAAAACCTCTCCCACAACGGGATTGTTCAGTAGTCTGTACCATGCGCCGGTCACCCAGCAGATAATGTCACCCACAGTACTTTAAACATGGGTGACAAAGACGAGCCCAGCAGTATCACCCCCAGCACTGAAGCAGATGCAAACAAAGCCCGGGATGCCGGCCACAAGCTGTCTACTGCTGCCAGAGAGGCCCCGCTGCACACCAGGCGCACATACCACGTGCCTGGCCGGTACAGAGAGACAACCTGGCGGGCCCCCACTTCTTTCCGCTGGCCAGCCTCCACTACTGCAGCGCCTCGGAAGCAAGGGCGCACCATGAAACAAAATGTAGTCAAACATCCACGCCCGCCACCAGCATCAGCTTCTAGTACTGAGTGAGTACCTGGCAGAAGCCAGATATTGAAATAGCGCCCCGTTATAACCCCCGTATGTAGGTTTAGTAGAGTTGTGCTTGCACTAGGGAAGACCGCATCCTGAAGACAATGCAAGAGTGTGATAGCTTGTGTAGTAGGGACGGCTAGGTATCAATTAAAGCACCTACAAAATCCTAGCCTGTTATGAAGTGCATCGAAATTGCCTACATCCGTCTCAGGAAGTCAGTTTTGTTAGCATGTAAATTTTTTGTAAGCATAAAATTTTACCTTCAAGGTAGAGAATTTACAAAAACCCACATTGTCATGAAATGAGGCCCCACATAAAAATATAAAGTGTCCTAGTAAAGTAAATTTGCCTCCTGAAAACGTACACTGTCAAGCAATGTAGAATAAAATTTAAAACTATTAAAAATTTGCCATTTGCTCCCTAGTTTACTTGCCAGAAATTTGGTTTGCAGAGGCCAAAATGAAGTCCATCTTCCCGGCCTGCGGCACAGTAGAATAAACCGGAGATGGGTCTACATCGCTCAGGAGGTGGCCGATGGATGCATGCCAACGTGCTACGCCGTAAGAATGCCCACTCTACAGACGACTTTGCCCCATCTACAAGCCACATGCGCTCAGGGGTGGAATAGATAAGTGACAAACCAGAATAAATGCATAGCGCTAATAAAGTCCACAAGTCTGGGTAGCCGATTACATAATTGTAAATTAGGTGTGTAATTACAGTCTTCGTTGCCCACCCAGATTTATGCATGCAATAGGCACCCCCACAATTTGAATAAATATTGTTGAGAATTCTACTACTCGTCACTAGCTCTAGAAGAAGTTCCTACAATCTCGAGATATGGCAGCACCCCCATGACCTTGTGACGTCATGACCCGACCGCCTCAGAGACAGGGGTTTTAATTGGTTGTCACCTCCACGCGGGGTTATATTAAAAGTACAGCGCTCCTGCATCCCCGATAAACGTGCCCCGTGGTGAAAGGCTATGCTACCCCCTTCACCACAAAGAACTGCTGATAAGTGGAAATTCAGTATAAATACAAACCCAGCAGCCGGCAGATGCGCCGGGCTCGGTGACCGAAGAGGATTTACCTATCCTTGAGTCTGCAAGGACACCTCTCCACACCTCCTTAGTCCGACGAGGACTATCCGCATACCTCAGCATGCAGAATACTTTCCTTTCAGCCTGACCAAGGGCAATCTACCTCCTACCTTAACCTGTACCTTAAGGGCCCTCGTCAGTCTGCGAAGGACTCTCTCTCAAGACCTGCACGTGAGACACCTACTGCTGCTACAGGTATACGCCACCTTAACCCCGGTAATCCTCACCCCAGTCAACTTCCTTTGACTCCGTGGTAACGAGCCGATGCGTTTTAGATTGCATACCTGATTAGCTCCCACTTAAATTCTAGCCGTTGTAAAAGTTGTATTGTTATACTTTGATTTTTACTAGCCACTAAAGTTGTGCGCTATAGCTTTTTCATTCCAGGCCCACCTTCGCCTGATCACGTTAATTACATATTTGCTATTTTTCCCCAAGTGTTTAACCAGGGCAGCTTAATATTTGCTAATTGTATTTCTTTTGGGAATAGCTGGTTCTCTCTAGGGAATAATCCCCTCAATAAAACACCACGTCATACTTATCTATTTGTGTACTGTTAATTTTAGTTAACAAACCCCTTTTTCCTCTACTGTGATATTTTGCAGACTTGTCTAAAAACTAGCAAACATATGTACAGTCGAAAAGGAGGTTTCCAGAGTAAACGACGACGTAGAGAACATCGCGCTCTAGCACGGACAGTAGTCAGTTCTACGTCCTAGGACGAACCTCAGCTAGTGATTCACGAATAAGCTCCACTGCAAATTTCCCCGTTAGTTCCCCTGGAAATCACCTGCTCGGTGCCCAGGGGCCAGGATACCCGACAGCGGAGTATGAGGAACAGGTAAAATTGCTCGCCCAGGAGGAGACTACCCTCCGTGACACCCCCTCTAGCCAGCCCACTAAATCTACAAGTAACGTCAAACTGCAGTCGGGTTGATTAATAAGAGTATCACACCCAGAGGGCATAGTACTCACTAAGTTTTGCTCCATCAAACTTGCATTGGGTAAAATCGTTCGGATTCGACTTCCTGCTCAGCCAGCAACCGACCCCGTGCAACACGCCCGCCTGCAGATTTTGTCCCGTCACGCCAACCTACTCACCCAACTAAGATCTCCTCTGCCAGACCACACACCCCCCACCTCCATGCCATACTAATCACCATTTCATTCCATCCCTCAGGGATCACTGGCATCCCGTATATTGGTGACCCTGATAGTGAGGAGGATCGAGCTCCCTGGACGGGCAGCCACTTCGATCGGCCTCACTCTGGAATTTGACTCCCTTCCAGCCCGTAGCAAATCTGCCTCCAAGCGGCCTAATCCTGTATCTAACCCCCTTATGCTTCACCAGCTCAGTAAAACAGGTATTAATCACCATGGTAGGCAGAGTTAGGCTTGGTAAGATAGTCAACGTCACCACACTGCCATCTAAGGCAGTCACTCTCAGTATCACTTGTGTCAAACTTAAAAATTGGTAATACATAATGTGAATTATTTTTTACCAAACCTCATGTGCTTCGTGATAAATCTTAAGAAAATCATTAATAAGATATTGAATTTTCCCTTCCTCAGCCCTTCCTTGGAGTGCAAATATTGTTTACCACTTACATAGATAGTACTTACGAAATCTGAGTTTTTCATTCACCTTGCAGTCACATTATTTGTTCTGACATGCTTGCTTAGTAAGGTGTGTATATTTATATTTTAATGCATTTATGTGTTTTTTTTAATAGATCATTTTGAAGTTGAAATCTTCATGTTCTGTATTGTCTGAAGAAGCGCTATCTAAAATTAGTGTCAATTTGCTGAACTGTCATGCAGAAGCTGAAGGCAGAAAAAAGGTTCCATGCACAGAGGAAATGGTATGTTATTGTTCTTATATATTGTATTTTTAGTCATGTATTTATATTATTTTTTGTTTTTAAGACAATTTCACATTTTAAGGCTGTGTGTATTAATTATAATTTATGATTTCCTGTGATTATTCTTTAATTCTTTAGAAAAGTCTTTTTTATATCATGGTGGTGTAACTTGGCTTTCCATCCCTTGTTATAATTTAGACATATTGAATGTTATTCCAAATTGAAAGATGCAAAATGTATATTTGGTCTAGTATGATAAAAAATAGAAGTCAAAGTAGGAAAAGGAATTACTACATGCATTAATGTTTTATTGTCCTTTGTCACCAAGAGTATGATGCATTTTTCCCCACCTAGAGGCATTCCTCTCCTTCTGAAAAACATTTGTGTGTATACTTCTCAAATATGGTGGTGAGATTAATGCCTAAGGTGATAATTTTTTTTGTTAATTTTGGCATGTTAGTAATCTATCTATAAAAATGTTTGAATTACCACTGCTTCATGAAACTTCACTAGTAATAAAGGTGGTAGCGCTGGTAAATTTGTGAAATTTGTGGGAACATTGACAGGTGAGAGCCAGTCATATATATGGTCATGTCTAAGCGCGGTCAAGGTATATTGATCGAAAAGAATAAAATAACAATAATGAATACAGGAAAAAATTAGGCTATAAAAGAGAATGTTACTGTGGGGCCCCTGTAATAGAAAGGAAGACCTGAAGGCGGAAGGAGAGACACATCCAACACAAAAGCAGCACTAGTGATAAGGCTGCACAGATGAAGCCAAATTCAATTTAAACTGTATAATTGAAATATTTTGCTAGATGCCTTAATTTAAAAGGGTTTTACTTTCCAGTATTTACTACTACGAAATGTTTAAATATAATGTAGGTTGTATGTACGGAGTGTTAAAAGATAGGCTACAGGGGTTTACCTAGCTACAAAGAATAAGATTGGTAAGAAATTGTTGGTGGTTTGGGCACCAGCTCCTCTGGAGTATGAGACTGTTATACTGTTTGTAACATATGATTGACAGCTTGTAGCTGCCCCGTGCTGTGCAGTCTTAAAGTGATGGTAATTTTTGTGGATTGTGGAAGAGCAGAGATGTGAACCTTTCTGATGGGATTGTCTGGGCTGCTCCATATGCTCTTAATGACGGCAATGAACACATAAGTATTGATGTAAGGTTGCCAGAGGAATGGAGCCCTGATGTCCTAACATGGTCTTGAAGTCGCAGTAATATAAACTCAAACATGTAAGAGTGACTTCACATCCACATATTGCATTGCAGTAGAAAAATGACACTCGCATGCACAAGTTGTAATATTTACATGGCACTAAGGCCTGCTGGCAGACAATGTGGGACTGTAAAAATAGTTCATGGCCGACATAGCAAATTTAAAATATGACGTAACATCTTAGGGCGAAATGTCTGCAGAGCAATCTCTCTCTGGACATAAGACAGGAAAAGGGGTTCCAATAAATTAAAACTATTATAGCTAACATGATTAGTGGCAAAGATAATGAAGACTTGGAGAGTGCAGTGCAGCATGGCTACCTCCTAGCATGCCCAAAACCAGACTAACTGCCTTGGCATGAGCATGGCAGAGCCAGGTGATGACAGAACCAGGCAATTGTTTGTGTCAAGTTGTTGGAAGGATCCAGATAGTGTAAATATTACATAATGAAACAATTTTGCACATAAAAATTCCTATGCATTGGAAAACAAAACATAACATTTTTCCCTAAAGAAACTATACTGGAAATAATTGTTGCCATCATAGCAAAGAAAAAAATTAGAACATGTAAGATTTTGGTAATCACTGTCTCTCCCAGTCTTTTGATCTGCAAGACAAAAGAAAGGACAAAACATTCACGTTAATTTTGTTTAAAAGAATACAATTTAATAAGTGGAAAGTTTGTATATTGCTTTATGTCCATTACACTCTAAGGAGGGTTGGGTATACATAACTGAATATATATAAACATACTTTATTTAAATACTGTTAATTTGTGATTCAATGTATATGCACTTCGCTAGCAGATTTAATAGAAATCACCATGCTAACACTTGCTTCACATTTACTTCCATAATTGAGTCTGGTGTAGGTGGAAGAAAGGGTTTGTTTGAGGGGGGAGGGGGGCATCATGCAGGAAAACCAGGTATCACCCAGTATGGCCTTCTCTTGCCAGGTTGCTTCATTTACGATATGGGGACAGTTTAACATGTATTCATCAGCCCAATCAGTTACACCTTTAGAAATAACCTCTTGGAGCCATGAAGACTTCTCAGTCTCTCAATTCTGATACTCAATTCCCAGTTCCTTGGAATGTTTTCCCATACTCCTGGCCAAAGTTGGAGTGAGCAAAGTGATGGCCCACTTTTTGAGCCATGGCTTTGTTCTTCGAGGGCGCGCTGCTGGTGTAGGTGGCGGCAGCTGCAAGAACAGGCACTAGAGTCAGGGGCAATGCGTGTCAACAATTTTTTAGGAAACTGTAGTCATATACCACTCAAAAGAAATGTAAGGTACTAAAAACATTTCTTGTGTCTCAGATCAAGTGTGCAGTATTTGTTTAGGATTTTACAATAAGAAACAAAAAAAAAAAAGCACATGTAGTATAAAAACAATATAAATTTTTACTTAAAATTTGTTACATTACTCAAATTAATCCTTCTAAAAAAAAGTGATTACACTAGCATCTTGCCATTTCTGAAGTAACAAATAACTGAGCTGAAATGGAGGAAAATGTTTTTGCACAATGTAAATACAATAATTATTTTCAGGATGGCTAGAATGAACCAACATTAATAATTATTAGTGGCTGCTTAACTCTATTCAGAACTTGCCAATAAAGAAAACGTTCAGTGCCAAAATTTTGGTGATGCCATCTCAGCACAGGGTTTGAGACAACATTCTGCAGTAACATGAGTGAAAACCTCCATAGAGAAAAAATAAGACCTAAAACTGCTAAGGAAACCGGCAGCCAATAAAATCTGTGAATGTTCAGTAGAACATGTTTGTGATGGCAACTGTAGGCATATTTCATAGAGCGTCACAGGACTCAAAGAGAGGAATAAAATGGTGTATCACTCTCCGAAATCTGACCAGTAATTGAGGAGGACCGGAGTACTTAAAAGTTAAGATTTCTCTGTTTTGAATGCATTAGGTGAGGTGACACGTCACACGGAAGTTTGTGATACAAGGAACTGCTGTGTCGCACCATATAGACACTCGTGTATCACTTACTGGTATGTTGGGTCACCTTGACATTGGTATAAATGGCCAAAGGAAATGTGCAGCAATGCAGCTTAGTATTCTATCTCTGTAGTGCTAATGTGTCCAGTGCTGTCTAGGGTGATGACAATATTTCATGAACAAAGGAGAAATGTGATATCCTACTTCTTTTCGAAGAATGCAGGAGGAACGCCACAAGAACAGTGGAGTTGTACACACAAAGGTATCCTGATAGGCAGTGTCCATGAGATATGACAATTTGAGAATTTTCAGAAAATTGTTATTGAAAGGGCACTGAATGCTTCGGAGAGGGTACAGGGCAAGCCTGTAAGAAGTAGAGCGAATGAAGTAGATGTTCTGGCATCTGTTGCTCACAACCCACATGTTAGTTCAAGAGAAGTTGTAGGTACCTTTGGGATATAAGTCAGTCTAGTGTTATTTGCATTGTGCATAGAAACAGATATCCTCTCTATCAGGAGTTTCATCAATGGTATTACCAAAGACATGTGGGATTCTGTCAGTCGGTTCTGATGCGTTGTCAAGGAGATCAGTACTTGGTACAATAAATTTTCTTTACCACTGGAGCTATGTTCACCAATCATGGAAATGTGAATCTACGAAATATGCGATTTTTGGCTACTAAAACTCCAAGCTGGCTGAGACAGGTTGACAATTAGCTGCAATACAACGGCAAATTTCAAATCGCAGCCATCTTATAGTAAGCCTCTGTGCCTTTGTGTATTATAACATGTGGGGAGTGATTTTTTTTCAAAAGCTGTTTTCAGAAGTGCTGTATTTACAGTGAACCACCTTTATATACATGTACACACAGAGTGAGTTAGGAGGAATTTTAATTTAGGGTGGGAATTAGACACAAGATAAAAAGTGGAAAATGTTTTTTTCTTCTGCCCTCCCCCTAATTTTTTTTTTTTTTTGGTAGCCATAATTGTGGCTGTTACACACTTGAAAGTAAAATTTTTAATGAATTTATTTAAAAATATCAGTAACTATTTGAGACTAAGCAACACATTTTTGGTCTGTGATAAAAAGAGTTAATCCTGTGTGAAATTTATAATAACATATTTTATCATTTTAGTACCTAATGGATGTTTGACATCCTCTTTTATTATTTGATTTTGAAACACATTTCATTAGACACTGAGGCCAGGGGCTATATCTTCTATTGCAACCTTTTGTAAGCTAACACATTTGTCTTTACAGTTATAATAACAACACAGCTAATTAACAAATAATCAAAATACAGTCACCTCCCGTTTTACTGGGGGGCTGCTTAATTGGGCTGTGGATTAACCGTGGAGTCACCAGTCCAAAGTCATATAGTGTACAGCTGCTGCCAGTCACGCACTGCTTCTATTAATAACCCGTGTGCATGCTGTTAATTTCAAGGCAGCAGTCAAGTGATAAGGCTGCACAGATGAAGCCAAATTCAATTTAAACTGTATAATTGAAATATTTACCCATGTTTGTAAAAGTGAAGATATGTGAAACTTGGAAGTATTAGGAATTTGGGGAAATTGTCAGACAGCTAATTTTCATTCATAATAATAAAGTATTTCATAGTAAAAATTGGCGTCTGCCCGTAAAAAAGTAAGGTCGGTTAGTTTACAGTAGTTTGTACACACAGAAGCTTTTTATAAATTAACTATGGCACTGAGTGTGACTAGATGACAGAATATCACATTAACATAAATATTATTTGCCAGAAAAATTATTCCATTGCAAAATGATGTGTGGTTTTAATAAATAAACAATATTTATTTCCACTTTGTCGCTGAAGTGGGAGAGGAGTAGGGACTGGGGACAAAAAATAAAAACAAACTGGTGAGCCAGCCTCAGAAAGGCTTGAGGTGATTGCAGCCAGAATCCAAATTATTATTAAGCAGAATCGCTTCACATTACATTAAAATATTTGTAGAGCTTGCTGAAAATGTAAATCTCTGAATTTGTTCATATATTTATGTTTTACACATGAAAAACTAATCATTTCATGGGGGCCAACAGATGGCAGCACTGTCACCTAGTTTATAGCTGTGTTGCAAAAGTATATCTATCATGTCCTTTTAAACCCATTTAACACACATTCGGCCATTTCCAGTTTTTCTGGTCCTCTTGTTCTTTTCCTGTTTTTCCCAATTGAATTCACTGTGTTCAAAATTTTATCTTAGTTCTTCAGGTAAGTAGACAAAGTGTTCTGTAAAATTCCAAAGTTCTAGGTGGTCTGATTTTTTCTTTAGTCTTTTTTCCACTTCTTTAATGACAGCAATTTTTTTCAGACAATGGTAAGGACTTGTAAGTTGCACTCGCAGATTTGGACAGTGACATGACTACAAAACGTATACGCAAAGCTAGAACACAAAATCATAAGAGGTTCATTGATAACCTGAGATACTACATTCGGGCATGGCTATGTCAAATGTGTGTATAGGTTGTTCACGACTGAAACAGACTTCAGAGGAACCCTGCTAAAGATCTGCTTGCAAGCCCGTTTCGTATCCTTCCACAAAATGTAAACAAATATTGTCATGTGGCATTTGTCAAAAGCAATGTTTACATTCCACTGTGTTTTTGTGTGTACATGCGTTTGTACATGCACTTGCCCATTATACAAGTGATATTTATTATTATTGTATATATTAGTATGCATTTTTCCTTTTTCTTATAGGTTTTCCTAACCTTGTAATTTTGTCTGTGTAGCTAGACATGTTTTACATAAAAAATATAGTAATGCTGTTAGACAGCAAAGTAACCAACATTAACATCATCTTTGGGTAATAATATGCATTGTACTTAGTACTAAACTGGGTAATTAAAGAACTATGTTCATGTAATTTTATTTGTCCGTCGTAAACATGTCCACTCACTATACCTCACTGTTTACAGCTGTTAAAAGAATTGTGCTACAATTGAGGTGGAAAGAACATAATATTTAACCTCTTGTTATTGATGTGTGTTGTGTTATTTTGTTAAACGGACAGCCTTAGCTGAACCAAACATTAAAATGGAGCAAACAATATAATGGAGAAGACGGTAAATTCAAATACACAACTTGTGTCGTTAATTTTTGTACACAGCAGCGACAAACTGAGAAGATAGTGGTGAACATGCACACAAATAGACCTACCATATAGTTTATTTATTCTGCATAGGTATTTAGTTTTTACTAGGTTTATTTAATTATTTATCTAAAATTTATGGCTGGGTAGTAATTTGTTGGGATTGTGGCAATATTCAGATCACAAAAACGTAGGCACTTTACACAATTGTGTTTCAAATGCTTAGGGTGAAGTTACGTTCTAAATAAACAGACGTATAAATAACTTCATCATAATCATGGTTCACGGTTAAAACATACAAATAATTTCGCACGTTTAATATTTGCAATCATACACACCGAGCTAGTGTTAATGACCACAAAATAACCATTTCACATGTAGTGGTTAATGAAACGCGTAATGGTGTATTTATTCCTGCCTTGGAAACATAGATTTATCACAAGATCGTAACTTGCGTAGGTAAGTTTTATAAAGAACAGAACGTGTACACACTTGTGGTAATTTGAAGTATTTTTTGGAGGAAGAGTAATCAATACTTGTTGAGCACACACCAACAAAATACCTTGTCATTGACACCATTCATCATGTCTGCCAACCTTAAATTTGCAAGCCACCTGCTATCACTTCTAAATGCTAAATTATTAAATTAATTATTCAAACATTAAAAACTCTTTTCAGTTGTAAATTCCAGATTCAAAAATCATTATTTTGCTGTAATAAGTAAAAATATACTACAATTTTAAACATGAATAATTTAATTCTTACTATCGTTGGGAAATTTCCGAGAGAGAGAGAGTTGCAGAGACGGAGGGAGAGAGAGCGATAAGCTCCACCTTGTCGACAGTTTCGTCTGTCAAAAAAAAATGAGCACATCACTATGGCCTGCGCACGTTATTTTGCGCTGTTTTTTTAACTGTAACTGTAACAATGAAACATGTTTCTATCAGGGCTACCTAAATATATAAATATTTCAATAGCAATATTTAATTTGCAAAGATCATACAAATTTAACAAAATTTGAACTGAGAACTATTTATTACTAGTCATTGCCAATACACAGCTGCTCTCACTGTTTTAATTTGTATTTAGTACAAAATAAATATTACAAGTTATAGCAGATATTAAGAAAAGTTTCATTTATTCAAAAATACAGTACTTTATAGAGTTAATCACAGTGTTATATATTTGTGGAATACAATTTATTGAAACAACAGGTTGACATATTACACCTAGGGTGATTTCTCGAAGGTTTATTTCATAAAGTTTCTTCCAGTCTTTAACCGACTATAATTATCTGCTTGCTAGGGAGGGGTAAGAGGTCAGGTGCTTGTGCAGCACATCTTATCTTCCCAACGACTGAGGCACCACACACCAAAACTGGTCAAGGCACAGAAACTCATCTCGAAAATACCCTTAAAGTTTCCTTCAGCCGTGAATGGTCTCTCACTAATGTAGCATGAGCACAATTTAAATAAATGTACTGTATATGTGCTCCTTAACACGTTTTCCTTTAAATCATTTATTAAGATTGTCCTGAAGGTCAAATAAGCACAAAGCTTCAAGGGCACAACAGTATTTATTACAATTCTCAGTTACAAATCAACAATTAACTTATACACACTCCACCATCAACCTTCAAAAGGAACCTCCTCACAGACGATGATGTTATAGCATGATAGTTGGAAACAATAATAAATGGAGCTCATAACAAATAACTCCGAAGCACAGGTATCTTATCATTCAAGAGCTCAGATAAAATATTTCTACATCCATAGAATAAATACAATGATATTCTGTGTTTGACAAACACATTGGCATACTCACAAGGCATTATTTTTCTGCATGCCAACAGCATCTAAGTGGGCAGCTAGTTTCTTAAAATATTCACAACCAGTTAAATTAGTGTTATCCAAAAAGGTGACCATACAATTAAACTCAGTATTCCTACTTAGTGCCCAAGAAGTGATATGTTTACTCCAATACAATTCTCTTACAATATTAATTTAGGTCAAACTTCATTACTTTCATAAAATATAAATCCTCTCATGGATAATACCCAAGGAGATGCCGACATGAACAATCACAAGCGTATAAAAAACAATTCTCATAAAACAATCAGGTTCAAATTACTGACAACCAGAACGAGCCCAATACTATTACTTACTGATGCCGCACTCTGCAATCACAACAAGGGCAAAAAATATTAATAAGGTCATCAACCTCCTTTAAGCATAAAATACTAGTAATTATTTGGTAGGAAAACATGATTAAAATATGCGAAACTACCCATGAGGATTCTAGACCCTGTACAAATTATTACTAATTTAAAAGGAGCCAATGGGCGACTTGAAGCCCGAACAAGCCCGTGGACCCATTAAAACTAACACACTAAAACAATGTAGTAAAACTTTAATAAAAGATAATTCGAGCAAAGGCACAATACTAACTGCATATTAAAGCTTCTGCTGATAAAACACACCTAGACAATTAAAAATTAACCCCTTGCCGTACCTCACCAAGGTTGTCACTTCAGTCGTAACAGACAAGGAAACAATTGGTAATGAACAAAGAAAGAATTACTCTGAACCTTAACCAGCCATGTAAACTAAAACTCATATCCCGGCTCAACATACAGCGAGTTACTAGAGCAATTAACTTGAACACAGTTTCTATCAGGCTGCCAAAAAAGAATTTTAAAGAGTGGCAATCTCGCTGTGCTAATTAAGCGTTTCCTACAGTCAAACATTATCTTGCAACAAACCAGAAACAACTCATTAACTTTCAATTGGAGTGACTTACCATTTACAAGTTTACAAGATGTCAATATCAGTAATCAGTTGCTGCGATGGTAAAAACTGAAGATATCCCATGGTGTAGTCGTTAGCCCAACCAGCTATCAGCGACGATCAAAGAGCTGGTGCAAACGGTCGTAAACTAGGCCCTGCATCTGGAGCATAGATGAGCGATGGTGACAGGTGAAAGGCAGGCCGGAGAATGACACGGCCATGTGTACAAGCCAGACCTGGTTCTGGAGGGGAGGGGAGGTAAAGAAAGGGAAGGGTAGAGGGGAAATAGAGGAGGAGTGATGAACACTGTCATAAGCTTTGAAACGGCTGGCGAGACAATGTCAGTCACGGAACTATTGTCTCAACTCCCACCCATTAAGTGTCCCTGACATTGGCGACCCACACTGCTAACAACAACACTTTATTTCACAAACATACAATTGTCCATATAAGTAACAGAAGAAAAAGCTCGGAGGTTGCATAGACAAACCGTAAATACAAAAGAAACAATAAACACACTCGTCTTTGTAGAAAGGAAGTGGAAAGGTTCACTAGACAAGGCACACTCCAATGACAAGTGGGTGGCACAACCAGCCGCTCAAAACAGTTCCAGCAGAGAGACAAATAAGTCCCCGGGAATGGTGGGCAACCAAGCCGAAGCTCAGCGCCAGCAGCGGGTCTCTTCTTTGGTCACTGGGTACACTTCCAAGACGATGGTGCATCAATGACAACATCCTTCAGGAAGAGCAGCTAACAGCAAAAGCTCGAGCCATGCTCAACTCGCTTGGGGGGAGGGAGGAGACAGTGCAAGAAAAAACAGGGGTTTACAAGAAAATCACTCCAGGAAAAAAACGGAATCAGGGAAAAGGGAGGCGAGAACTAACCTAAATACAATGAATACAATAAATTACCAAAATAAGTACATCAATTACAAGGAGAAAAAATGTAAAGATAATGTCTAGCCATATAGGGCTTCAAATGTGAGACATGAGATTTATGCATAAACCTTCTTGATCCAGGGACGGCATAGGACACTGTTTGGTGCCAAGAACTTGGTAATACAATAAGGTCCTGAAAATTTTGGAATGAGTGTGTAACTAATATTACTCTGTAAATCTGGCAAGACATGACTTCTGCATAACAAAATATCACATGGCTGAAAAACTACAGGGACACGACTCTTATCCAACTTTGCTGCGACAAGTTGCTTTGCATGAGCAAGACGCCAGTGAACCTCTCCCAGCAAACTGTCCCGATCAGCCTCTCTCTAGGTGGTGGGGGTCGGAGGGATTGACCAAATATTTAAGAGGGTGGGTTAATGGACAAGCCAAGAAAGCAAGAGGAGGAGGAACCCCAGTGGAATAATGGGAAGCAGAATTAAAACCCACATTGATGAAGTCAAAATCCTGGTCCCAAAGGGTGTGCTCTTGATTATAAAATATAGACAGGCAAGCCTTTGAATTCTTATTGAATCGTTCCGCCTGATTTCCCTTTGGGAAATATGGGCTAGACATGTAATGTAACAGCCCAATGAAAGCACATATCTTTAAACACTGAAGAAGAGAAATACTTGGCATTATTGGTAACTATTTCAAAAGGGGCATTGAAAACCATCCACATCTGGTCGCTTAATGCTTTCACAATAATAGTAGCCTTCATATTCCTGAGAGGTATCAATATAGTAAACTTGGTGATAGTGTCTAGCAAAATAAGAATACTCACATTACCCTTTCGAGATTTTGTAAGCGGTCCAATAATGTCCAATTGGACACTGGTCTAAGGAGTAGGAGAAATTTGCAAAGCAGTCTGACCATAATTGGTCCGAGCAGGCTGTTTGCACCGCTGGCATAGATCACACGACCTAACATTCAGACACATCAACCTTCAGTGTCGGCAAGTTAAAGTTAGCAGCAATCTTTTGGAACGTCTTCCCCACACCAATTGGCTTCCAAAGGCGGAGTTGTGGAAATAGGCTAGGACCATCTGCCTCAATGACTCGGGTACCAAAATCTTCTTGGCTCTGCCGTTCTTATCAGTAAAATACTTTTATACCTTATTCAAACACATAAGGGACCATAACACCAGAATTAATGTCAGCCTGAACCTATGAGCAAAAGGCATCATCCGCCTGAGCACAACACAAACTGACAAAAAGTTCATGGGAATCCTGAATAATATTTAAAGAACCCTCAGAAGTTGCCTGCTTTTCCACTTCAAACTCGGAAGGATCGTACATCCGTGATAAAGTGTCCGCCACCTGATTGTCAGATTGTGCATGATGAACTTTGAAGGAAAAGCGTGAGAGATGTAAGATCCAACGTCCCATCTTTCCCAGTTGCTAGGTATGGGCCAGTACCCAACTGTGAGCCTGATTATCAGTATACAGATTGCACTCATTGTGCTCAAAGTATGAGGTGAACTTTTATGAACCAAAAATGCAGGCCAAGGTCTCCTCGTACAAATCCAGATGACTTTCGGCTTCGGTGAGACTCCTACTGGCAATAGCCACAGGAGCAAGCCCCTTCTCAGTATGCTGACTCAGCACTACGCCAAAAGCCAGTGATGGTGCGTCAACTTTAACTACAAATCTCTGATCAAAGTCCGGAAGGTGAAGAACCGGCAGAGTAGATAGAATCTCCTTAATCCTACAGGACCCCATTGAAATTCAATCCCCTTCCTTTTGAGGTAATTAAGGAGTGCGGCTATCTTAGAAAAACCACTGATGAACCTGGCATAATAACCAAAAATCCCCAAAAACCTTTCAAATTCTTTGCTGTTCTTGGGACAAGAGAGCTGCAAGACCGGAGTAACACAGTCAGGATCAATCATTAAGTGTCCTTCCGACAACAAATATCCCAGGAATCTAACCTGACGGGACTCTAAGGTGACTTTCTTATGATTGACATTGAGTCCGACCTCTAATTTTGAGAAGGACTTGCCGCAAATGAACAAGATGTAACTCATAATATTTTCTGTAAATGATGGTCATTTATATAGTTAAAAATTAATTTAAATTTAATTCAGAAAGAATAAAATCCAAAACCTAGGATAATGCCTGGCTACCAAAGTTAGAACTCATCGGAACACGAGTGAACTTGTATTGGTTCCATGGGGTGCTAAAGGCTGTATACTGCCTGCAGGAGGGATCTAGGAGATTCTGGTGAAAGCTATTATTAAGATCTAAAACAGAGATCACCTGAGCCTTACCAAGATGTTAGAGAGCACAATCTATTGTTGGAAGGGGAAAGGGATCTTTATGTATTTTATGGTTCACTAACGAATGGTTTGCCACCAAACGATACTTAGCGCTGTCCTTCCCAACAAGAAATCCTGGAGAACAATAGTCCAAAGTGGATGGTACTATTACACCCGCATCGAGTAGCTTGCTTATGATCTCCCTAAAGGCTTGCAATTTAGGTGGTGGACACTTAAAGGGCCGATCCCCTGATTGGAATATCGTTGGTAAGGGAGGATCTGTAGGGAAGAACGTCGCACTTCCCAGTGCGTGAAGTGATCACATCTTTAAAATCCATCTTCAGTTATTCTAAACATTGCTTGAACTCCACCTCATGACTATCACTCTCTATAAGCGACGACAACTGCTGAACACCTGGAGCATCAATTAAAAGAATCCTGATATTAGGAGCAAGCCGAAACAAAATATATTCTTCATCAAAATTGACTATAGCCCTGGTTTTTCCAAGGAAATCCAATCCCAAAGTGAGATGGTAAAAGAGACTAAGGAAAACCCAAAATTCAAATGACCACAAAAAGCGACCAACTTTAAAGTGATCACTGGTGACAAGATCTACGTTCGCCACACATAGGCATTTCTGTCCCCTACATCTCACTTTCCCTTTGGAAACCAGTTTAAGATCTAAAAGCTGCTTAAAAAAGAACGTGATAACCACACAGTGGGTGGCCCCGGTATCGACTAAGGTGGGGAAGTTATGCTTATTAATAGTTATCACAACAGAACACATTTGCATGCGACAGGGGACTGAAACAACCATGCCTCCGGTCGGTCAGTCCCCGTTTCCCGTACGCTGGCAATCTCTATGCAGATGGCCTGCCCACAACAAAATATTTGCTCTCTTCAAATGCCCACCTGCTTGCCCGGCTATCCCTGGCTGTATGGCCAAATGCAGAAAAATTGTAACATCACTGCGAGTAACGAGACTGCCGTGTCTCAACAACCACCAGATGATTAGCGGAGGCAACATCACAACCCGTAGATGCATGTACAGGAGAGAAGAATTGAACCCTATATCCAGCAGAGGCAGTAAGGTGACCCTGAATTTCAACTGCAAACTTCCTCGGTTCATGCAATGTGCTTGAATGGGTATTCATGCTACATTGAGCACGCACAAGATTGATGAGATCCTCCTTGGAGAGGCGGTACAGAAAATTCACATTGGTCATAATGAATATGAAAAGCAGACAAAAAACAAATATCAGTCTTGCACAGAAGCAGAATTGTGTAGATTTTGTCCTGAAGGACAAATAAGCACAAACACTTCAGGGGCGCAACAGTATTTATTACAATCCTCTGTTACAAATCAACAATTCATGTATACACACTCCACCATCAACCTTCGAAAGTAAACTCCTCACAGACAATAATGTTATAGCATGATAGTTGGAAACAATAATAAATGGAGCTCATAACAAATAACTCCGAAGCACAAGTATTTTATCATCCAAGAGCTCAGATCAAATATTTCTACATCCATAGAATAATTACAATGATATTCTTTGTTTGACAAACACATTGGCCATACTCACAAGGCATTATTTTGCTGCATGCCAACAGCATGTAAGTGGGCAGCTGATTTCTTAAAATATTCACAACCAGTTAAATTAGTGTGATCCAAAAAGGTGACCATACAATTAAACTCAATATTCCTACTTGGTGCCCAAGAAGTGATATGTTCGTTCCAATATGATTCTCTTATAATATTCATTCAGGTCAAACTCCATTACCTTCATAAAATGTAAATTCCCTCATGGAGATGCCAAATTGATCAACCACAAGCATATAAAAAAAATTCTCATAAAACAATCAGGTTCAAATTACTGACTTGACCAGAACGCTGCTACTTACTGATGGCCGTACTCTGCATTCACAAGGGCAAACAATATTAATAAGGGTATCAACCTCCTTTAAGTATAAATGACTTGCAATTATTTGGCAGGAAAACATGATTAAAATATGCAAAACTACCCATGAGGATTCTAGACCCTGTAAAAATTATCACTCATTTAAAAGGAGCCAACGGGCGACTTGAAGCCCGAACAAACCAGTGACCCCATTAAAACTAACACATTTAAACAATGTAATAAAACTGTAATAAAAGATAATTCGAGCAAAGATGCAATACCTACTACCTATTAAAGCTTCACCCGATAAAACACACCTAGACAATTAAAAATTAACCCCTTGCCGTACCTCACCAAGGTTGTCACTTCAGTCGTAATAGACAAAGAAACAATTGGTAACGAACAAAGAAACAATTCCTCTGATCCTTAACCAGCCATGTAAACTAAAACTCATAACCCATCTCAAAAAAGTAGCGAGTTACTAGAGCAACTAACCTAAACAAAGTTTCCATCAGGCTGCAAAAAAAAAGAATTTTAAAGCTTAGTAATATTGCCGTGTTATCTACCCTTCTTACAGTTAAACATTATCTTACTACAAACCAGAAACAACTCATTAACTGTCGACTGGAGTGACTCACCATTTACAAGTTTATAAGACATCAATATCAGTAATCAATTGCTGCAATGGTAAAAACTGAAGATTGGGCATGGTGTAAAGTCTTTAGCCCAACCAGCTAACAGTGACAATCAAAGAGCAGGTACAAAGCTGCGTAAAAAAAGGTCCTGCATCTATAGCGTAGACAAGCGATGGTGACAGGTGAAACGCAGGCCGGTGAATGACATGGCCGGGTGCACAAGCCGGGCGTAGCTCAGGTGGGAGGGGAAGGAGGAAGGGGAGGAGAGGTATAGAAGGAGAAGGTAAGAGGGAGATCGAAGAGGAGCGGCGAGTGATTACTTAAGTTGGGAAATGGCCGGCGAGACAATGTTAATCACAAAAATATTGTCTCAAAATGTACAGAATAGTATTGTTTGCCCACATGTTTTTCATACTTCAGGTTAAGTAGAATTTTTTGTCATGGTTTATCAATCAATATGCAATATGGTCCTTGTTTAAAAATATAGTAAAGTTTTTTTTTTTTTTTCCTGAAATTTAAATTTCTAAAAATTTAAATTTTTTGCTGGCATTTTCCAATTTAGTGGGCATTTAAGAACTACTCTTTATAGGAACTTTTATTATTTAGGATGTTTATCTTGCTTGCATGAGTGTTCTTTTTAGTTTCTTGAGTTAATGAACACTATGATAATTTCAACAATAAATATTGTTTTTTTTTATGAAACTTCAGAAGTATTATCTATTTTTTGTTGCAGTGTAATCTGAATTGTGAGGTACCTTAAGCAACTTTATTCGTTTCCAAGTTTTGCACAGGACAGTGCATTAGTTGAGATTTATTCCCTTTCAAGTAACATGATTGAAATAATAATAAGGTTGTAGTAAATAAGCTGTTTAATTTGATTATGGTAATTAAAATATTATGCCTGTAATGTTATTTACAAAGCAATAAAGTAATTAAAACAGATTAAATATCATTGCTCAGTTTAATTGCATCGTGACATCTGTTAACTTCTGTGAAGTTAATATAGTCCCTCAATTGTGTTTTTATTTGTTATATTATTGTAAAAAATTGGTTTAAAAAAAAAAAGAAAATATTATGTTGTTGCAAAAGAGTGAGCAAATATTTACTATTACAGATATACATGATGTGAATTTCTTGTATATTTCAGACATTGAAGGAGTGCACACAAGAAATGGATCCCAGCACTTGGAACTTATATCACATGATGAATGTAAGAGCCAGGTCTGTGTGCTATTTGACTAGGCAGCAACAATTTAATGCTTATTCAGATATGATGTTGGATAGATTGACAAGAGCTGCACATGATCAGATTGCAGTCTTGAGTTCACTGGAGGTGAGTTTCTGTTGTACCACTTCCTTATAAATAAATATGTCATGCTATAGTGTTGTCTGCTACAGTGTCATCTGCTATGATTTTTTCAGTATAAATTCATTAGTAATTTAATGCCATTTCTTGAAATAAAGTTGCCATCTGCTGCTACTACAACAGTTTGTTTTAGCGTACTTTCCAAAGGGAAGTTAGGCTTATGAGATAACTTTCCTGTTTGTGTGTATGCCCCCCTAAACACTTTTGAATTTATGACCCGAATTTAACGAAACACCGTTCACATATGTGGCTTACAGGGTTTCTAGCAGCCATGAAATATGGGAATTGTACATATATTTTTGTCACATGAGAGATGTCTATGATCATGCTGGGATTCTGTATAATGTAAGAGAATTCCTTAGCTACGCAAGACGTTGGTGTAAATATGATTGCTCGTTGGTTTTCTCATTTTAAGTTTGGGAAATATGTATTGTTTATGTCATTGTTGGGGCACAGGATAAATACCGAGGTATTGCAAGTGTGAGCCCATAAAAATGGGAATGGGAATGGTTTAATTTTTATGTTGGTGTACCTGTTATAGATATCCTTTGTCTTTTTCCATTCCAGTCTTTAAAGGCATTCTTTTGCGAGCGTATCCAAGGTTAGACTTGGTTTTTGCAAGCTTTCTTACTTGTATGGTGATTTTTTGTCTTAGTTAATTTTTGTGTTTTGAAAGTGCATCAGTACAGTTATGACAACCACAATGGTTTTGCTAAATGCTTGGTTTTGTTATTGTATTTATCTTGGCTTTGCAGAAATTTTTATATAGTTTATTACGTGTTTTCATAAAATAAATATTTCTATTATATTTAGTTGTGAAGTTAGGGATGTGGTGGAAGTTGGGTTAAAAATATTACAGTAGTGCATAACACAAGAATTAATTTTTCTTAAAGTGTAATATACATAGTTGGTGATTTTAATGTACTAGGTATTGACTGGAAGACTTATCATACTCAAAGCATTGATCATATTTACATTAAACAAAAAAGTCTACTTCTACTACAGTTTATGAGTTTATTAAATCTGGACCCAGGCATTTATTGTTTATTTTTATATTTATTTAGATATAAAAGAGGTAGAGTTTATTAGAGACATTGGTGTCATTTTATACTCTGAATGGTACTTTCATCACCATGTAGATTATTTAATTAGTAATATAAGTAGGACTTTAGGTTTAATTAAATACATTACTTATGCAGCCTCTTCTTCAGATACCTTGCTATGCTTGTATTATTCATTAGTAAGGTCTTGTCTAGACTATTGCTCATTCATTTGGAGTTTTGTCACTGGTGCGGACTTAAAAAGGTTGGAAAATGCACAAAAAAAAGTTGTTTAAATTGTTGTATTACAGATTTCCTTCAAACCCAAATTTTGATTATGTCACAGAATTAACAAGATACAACACACAAACTTAAAAGGTTGGGTGAGAAATTATGTATGCTCTTTTTTTAGTCAATAGCTTTTTATCTTATATAAATTGTACAACATTCATTAACTGTGTAGGGCTTAGGATACCTAACTATGGTCATAGATTTAGGAATACTTTTGAAACTAACTTTTAAAAAAGATATTGTAAACAGATGTATAGAAAATAACAAGATGTTCTGTAAATATGATCCTTTTATTAATAAGAAGTCGACATTTGTAGATGTGTGGAAACACTATGTTGCTCAGCAAAAAGTCTAGATTAAATTATTATAATAGTACCTATTTTTAGTGTTATATTATTATAATTATAGTAGGTGAAAGAATTGTATTGTTTTTCTATTTCTTTGTTTCTTTTTTGTGTTTTTCTTTGTAAGTGTATATTTGTTTGTCTGTGTTTTTTTTGTAAATTTTTGTTTGTGCCTTGTGTGTATGTTTGTGCCACTCAGTAATTGGCTTTGGCTATTGGGTGGCACATTAAGCATATAAATAAATAAAATAAATAAATAATGCCAGTAAATTTGCCGAAATGGGAGGAAGCTGCTTTCATATGATGTTATGTCAAAGTCAGTGCCTTACCCAGAATTAAAAACCGGAACTCCTCACTCCATAAGAGAGCATTTTATTAATTAGGCTACCAAAAATAGATGTTGATATTGATGCAAAAAATGTGTTTATTTTTCAATATATATTTTTGGTAAAAAGCTATTCATATAAACAGTAAAATACAAAAGAAAATGTCATTGTAAATTTAGATTTCTCTGTTTGAACACAGGTTGAATTTAAATGCAAAACAGAATGTTGTATATGCATACACATTGAAAACTCACCATAAAGTGCAAAAACTGCAATATCTATTTAAAATCTGCACAAATGACAACATCAAGATGGGGATATTTGGACATTCACCATTGCGATGCAGATGTCTGTCATGGAAAAAACAGGACTTAGCACGAAAAAATACGTAAAAAAGTCGAGCAACCTATGGACGAGAAAATAAATGTATATATACAACACTGGAAAATTCCATGAGGGAATAGAGACAAAAAACAGAACAGCATTTGCATCGCAATGGCGAAAGTCCAAAGATCTCCATCTTGTCATTCATCCCCATTGCACTATTCATTCAAAGATCACGAATGAAGATATGTTTTTTTTTCCCACAGTTAACTTACTGAGCTATTATTCACTTAGATGCTAACTTAAATATTGATCATTCTGTTACCACTAACAGGAAACAGTTTTGGATCACCTTCATCTTCACTCAGAGGACACAAAACTGTAGTCTATTTATTGAAAAAATAAAATATGAACACAAGAGTAAAATAGCTGTTTTTTTTTACTGCTCACCTTGCAACCTGACACCAGGTGTCATTCACTATGAAATTTTGACTGATTAATTTCCACCTATTATTCGTGAATGGATGGTTGTCCGGAATCATTCACGTTGAATTATAAGTATCATCAGCTGATTTTCACAAACACTATTGAGGAACACACTTGTATAGCGTAAATAGTTAACACAGAGGGTGGTCTGCCTAACATTTACACCCCCCCAATTTCTGGAATTGTTGCAGATCACCAAATGTGTTTTTTGCTAAATGAAATTACATACGGGGACAAGTAAATACTGCAAAGTGACTATTTGTAACACTGGTATGGACAGAAATAATTAAACCATATATAATTTCCCCCCTGGAAACATACATTTATTTCAACAGCAACTTGAAAGTACATACATAGAGGAATTCAGTGATATAGCATATGCAATGAAAAGTAACACAGAAACTCCAAGAAATAATGTGCAAATATTATTAAGTTAGGTAGGAAGTTAGCATGGGGTAGTGAACCTGTACTCATAGCTGTAAGCATGCAACATGCACCGTTACTGATTCTGGTCGGACTGCTTTCTAATAGCAGCGCAACACCAGTCCCCGTAATCTGTTATGGTAAGTGGTATTGTGTGTGTGGCTGTACATACACAATGAATTTCACAAATGAGGAAAAACTGGATGCTCTACTTATTTGCGGTGAATGTGGCAGAAATGCCAAGCAAGCCATCCAAATGTATGGTGAAAGGTATCCTAGTTGGATGCCCATATCACAACAATCAATACAAAAAATTTGCACACGTCTCTTGTCATGAAGTAATTGGAATTACACAACACAAGTGCGACAAAGATTGCTACAGATGAGACACATCAACACATTGTGTTGGCACGTGTCAATGCAAAACCTGCACATGGGAATGCGAGAACTTTCCATGTTCGTAGGAATAAGTAAAACAACTGTGTTATGGATACTTCTCCAACGAAAATTCCATCAATGTCACGTGGCTCTTCATCAGGCATTACATAAAGGTGATTTCCAGCAGCATATTCAGTTTTGTAGGTTTGTTCTGTTTGTTGTCCGTAAGGGATGACAGCAATTTTCTTAAGACCATACTATTTACAATGAAGCAACCATCACAAACCATGTATTTACTAAATATGCACTACTGGGTGATAGAGAATCCATGCTTGATCCGGCATGTGGACCACCAGCGATAGTGGATAGTGAACGTGTAGTGTTGGTGACTATGTCATAGGACCATACTTCATTAAAGGGACAATGATAGCTGTATGTATGTCCATTTTCTCAGAGAGTCCTTACCAGCAATTCTGGAAGATATACACATACCGCTTGACATACGTTGTGATATTAGGTTTCAGCATGATTGTCTTGTGCATTTTGCTTTGGTGGCGAGGCAAGAATTAAAAATGAAATGTTTCCAAACCGGTGGCTAGGGCGTGGTAGTGTTATAAGATGGCCAACTTGCTTCCCCAACCTCACATTTTTTGGTTTTTTCTGTGGGGAACACTGAAAGATAGGGTGTATGACACCATTCCTATGATGCCAGAAGACATGCAGGAATGCATTGTGGCAGCTTGCAGAGGCATTATGTTAGAAACACTTCAGACCACTTGTTGCTCGCTAAAGGTGAGTTTACAGATGTTTTTTGCTGTGGATGGTAAACACATTGAGCATATGCTGTAAAAAGACCGATGTGAAGCGTTTCAACCATAACTGTGTTCTTTTGTACTATGGATGCAATTGCATTTCTCCTTAGGTTGGTTTGTTCAATTTTTGTTGTGCAACTGTAAGCACTCATATTCAGTACAGTTAATGACTATGAAACAAACTCTTGAATTATGTTAGTATCTGAATAAAATGTAATGATACTAGATTTGCACTCACGTTGCCCATTTTCCCTCCGCTGCGGTGCTTTCCTTTGTCCAATATCGCATTCCATGCACCTTGCTCCATTAAGGTAGGTGCTATGCTGCTATAAGGAAGTGGTCCCAGCAGGATGTCACGGCGCGTGTTGGTTGCTGCTTACAGCTGTGAGTACAGGTCCGGTCCACTGCCATGCTGCTGGTCCACTTAACATAATCATATTTGCACATTATTTCTTGGTGTTTCTGTGTTACTTTTCCCATTGCATATATTACATCACTGAATTTCTATTTGCACGTACTTTCAGATGGCAATGAAATAAATGTATGTTTCCAGGAAAAAAATCATATGTGGTTTATTTATTTCTGTTCATGCACGTGTTACGAAAAGTCACTTTGCTGCAAATTACTTGTCCCTGTACGTAATTTCATTTAGCAAAAACTGCATTTCGTAATCTGCAACCATTCCGGAAATTTTGGTGGTGTCCACGTTAGGCGGACCATACTGTTATGCCATAAACTACGAATACAAGGGAGCTTTTGTACACAAAACACACATTCCATTTCAATATTAATGTTTATTATGCTCAGCGTATCTTGTTTACAATAGTCAGTGCATTTCAACATTAACAAGTTATTGATGTAAGTAGATTGTATCAACAAACCGGAGTCAGTAGTATTAATTAATAATTATCAAGCCTCCACACCTGACGTGTATATAAAACTTGAAACTTGAATATTAAGGGAACAAGCTGGTAAGATTGTAATCATAAAGCGTATACCTCTCATAAATTTTTACTGATGCATTCAGCTTTAGGAATAATCACAAGATCCAGCAATGTTTCAAACAATGATATTGAATGATAATTAATAAACCTCCACACACAACCTTCATATAAAAATAAAAGCCAGAATTTTAAACAGACTCGTTAATTTGTACTTGTGGAGCATAGACCCATATTGTACTTCGTACAAAATTACACAAACTATTAAAATACCCAACGTGATAGTGACTCTTCAAACTTGACATTCAATCTGCTTTATGGAAAAACACACAATCCTATAATATTTAAATTCTCTCGTGGACGACGTGGTAAGGAAAAATATTTGATTTAAAACTGAGCTGCATTAAAATTCACAGCATAATCCATCTTATTCATTATACAAAGGATCATGAAATCATGTGTTCACGTTTATTTTAAAGCCCATGACTTGAAGGGCAAACAATTGACACCATATAAAAATTATAGGATTCCAATTCTGCCAAAGTAGTATGCACCTGCGTGCTACACCCTTAGTTACATGAATGAATGTAAAAGCCCCTGATTTGCTAATTTCAGACATTAATAAAGACGGGGACTCCAGCCCACATAAAACACCTCTAGTAGAATATTTTGCTCCACTTACACTTGTGTTCCAGCGCAATTACAATAAAATGTCTCTCTACATTATCAGGTACAAATATGTGAGCCAAAAAATAAAGCTCTAACTTCGAAAGGTCTCTCACTAGGAGGCCTTACTAAAAAATTATTTGTTTTAGTACAAAATATTTCTCACTCGTGCATTAGCTCATAAAATCATTGGAGGAATACTATTTTACGTGCTGCAATCACACTGACAATCAATTACGAAACCTGATTTGGCAATCTGAACACTTTCCAGAATAATTAGTTCTTATCATGTCCCTTATTAAATTTAACTGCCTTTCAACCATTTGTAAGCTAAACAGATCGGGCGAGCACCCAACGTACAAAATAATGTGCGACTTGACAATTATGCCAGTTATGAGCCCAAGGAAATAACTTCTATACACCACAAAGTAATCTGGCTTCTAAATAGCACAATCACTGATTAATATGATTTAACTTTACTGAACCTAGCAGTTAGTGCCATGACAAGAAATTCATATAAAAAATCTGAACCAAAGTAAATTGCAAAAAAAAACCAACATGGCCCTCCAGCAGCACCCAACAGAGGGTTATTAGATTAAAATCCCAGCCTGTTCACAGTGGGTGACACAAAGTGCCTTGACATAAAGCCGAGTGGGAATTTCCCTGGCCCATTACTACCCACACTGGAGCCCCCAGAAATATTTCCATCATTGATATCTTGAATCTTAATGAAAATGAAAGGACTACACTAACTCCCGCCAGATTCCGGTAGAAAAAGGCTACAAAACTGAAGAAGCTATACTGTTCACATATATTAAATCCAGACAGTTAACAAACTCCTGATTTTAAAAAATAAAATTTTACTGAAGTACCACAGCCTTGCACGTCGGAAAGGGTGCCACCAAAATGTTACCTAACATTGCAAAAGTTCCCTGAATATGATTCTGATTAATATGCTCGACTCACTGGCAAAATTATTTAAAAAAGGCGAAGTCATTGCTGGTTGTTTCACCTCTCAAGCGAATACTGCCACCATCCATGACGACCCAATCCATGCTGACATAGTTTCCAGGTAGTGATCACCCGAAGTGGAATAATATGCCACATCAAAGCATTCCTGACAAAACCCACTTGACAAGTGTAGAGCTGAAGGAGTGTGCACGCTGGTCGGAGACTGAAGAAGGAAGGGAGGGAAAATGTAGGGGCAACCTGATTGGGAGAGGAATAGGAAGGAGGAGTGGGAAGTATCACAAGGAAAGGTAAGGAAGGAGTGAGTTGGTCGAGGAGCGTGCATTTAGCCAGCAAAATATATTATTCATAATGTTCTGCGATGGACCAGATGTCGCACATTTATCTCATTATTTTATTTTACCCACTTGAATAAGTAAATAAGTAACTTAGTTGTATTATGTTTTGCTTCTTAAATAAGTTTACATTTAATACACGAGACAATTTTTAAGGAAAACTCAAAGGCAGTCACTCATTTCTTTCTAAACTGAAGTTGTGCTTTTTGCTGAAACTGGAATGTTATGACAGTGTTCTTGATAATTGTATGATTTAAAAGGAACAAGTTAATCATTCTGCTTTACCCATTACTACATGCACAACAATGTTTCTGTAACTACACTTCCACTGAACGGACATGGTAACACCACATGCATGCTGTATAAGAGTAGCTCATTAACAGGAGATCAAGCTGGCTGCTGACAAAACATTGGATGCTCTCTGTCGACATGGTTATCAGCTAGACTCCCTGCTTGGGCCCTGCTTCTGAAGTGTTTTGTACATTACATTGAGATTGTTGCCAATATACCAATTATCAAGTACAGTAGAGTCCCGTTATAGTGTGATGTCACGGTTCCAGGTTCGATCCTCTCTGTAAGTGTGTCCTCGCTGTCCCCGATTTAGACCGATTTTGATCTCCAGTAGAGCCTACTACTTAAAAATCACCCTAAAATTGCTTTTAAATTTTGTTCGAACCACCACAACGTAAAAATATCCTGTTATATGATAGCTGATTGTGTGAAAATGAGCGGGAAATCTGACCGTGCCACGTAAGTATAGCCTCTCAGCCTGCAATCAGTTGCCCGGCCTATGCAGCATTTCCCGCTATCGCTTACTCGGCCGCCGAAGTACTGCCATGGAAGCGATAACTCGCCCGTCACAGCTCCCACACACATAATTCTCACACCTTTTTACAGGATTTTAGTGCCAAAAAATAGGGTGCGTGAATTATGCAAGAAATTGCCAAGACACGGGCTTGTAAATATTAAAATGGGGTCTATTGTAAGTAATCCTTCCCAACTGCGTGATATACATTATTTAAAAAAAAAAGCACTTTATTTATTGATAATAGATATGAAGATACATATTCAAAATTAAATCGCTCATGTGCTGGGGCTAGCAGCAAAAACATTGCTGTGGGCATGTAGCTGGGCAAGCACATAGATCCTTGCCAGCAGAACATGATGGCTTGCCGCTGTCGGTTGGTCGCTACACGATAATTCTGGCGGGCGTCGCCCGCCACTGCCGTCGTTACAGGTCTGGTTCACGTAGTGCCTGGTATTGGGAAAACATGACATGCACGTTATCAGGAACAGTGTATTTTTGGCCCGCTTCTTTATTGCAGTGTTCCTCTGCACACGCAATTACCTGAAGTTTAAATGCAGCAGTTTGACTGGTATATTTACCCATTATGCATTCGTTCTGAACAAAAATTAATATTAATGTAAACTGTTCCTTTTGCATAAAAAAAATTACCAGCATACAAATAAGCTCCTTGACTGATTTTGTTTACATGTTTGCAGCCCAGGCCGCGGCAGCCAGAAATCGATAACAAGACCAGTGGCCTTTAAGTGTCAGCTATCTGGCACAGTCAAACAAGGTGCGTGCCACGCAGGGCTGTTATAGGCTGTTCACTGTAAAGTGAGTACTTTTGAAACCACCTTCATTTGAAATAATGTTTAATAAATATATTTTATTTTAGCCCTAGACATTATCTCCAGAGTGCGGTGGAATCTACACACTGTGTTTGGTATTTAGATGGCAATATTTATTTTAAAAGGTGGTTAGAGTATAAATAAAATGGCTGAAATAAAAAGTAGCTAGGGGTTTAAAAGTGCTCACTTTAACGTGAACAGCCTATAGCATTACATGCCTCGTTGAGAGAAACATGCTGCGTGAAATATGAAAGAAAATTTTTTCCCTAATTCGGCACCATAAAATTTGGGTGCGTGAATTGTACCAGCGCGAGAATTATGCCAGTAAATACGGTAGGCACTGGAAAATTATACATTTTCAACTAGCAAAACCTGCATGGTGCGAGACTTACACAAAACCAGCAAAAATTCAAGAAAACTTTAACGAAATGGATTAATATTATATTCGTTATAGCACAGCGATAAAATGTAGTTGTAGGTGTGTCCTTATATTTAATTGGTATGCCACAGTATGGAAAAAAACTGGCGTAAATCTAATAATATGTAGCTGTATTTGATTCAGCTATTGCTTGGACTGTTATGTTTAAATGGAATTTGTTTTCATTTAACAATAATGTTCATACGCCAAGTTGTTTGAAACCAAACACAGTTGACAGCACGATGACAATGAACAGATACAAAAAGCAGAACTGGTTCATGAAAATGGGGTCAACGTAGGAAGTGCGGGATTCTATTTATTGAACAAAGCACCTGTTTTTGTGAAAGAGGGAGGTTAGGAGGTAAGGCGGAAGAATGTGACACATGAGAGCGGCATGCGGAGGTGGTGCGATGGAGGGACTGGAGTTACGGCAGACAGATAACCAAAGTGCGCTTCACACAGTCACGAATCCCGCCGCACGCCTGCTTCACACGGTCACGACTCCCGCCGCAAGCCTGCTTCACACGACCTCACAGTATGTTTCAACTCGTAAAATTACAATTTATCATTGAAATTATTGCAATATTTTGATGGTTCCTCAAAAAGACCTCGTTATACCAGTGTCCTCGCTGTTTCCGTTCTCGCTACAGTGCAATTATTCTGTAGTAGAATTGAAGAGCAAACTGAGATTAACACATGTAAAACAATTTTCTTAAAATTTTAATGTGTTTTATCATTAGAAATGCATATTTTGTTAGTATGCAAAGCATAAATCAACCTTCAAAATTTCATTAAAATTTTTTTTTTTTTTGATGACAGGATGACTTCCAGAATATAACTTTTAAAATATAATAAATATTTATTCAAATAAGACCCAGTTACACTGTGTAGCACAATTGTTATATGGTGGATGCATGTTATCAAGCATATTCGTAAATGTTTAAAATTACAAAATTTTAATTTTTTTAAAAATTATTTTAAAAAGTTTATTTTGATTTGTAATTATATAAATAAACTAAAAAATTGTCTAATTTATATAGTAATACATAGTTCCTTCATTTTTGTAAACATGCTATGAGTTTCCTGCTATAGTCTGTTCGTGGTTTCTTCATACTTTTCGAATTAAACCTTTGAAAAATTCCCATGTACAAAATGTTTACTTATTTCCTAAATATGCCATATATCACAATCTTTTTATACTTCTGTTAACATAAAGGTTTCCTTTTTTTTTTCTTTGGTTAAATTGAACTTTGACTTGTATTTCCTCTATAAATTATTACCTTGAGTTTGGAATTAATATGAATAAAAACAAGGTGAAATTAGGTGTGTTGGCAATACCTAGTAAAAAATAGTTCTAATGCAAAATATTATTACGCAGAGTGCGCAAAAATGCGGTGCATTGCCTTTTGGTGTAATTTTCTAGACTTACTTAAGCTTTGTTTGCATGAGGTGAAGGAATACCCTGGAAGTAGGACTTTAGTAGGGCTTCAGAAAAGTTGGAAATAACAGTGAATGTACTATAAATAGTAGACCGAGCCCTTTACAGTCTATCCCTTTCTAGGGAGAGAGAATGAGATCTTCACAAGGGCAACAGCTTACCATTGACTGGTACAAAATACTAATTAAACACACAATCTTACATACATGGGGTCGCTAGAGGGGACAACAGGATATTAATTTAAACATATTGCTTCCAAGGATGTTTTCAATTGCAGTTGGTCATTCTTGCTGGAAGTTTATCTACACATATTTATGCATAGTCCTAGTTATTATTGCAACTACTTGTGAGTAATTACACATTGTTTTAATCACACTGTCTCTTGCATGTATTTGCTCAGTATAAGTACTAGGTACTTGCTCATTCCTCACAATACCTATAACTACTGTACTTACCATGAATAATTACATTTTATTGCCCTTGGCAGTTGGAACTTAGTGCTCAGTAGAGTCCTACTTGCTTGGTATGTGAAATACGTGTAATGTTATTATCATATGTGATTGTATTTAATATCCATGCTGTAGTACTCAGAAAAATGTTGAAAGTCCCCATTTTCTTAAATGTTGCTTAGAAAACTGATGTACTCATACACCATATACATCGCTCCTCATATAATTACCAAGCACAAAATCAGACCCCCTTGCTTCTATCCCAGCCACTAGACCTGCCTATAACATTCAGCATGCACTGTGTGTGGGAAGGGGGGCTGGGTGGCAGGTACATATCATACTCTGATCTGCCAATCACAGCACGGGTTTCACACATTGTTGGCAAAGAAGGGAGGGAGGTCACGTTTCCAAACATAATGCCTTTTGCCATTTTTGGGGTCCAGCCTCCAAGGGGAGGTTTACCATGGAGTATTTGTTTTTATTTTGCTACAAAGTTGTCCAGAACTTATATGTACCCACTACTTAATTCTAAAAGAGAATAAAAGTTTTCACTACTGATAAAGTTAAGGACCAACACAGATTTCAATGGGAGATTAGAATTTATAATAGAATTAATAATACCGAAAATCTATTATAAATGTAATGTTATGAACAAATTCCAAAAGTGCATAAACACCATGTAGGCTAATTTATAAAACAACAAATAGTAGCTGTAAATTAAAGTAGTCCTGCACTTTTAGTAATCGTCTAAAAATGCCATGAATAAAAGTTTAAACTAGAATATTTATTCTCCCTATGTGCAGCATATTCTATCCCTCTCTATATAGTTGTTTTCAAAGAAGTGTATCGTAGGTGGGGGAAAGATGAAGTCACAAGCTTCTTTGCCACAATATGCTGAACTTGAGTGAGCATAGTGAAAGACGAATTATACATTAGCTTATGTGCAGACAGAGAGTACGTCATCAAATATATTGCGCAGCGCTTGTTTTGGCTGTATTTTTGAACTAAATACTGAAAGTTGTGTGTATAATTTAATCTGAAACAGTGCTTATGGCAAGTGTGATACCATAAAATGTACAATTATTTAGGGGCACTGTAAAACATAACCCCAGGATTTAACATTTTTATTGTAAAACTTTATATATTTTTTTGTATTGTTTTCTCTAAGCTTTCAGTTTCAATGAGCATTACATTTTTGCATATTTTTATATGTTTTTTTTTTTTTAGGAAGGACAAGATAGGATTCAGTGCATGGCACGTGAAACTCTTATTTCGTTGTCAGAAACCCAAAAACAGTTGAAAATTGGAGAAGCAGAGATAGCTGCTCAGAGAAAGAAGTTGGAAGCTGCACTATCTGCAAATGCGGAAGCTATTAATGCACAAGGAGTACTTTTAGCTGAGGCACAAGAGGAGCTTTCTCAGTTTATGAATGATATTAAGAATGCTTTTGGTATGTCAGAGTTGCACTTTTGGTCATTTATGTATGTGTTCCTGATAATGAACTTGTTACTTGATGTGAGAATTAATGTTTCTCTGTCTGGGAAGAATGTGATAGTGAAATATTTGTATTTCAAATATTCATTGTTACAATGTTACTAAGATAAACAGTGTTGCAGTCTTTTACAGATTATACGAAACCCAAAATGTGTGCTGGGGTTCACAGCTCACACAAAGTAATTTCATTCCATCAAGTGGGTTGAAATGGATTACCAGAAGTGAGATTGATTACATGAAAATATTCTAGAAATATTGTTATATAGGATAATTAATTTAATGGCTAAATAATAATTAAAAAAAGACTGAATACTAGGGGTGGGCGAAGCTGGATATTTCATTTCGAAGTGAATTTGTTAAAATATTCACAAATTCAAATTGAATATCAATTAAAAGTGTTTTGTTGACAAGTATACATTGCACCAATTACATTTTTTAAAATAAATTTAATAACTACATATATTTTTAAAAGATAGGTAAAAGCAGATATAAAAGAAATGTTTTCCACCGATTTGTAAAAAAAAATTATAGTTTTTTACCATGTACCGTATTTACCCAAAATGATGACGAGGATTTTTTGACAGAAAAGGAATAGAAAAATTAAGGTCTCGTCTTCAATTCAAAACCTAGGACCACAGATACCATAAATGTGTGACACTGCTAGTTCAGTATTTAAGTTTGTGTTACATGCACATCATCACTATGGGCTTCTATTCATAATTTTTTACTGAAGAAGCAGTTAATCCTTCAAAATTGACATGCCATAAGACAGAGGGTTTTGACAAATACTTTTTATGCTTAAATACCATGTGTCCTATGGTTTTGACATATTTTTGTAGTGCTGAGACTGTGCCTGTCAACTTTGACGAGGGTCCCCTTATCTGATTTCAGCCGGAGAAATAAAATGCTTTAGTAGTAGGGGCGGGCGGGTTCAAATTCACTAGGTGAATGACAGCTTGATGGGATGATCTAAAAATAGAGTTTGTGGATTAAGGGCTAATCCTAATCTGATTTATTTTCAAATGGCTGCAAAGAGAAAGTGCTTTGCTGGGAAGCAAAATGTCATGAGTTACATAATATATAGTCCATTCCCCATTTGAAGAATCTTTTTTCGGAGCCTTGCTAAAAATCTACTTGCACACCTGTTTCATAGCCTTCTGCTAAATGTACACACACATTGCCATGTGACTGCATGTAGCATCTGTCAAAATCAATGTTTACATGCCGTTGTGTGTTTACATGTGTTCGTATACTTTTGCTACACCTAAAAGTAAACATTGAAATGTGACTTCTACTTTTATAACTGTCAAATGTGGTGTTTACTGTTTACAGCTTTTCAAAGAATTGTGTCTTAGGTCTCTTTCAAAAACCATTTCGTACGAATATTCACAGTTTATGTGTATAACATTATTTAGGTCAGCTTTATGACATGTTAAAAATGCCTGAATTAATGATAGTTCTTACAGTTACGTTACATTAACATATTTGTTTTCCATGACGTAGCACATTACACATAATGCATGTTAATATTTTGCCACGTCTGTGTTAAACGCTGTTACAACTGCGAGGTAAAGAACAGTAGTATTTAACTTTTTGTTATTGATATGTGTTGGGTTATTTCTTGAAAAGGACGGCCTCAGTTCGAATAACGAAGGAATAGCTAGTCCACTGAAAAAGTGACATTAAATCAAGCACGCAACTCTTGTTGCTCCTTTTTTGTCATACAAACTTAAAATATAGCAGTGATTATGCGCACAAATAAGCCTACCATAACTTTTATTCCGCTCATATTTATATGTATTGCTACTTACTGAGTATTAGGTTTATTGAAATTTATTGGTGCTGGGCTTGGTTATTTTGTTGGGATTGGTGGTAAATCACATTACACGGCTGTGTTTCAAACACCCAGGGCAAACGTACGTGATAAATAAACAGACGTGGATGTAAATAAATAACTTTGTCATAAAAACAGTTCACATTTACAACATATAAATAGTTGATATCAAATATTTGAAATCACGCACACACACAGATCCAGTGTAACGATCACCACGTAACGGTTAACGAAACACACCGTAACACTATATTTATTACTGCAGTGGAAACACAGATTTATCACAACCTCATAACTTGCTTAGGTAGGTTTAGAAAACACCACGTCTACAAACTTGATTCGGGAATTTGAAGTATTTTTCGGAGTAAGTATAAGATACGCTTCGTTTGGTAAAACTGCAACACGTCATGTCATGGCTCGCCACGTCTGCCAACTTACTTTGTTTCTGTCCCGCCATCATATCTAAATATATTAAAATAAGTGTTCAAATATTAAAATCTCTTTTCAGATGTAAATTACAAATTCAAAAATCATTATTTTGCTGTAATAAGTATGAAATATGCTACAATTGGAAACATGTACAATTTTCGCTCTGTACTAGCAAAGTGAAACTTCCCGAGTGTGAAAGCGAGAACGACAGAGAGAGCTACAAGCCTTGCTCAGCAGACGGTTGCTTAAAAGTAGCTCTCTCTCAATAAAACAACACTGTACCATTACGGTCTACTCACAATATTTTCGGCTGTTATTTTAAACTGTAAAAATGAGATATATCGCCATTGGGGCTACCTGAATATTTCAATAGGCACCGTTTAATTTACAAGTAGTTTACTAAAAAACTAGGTTAAAATAATATTTTAACTGAAGAACTATTTCTTACCGACCGATGCCAACACGTCACTGCTCTCGCTGTTGTTAATTAATATTTAAAAAGAAATAAATATTACAAGTTATAGAAGATATTAAGGAGTTTCATTTATTCAAGAATACAGTACTCTAAAGTTAACCACAGTGTTATATATTTGTGAAATACAGGTTATTGAAAAAGACAGGTTGAAATGTTATGCCTAGAGAGTTTTTTTCAAAGGTTGATTTTCATAAGTCGCTTCCAAGCGGAATGGACTATATGAGTACAGTTATTTTTTTTTTTTTTTGCTTATATGACAAGCTTTCAAATCTGTATGTGATTATGTGGAAAAATCAATTTTCTCGATTAAATTTTATTAATCTAATCATAATCGCCTATGTAAAGAGTCAATACAATACTTCTGGCATGAAACCACACTTGTATTTTATTAACACTTTGCTGGTTTTTAAAGTTACATTATTGAAAAATGTGATTTGAATAGCAGTGGGTTCAGTTTCACACTTTTCACAGCAGTTAAGTCTGTGAAGCTTGCAGTTTAATATCATATTTATTACACTGCAAAACTCTGTTGTACGTGAGGAAAATATACATGTAATATATGTTAAAATGCAAGGTGTTGAATTAAGTTTGGAAAGATAATGAAGTGTTTAGTAATGTAAAAAGATTTTCCCAGATAATTCTGCTTTGTTATATTGTGATTAAAAATAGATACTAACAATTATTTTACACCGAATGCAGTTTGGACTAATATGTGGGCATTCTGTTGAGTGAAGGTTATGTTTTCATATTTCACTAGCCATGTGTGTGGCAAACATGGGATAAAAACGTTGATATTATTAAGCATGCATTGTCTTCTTTTGCTTTTTGGGCGAATAATAAATAATTTAGGTTGCCCAAAAGGATTTTTTTGTTTCAAAGTAAAAATTTGATTTCGAATACAAAGCAGAATATTGAAAATATTCCATTCAAATTCGAATTTTCGAAGCTTCGCCCACCTCTACAGAATACAAGGGGTCCCAGGATCCGACAACAAAAGTTATACCCGGCATCAAGAAATATAAACAATTCAATTTAGAATAATAAGTTAAATGTGAGAAAGTAACACCGCCTATTGGTAGTTTCAGATCAAAAGTGTAAAGTTTGAAATAGTCCTCAAAATTGTGAATAAAATAAAGGCTGGTGAAATAACCTGAGCTAATAAATTAACGCGATAATATAGCCTCCACGTACTTAATTTAAGTAAAATAAAGGGCAAGCATGACACCCTGTTCTCATAAATTATTTTTCCATCTCTTAAAAACTCGGACGATCAATAATCTTCAAGAATTGGATAAACAGATCGCCGATTAAAACAAGCTGGCAAGAAAACCAGACACAATTATTATACACAGGTTGGGGCATAAGTCATGGCAACTATGTTGTAGTGTGAGAATACCGGCACGTTTGGATAATGTGTAATAGACACATGGCAGGACAAGGTAAGTATTATGTGTATGGACAATAAATAACATGCCAACAATGTTTTCTCACAGATTTAGTAAGGTAGATTACATGACAGTACAACTCCTACCCACCTCACGACTGTCCGGTATGGCAGGGCATTATACCCAACAGCTTCTACCAATTCCCTGTGACATTCTCTGGTAGTTCTCCCACAGAGAACTGCTATTTCGATGTACGAGCGCTGCTCAACACAGGTTACATCCATCTGGCACGTCGGTCACCGGACAACTGCTTTCACATTGCTCTCTGCACTCACATAGGCCAACCCTGCGCAATTTAACTGACATTGTCAATGCGCTTTAGGGCCGCCTTTCTTCTCTGCGACACATACCATTACGTGCACAAAATTTAATAGTTGCCATAACTTCTACCCCAACCCCCGTAAAAATAATGAAATAGTGAAAAGAAGAAGGGAAAGGGGGGGGGGGGTGGTTATACTGCTTGGTAAAATGTGATAGCATCAGGAAGTCGCTTTGCAGTCTTGGTACTGTCGAGGGTTAACGTTTTAAGAAATAATATTAAGCCACTAAAACTCATTACATCCTCATGCCCAATACTTCTACTAGGTCAATGTATGTGTGATTGTGTGTGAGAGAGATATATATAGATAGATAGATAGCATCAATGATAAAAAAAAATTGAATACTAGTTTAAAAGAAAAAAAGAGTACTTCCAAAAACAACAGAGAACATTTATTTATAGAATATTGAAAAATTACATAATTAACATTAAATAACAGGTTAACAACTAAGTAGCATTCTCTAATAAAAGTTTTACATAAACTCTTTAAAAATTCAACAGCAATGTTAAAAAATTTGAAATGACATATAAGATTATAAAGATCTTAAATATAATTTAATATCACAACAACATTGACTGCTTACAAGTATTTCTTAGTGAAAGAAAATACAATTAAAAAATATCCAATGATATCATTTTTGCTTTTGCTTGAGATCAAGTAATGATTACAGAAAATATTTTGAAAATAACATGTAAGGTGTTTTTCTTCATTTCAAAACAATTGTTATACAAGTTCAACAGAAAATAGTCTTTTATCTCCCGAAAATAATTCCTGGGATCAATCTTATCCAAGATTCCTAGGTCTCATAAAATGGAACTATGATTTTCTTGGAGCTTCTAAACTATTAATTAAATAAAAATAAATGAAACTAAGAAAATCACTATAAAACTCCAATTAACTAAGGGTAACCTTTGTGTCATAGGTTAGATTGTTGTAAACAGCAGGGGTAAAATCACTATCTAAAGAAACAACTAAGCGATGGAAAAGAATTCTCTTTGCACAAAATTAATAGTAATTAGATTTCTCAAAACTACTCAAAATTTATTTATCAAAAATTTCATTGCCCTGGAGTAATCTGTAAGTTGAAGGAAATAATACAACAGCTAAAAGAAAAAATCGTGCAAGAATGTCTCTTAATAAAATTCAAACATAATTCACTCAGAGTAAGCACCAATAACAAGTTTACATCAGTGCCTAGTACTAACCTTTACATCCATAAAATACCAACACCAAGAACTCTTAATATTTAAACTTCAATTCAATAAATGACTAAAATAAAAGTGATTAATATCTCAAAATTCAATCATGACTGAAAGTCAACATCATTTAAAATCCTCTACATTGTAGGATTAGAAGTTCAAACCTTTTATTCTTACCTTAAATTAATGTCTACGTCTCTATCCAAATGGCCTTTACACATGTCTCTCTTAGCATCTCAGACTTGACTACTGCTATAACTCTTCACCTGAGATCAGGAAAAATGTCCCGATCAATCACAACAAACAAAGTTATACCAAATACTTTTCGCACTTTGCTGAGTGAAGACTGTCTCCTCCAGACCGCTTCCTCTCTGCATCAAGTCAGTCCGCCACCACGACACAAATAACAATGCCACTCCTGATTTTGTATCACGTGACACTCCTCGACCAAACACGTCCGGCCAATCACAACATGCTCTGAGCCTCTAGCAACAGCCAAAAGGCCAGCGTACTACACTGTCTCTTTCCCCTTACCCTAAAGCAGCCAATACTTTCTCTGCTGCCTTTAGTACGAGGCATCCCCTTGCCCCTGACAGTACTTACGAACTCACAGCTGTCATAGCCGAATAATCCATGCCTGGAACCATCTATGGAATTTACAAAGTCAAACATGCTCGCATGAAAAAAATTTGTAGAAATGTTTGAAAATTCCAAAATGCTGTGGCGATGTAAAAAGAAGTGCAGATCACAACTACAAGCGACTAAACTGCAGAAACATAGAAAGCTGAAAAAGAAACTACCAAAACAGCAGCTCTAGAACCTTCCAATGTCCACCAAGAAAAATTCTCGTCAAAGACAAACAGAAAAATCTTTATGCTTTTAAAACTTAAGAACCAACAAATAAAATAATTCAATAATTCCAACAATCCTAACAGAAAATATGTTCATCCCTTGTAACAAAATAGAATTTCCACAAAAATAAGTGCATTTGAGCAAAGAATTAAAATTTTGAAAATTCCCCCAAAAAAAATGTATAGCCAATTTGTATGTTCATCACATCTTCCGGTGCATGGTGAATTGTGGACTCCCACAAATTAATTTTTTTATTCATAAAGTTATGTGTTGGGTTGACGTCAAGATGTTCTTTTTAGTAAAGCAAATATCTGACAAATTAAAAAAAAAACTTTTTTAAATATCTGATGGTGAGGGCCTCCAAAATTCTTAAGGTCCTTCCTAACCTACAGGCCAATCAATTTAATTGTATTCTCCTATGCAAAAATCTATCCTTTGTTTTTCAAAAATAAAAGAACAGGATGTACTGTATACTTGCTGTAAAAAAAATTGTTTTCTGTTTTAACTCCTATAGTCTCTTTCTGCATTAACATATTATAGATGTCTATCAATGTAAATAAATAACATGTGAGACAAGTGTTTCTTTAATTTTTTTTATTCGCAAGATCTGGCTAAACATATGCCCCCCCCCCACCCAATTACAATTCACGAGATTTAATGGCATCCAAATTAGGGTTGTGGGAATATACATTTTTGTTAATGAAACAATAATGGTACATTTTCACGAAAATGAAAATGATAATGAATATTGGGTAAAAGTATTGTATCTCGCCACAAATTAAGAAAACCTGTACACTAAATAATTTTAGTTCCTTTTTTTAATTCAAGTGTTTTTAGGGTCTTAGCACTATAATACAAAACCATGTAAATGACAAATAAAGCAAATCATCTAGAAAATGTATACATTTTTTTGTAGAATGCAGTATAATTATGCCTTCTTATTTATTAACATATTAGTAGCATTCCAGTGATTGTAGAAATATCATGTACATTTTTTAGCATTATATTTTGATAAAAATAATTTTCACTGTAAATGTAAAAATGTATGACTGCATGTGCTAAACAAATGACTGCGACAACGTCTGAATTGAAACTTACAAAATGACAAATTACAAAATACAGAATTTTTCATTTCAGACACAGCCTAAGACAACTATTATAAAACGTTAGTATGGACTCCAACCTGTTGGCATACAAATACGTTTTCTGCAGGTATTGTATTTTTCGCCTTCGCCACTTTCCTCTTGTGTGTAAAAATTTCAAACGTTTGTTTTCTTTCTTTTGGACGTGGACTGAATTGTAATTGAGTGGTCCTCGTTAATTTCTTCCGCATTTTCCATTTTTGTATTTGTACCAAATACTACAGTAAACGTAACCAGAACACAATGTAAATTGTAAACAAATTAAGTTTTGATAAAATGAATGTCACAGAAATATAATAGCAGAGCACATGCATACCAACAACATAAATAATATCAGTTTGTTACTGCTTCAAGTGGTAGAAATAAGATCTTCATTTGATTCGTAATTTAGCTGCCATAGGTGAAGTTTTGTTAATTACTAGTTTGTCGTTTCCAAAATATAATGCAATCATCCATATTCTTTTTTACGTCAATCACGGTCATATTATTTTCACGTTGTAAGTACCATAGTTGCAGACATTGACCGTGTATGAAGTATCGAATGTACGTGTGTGTGCAAGATTTCACTTTCTCATTCAAGTGCACAATATTAAATAATAATGCACACACTCGCAATTAGGCTACTGCCCGGTGGCGAACTCTCCCACCTCTCCTTCACCCAACCAACTCCTGTTCCACTGCCTTCCTGAACTTTCCAGTCCCCCTCACAGACACCAATTCCTCCCTCAACACATTCCACTTGCTTACTGACCTCACAAGCATGGACTGCCTACCCCGCTCCATTCTCCTCCAAACCCTCTGAAGCTTCTCACTGTTGTTTCCTCTTCCTCTAAATATCCCCTTACTTAGCTTGCAGTGTAGCCCTCCCCATCCTCCCTCTTCATTCACCTCCCTGTACATCCTGATTAGTGGTTCAACTTTCCTCCTGCCCTTCAATGAGCTTCACCCCATTTCTTTTATCACTGATGGTCTTTAGTTCCCTTCCTCCTCATCATCCTGCCCCTTCCTTCTCCACCTACCCATCACCCATCTTGCTGCCCTGGTCTGCACCTTTTCCAGCTCTCGCACCTCCACCTCCGGGTCCCATACTGCTGCAGCATATTCCAACATTGGCCGTTTCATATGCCTTCTCCTTCACCTCACAGCTGACTCCCTTCAGCACCCTTCCCAGCATACCCAGAGCCCTTCTTCCCTTTGCAACCACCCTCTCTACCTGTTTTTTCCATCTGAGGTCTCCCTGCAGTACAATCCCTAGATACTTATATTCTGCTGCTTCTTCTATCTCTTGTCCCTCCCATTTGTGCATGTCCCTTCTCTTCCCCTTCTTCCTTGTAAACCTCACTACCTTAGTTTTTCTTACATGTATCTTAATTTTATTTTCCCTCATCCACAACCATCTTGTCAATGTCCACCTGCAAATCCCCCCCCCCCCCCCTCCACATACCACTTCTGCATACACAACACAATTGTCTGCAAACAATCTTATTTTTCCCCTAATCCCCAAATCCATGTCATTTACCATTACTGTAAATAACAAAGGACCCAACACGCTTCCCTTTGGTACCCCTGATGTAACCTCCCCTTCTTCTGATATTGCCTCCCCCACTTTCACACTCTGCCTTCGCCCCCTGAGAAAGTCCCTTATCCATTCAACAACCCTCCTGTCTGGTATCAGCTCGTCCACGTTCCTCACAAATGTCCCATGAGGCACCTTATCAAATGCCTTCTCAAAATCTATGAAGCAGGCATCCACCTGCTTCCCCTCATCAACTACCTGCACCATATCCTCTAAATGCCCAGCAGTCTCACATGAGTATTCCTTCCAGAAACCATGCTATGACTCCTCCAACCAATTCCTCTTGTTCATAACCCTCACCACATACTGTACCACCAGCTTCCCCATTACTTTTCCCGTTCTCTATGTGAGACTTACTGGTCTGTAGCTACTAGGCCTCCCCTTATCCTGTCCCTGCTTGTCTATAGGTACCACCATCGCATCCTTCCAACCTTGTGGTAACTTACCCTCTCCTAATGACTTGTTAAACAGCACCACTAAATATTTCACCAACTCTCTCCCACCAAACTTAAGTGCTGCGTTTCCTATCCCATCTGGTCCCCCTGCCGTACTGCTCTTCAAATCCCTAATTACCTTTTCTATCTCCCACTCCCTCATCTTAATTTTACTAAACACTCCCCTAACACTATTTTCCCCTCTATTCCAACCCTCCTTTGCCTCAAACACTGACAAATACTGGCCTTGCAGCATTGCCAATTTTTCTGGGTCATTTGTCGCATATCTACCATCCCTGTCTTTTAGCAGAGGGATATCTTCCTCTCCTCCCCTTAACATCCTAACATACCTAAACAATTTCCTCCATTCTTGCCTTTTCCTTCTTCCACCATGTTTCCCAAAAATACATTCTTTGTCTGTTTGATCATCCTTTCGTGCTCCCTACCCATCTGTTTAATAATTTCCTTAGATCTTATATTCCCTTCATTTCGCCTCTTGGCATGTAATTTTCTACACTTCCACTTCATTTTTAAAATCTCCTGTCCATAATATGGCGGATCTCCTCCAGCCCGTAACCTTTTCTTTGGCACAAATTTCTGTAACATAACCTCTATTATTCCTCCAGATTCCATAATTCTTTCACACTTTCTTCCATAATTCTTTCACACTTTCTTCCATAATTCTTTCACACTTTCTTCCATAGACCATTTTTAAAACCTATCTCTCATGATGGTCGCTTATACCATCCAATACTATTGCATCAACTACAGCATTCCCAGGTCTGACCAACACCACATCCAGCACTGAGCCAACACCCTCATCATTCCATCTCGTTAGGTGTTTCTACTACCTGGACTATCAATATCTGCAATTACATAAATATACAAAATATTACTATTATGTGCTAAAGAGTGAAAAATATTCAAATGAAATGTATTGTTATTACAGGATAGTACCTTCTCTAGTTACTTTTATTTTGAGTTTATGAAATATTTATGCCAGCAGTAGAACAATATGAGGTTATAGAAATAAAGCATTTGGTTAATCTTGCGGTATAAACTGTGTTTTATTTTGGCTACATCCAACACATCTAGTAACAAAAAAAGTGCTTTGCAAATTAAAATAAATAGCACATAGTGATATGGTGTGTGTCTCAAACTAATTAATTTTATTCCGTGTACTGATAAGCTCTTAGGTTAGCAGATAACCTCATAATTGAATATTTGTTGGGAAAATTTCTTACCAATAACGATAATGAAAGGCAGCAATTTTCAATTTCAGTTTTGATATAATGAATATTTGCACAACGCTAAACCAAATAGATTTTCAGAACCAACTTGACAACTCACCCGCAAGACGTCTGGATGAGTGTGTATCCTGGAGATCCCGCATGTTCTCGTCAACCATGGTCTTGTAGCTGACATACAGGTTCTGGGGTCTTTAAGACTGCACACCCCATGACCAGCTGCTGCATGACGAGCTGCTCTCCTTGGTCCTTCGTGTTGACTGAAACTGCTATCCTACCTAACACTACCTCAATTTTCCAAACTGTAGAAAGATAGTCCTAAACAACAGTTCAGGCAACACACACAAATAACTTTCTTCAGGACTGGTTGATCCACTTGCCGGCATCAGGACAGTGCCAAACATTAGAAGTCTTTTCACACACACATCATCATGGTGCAGCAGTGAGTCCTTCTTCTGTGAAGACCAGTGTGTGTCACTCGCCTTTCTAGGTTCAGCCATGTCAACCAAAATACTGGGGCTAGTCAAGCACACCAGGACTCAAACTATGGACCCAGCCATACCATTGACCTCTTCGGAACTATCTTCTGGCAAAGAAACCTGGACCAGGGGGTCGAGCCAAGGAGGGGTCATCTTGTCTTCACCTCTTCTTCCATGTGGGTGGTCCGAACAGTTTGAGTACTCCTGTACTGAAGGAGACACTCGGAACATCTCTCATGCATACTCCAATACAGCAATCTCTTAGAAACTTGCCATTTCAGGTGGAGCTGTAAGTGACTTCTTTTTCTGCATAACAGAGCGACCACCGCTCCTGGCACCCTCGCGACTGGATCAGGGTATAATCTTCACAGTATGTTTAAAACATGTTGTGTCAGAGTTCCACGGAAGATTTTCCTTCAACTGGGACTTTGCATGGATCCCTTTGCATATATTGGTAGGTCCTCACTACAGTCACAGTTTTGTCGACTCACACACGCACAAACAAACTGGAGATCTTTGTTTAACTGTGTCCATTTTTCAGAGAGCTTGAAGAGAGGAGCGAAGATCAGTTTGCCTGATCTATTTTCCCACCCCTATATCAATTACTTTAATTTAATCCCAGCAAAAAACAATTTATGGTAGTATTGAAAAAGACAAAACATAAAAAATACCAAAACCGACAGCTACACCTATAATTCTTACACCTATCATCTCAGTCAGTGGAACACTGAATTCTCCCCTCGACTATGTCTACAACGGACTATGGCTTGCTTAATTTCCACTTACAGAATAAATTATCGAAACAGAAACATTTGTTGCACATTTACTATGTTGAAGAAAAAAAAAATGGGGTTTTAAGCATTTGAGTTATAACTCCCATCTCCTTTTTTTTAATATACTAAAATAGCTTACATTACCTTGTGTACGTATCACAAGTTTATCTTCAATCTTATCGACTTTAAGATTGGGATGGGCCCCTGCATTTTTTCGTGAAATAGTTGTTTGCGCGAATACGTGTGTCTCGGTAAATAAATGTTCTGAAAATACGACTTTTTGTCAGAAATTATCTACCTCTCTACTTTTTCACTTTTGTCGTATTAAGTGTATTCTATAAGAAAAAAAAAAGGTCAAATATCACATTTTTAAAGCTTACCTGTGCAGTTTCCTTAAGCGACGAGAGAAAAATACAAAGGTACGGAACTAGTTTAATCTATATGCTTTCATCGTATGTAGTACAATCTCTATGTTACAGATCTAATTTAGACTGTACAGCATCGTGACGGAAATACTGCACATCTCGCGCATAGGAGCTATGAAGCACTAGGCGTGTGGATTAGTGTTGCCCGTATCGCTCCCTCGCTTCTTGACCTTGGGCACGGGGGTCCATTCCACATTACATTTTGGACATAGGCATGTTTTGAACCACAGAGAATCATGCATTGCTTTGATGATAGCTGAGGGAGGAAATTACCCCGGCCGAATTTTGTCTTGCATGACAGCTTGACGCGCGTTTGATGTGGTACCACAGAAACATGCCGCCGCCTTTTCTATCATCACCGAAGCTCAGAGCTGGGGTAGTGCAGGCCCTTGTGGGGCCCTTGTCCACCCAGCGGTTGCATAACTTGTACTCGCTGCAGGCTAAGGGAAGTTTCCCTCCCTGCCTACAGCACACATATACAACTTTAGTTGCATTTAATAAGTAGCTTGCCAAGTTGCCCCTGCCAGCTGTAGTTCTCAATGTTTACCTCCAGCTGCCTGCCTGTAAGGGGAGGGGGGGAGGCAAAACTAGCAAACTCCCACATGGTTTTGCAAATTATCAGACTTGAATTTTGAATATAGCAGGGCTTTTAAGCTATCACTAGTCCCTGAAGGGGGCTAGCAATAGTTGAAAATTAATCAGCAAATTTTAATTATCCAAAAGAATTTATTAATAAGACAATTTATGTTGCTTGACTCTAAAATGTGAGGTCTGGTTGATGTGAGCAAGAAGGGAAGGTGAAGGTAATGCATTACTAAAATGCAAATACTAGAGTTGCTGCTTTTATGGAATATTAATATATATATATATAATATTTGTTAATATATGTTCTGCAACTTCTAAATTAAGTTAATTTTATTACAGTTAAAAAGGTGCTAAAGTTAGAGCTGTGATCGCTGGAGATGTACGATGTTTGGTGGGGGGAGGGGCCACTTGTGGTCGCAGTAAGGGCTGTAGGCAGAATGACTCGCACGAGCTAGCGCCAACTAGTTTAGTTAAAATGCCAGAATTTTCATCCCAGACCAATCTGAGAATTCCCGGGCCACCAGGGACAGAAACATAAGAAGGGTATTTTTCAAACTTTTATAGCCCTCTGAACCATTAGCGCTATTTCAACCAACTTGATGATTTGATAGTACATAAAGCAATTATAATTTTTTTCCAATTTGGAAGCTAGCTTTACCTGAAAAATTAAACTTTTGCATCATATCTCATGAACTACTCGCCTATTCTCATCCTATTTAGTACACACATAGTGCTGTCTTAGGCCATATAAAATTATTTGATTTTAGTATAAACAATATTAAATTTTCAAAAAATTTTAAGCATTACAAATTTTTTACAGTTATGCCATAGATATCAAACCATAAAACTATAAACTAAACTTGGTATTCTTGCAGTATATGTTGCAAAAATTAAATATGCTAATTTACAGATACCATGGTAGGCAAGTTTGGAAGAAAATTAAATACCAATCTCGGAATCTACCAAGATGTTTCCTATAAAATATGAAATACAAATAATACTGCAAGCCTGAATATATTTTTAGTGGCAGAGTTGATTTTATAAATGAGAGCCTTGTACTGTATGTTACATGCACAATCTGTCACACCATTGAAACTATTTAAGTAGCTATTACTTTGAATGCCAACACTAATAACCAACTGAAGCCATGTTGAAAAAAAATAAAAATAAATTATCACATTTCAGTAACTTCTTAATCAAATTCCAACACATTTGTCATGCAAGTATTATTTTGTACGTCCATCTAAAATTTACAGATTAGTCACTTATTTTCAAAATAGGGTTCTTTCGATTTTAGTTTAATATACCATATCTTTGGTATCTTTTAACTGTTTAAAACCAAACTTGTGCTGAAGTAGGCCTATCTACTTTGTGCACTACTCACAAAAATATCTTCAGTTGTCTGGCATTCAGAAAGATAGCACCAACGAAATTTTTGAATATACCTATCATATATCAGTAACAACTGCCGATCACAACCAAATATATGTAAAAAGTGCTATTGAATTGATAAAAAAAAGTCTGAGAAGCTTATTACAATTACTTGCATAGATATGTAAAGGGAAGTAGGCTTATTAGTAATATTGAACTTCCTGTTCGTGTTGGTGTGGTGCTTCAATCGCATTTACGACATTGTTGTGACATTGTGAAATGTACAATAATTAAACACTGGTATTCATTTGTGAATAAATTACATGTATCACTTTATTGAACCAATAGTTGTGCCATATTTACAAAGGACCTACATATATCTGTAGAGACGTTAGGCATAATTAATTACAAAAAGGTGACAAACAGGAGACAATAGTGTAACGTGACATAATTGGTTAGTATGAAGGTAAGACAGATATTCGAGTAACACTACAGCACGTAAACTGACATGACAGGCAACACGACTTTTTAAAAACAAGATTAATGCACACACAGAAATAAATCAAATAGAGGTAAAAAAAGAAAAAACAATATCATTGCAACTTTTCCGGTAAAACTCTCACCTTTCTCGTCATTGCCTGATAAAGCTATAGTAAAATTGTTATGTTCTTCAAAATTGCATTACAGTTAAACTTTAAATAGTAGGCATGAGTATTTTGTACTTGGGGAAGATATGTGTGTGTTACTGCTTGTGCTACATCACTGAATTCATATTTCTTTATTGCCCAGACTTTATACCAGGAAATAATGTTCATAGTTTGTAAGATGCCTTCAAAAAATTTACTCAAGTAAATTGATTCAGTGGTTTCATATTCTTCAGTACTGAGATGTACATGGTCAGCTATGCACAAGTAGGAGGCCTACCTTACTTAAACAAAAAAGTAGTAGTCTTTAGCCAAAATTCATGCCATGTGATCTATTTTAATAAAACACAAAAATGTGTCTTCATTCGTTCATATAGGTCTATTGTATTTTCTTACATCTTGCCGCTAATTTGGCCTGCTTCGGCGCACATTACCATTAGGACTCAGGACGGTTACATAGTTGAGAACTTGATACAGATGGAGGGCTAACATCCTGTTGGAAGAAATGGTTAGAACATATGTTCTGTTGACGTGACCTTGCATTATCATGAATGTACCATCTCTGCATAGGCTGTCAAGCCTCTGCAGTGCCACAAATTTACCCGTTGGTATAGTGACGCTTGTTTAGGTTAACACAATTAAAAATAACATTGCCACAGATAACTACTACACAAAACAGGATTAATTTCTGTATCTGGTCAGTTTAAAACTAAACTGACATACACTCAAGCAAAAAAAAAATAACTTTTATATATTACACTAATTTTTATATCATTAGGTAAATGTGAAAAAAATTATCAGTACGTAGAATAATAAACATACAAACAATACAACAAATATGTCATTACAGTGTGGAACTAAGAGGACAATAAATAAAAATAACAAAAAAACAGGCATTCTCTATAAAATGTATAGAAAAAAGTTTAGATTATTAAATCTGTTGCAGTACTTTCTGAATTTCACAACCCATTACACTAAAAAAAAAAAAAGGAAGAATTTTATAATAAAACCACTACTTGTTTGCTACTATTCAGTATTTATATAAGAACATAATATTTTCATTATTGTATCAAACTTAACACTAACTGGAAACAGTGCTTATGAAAGAATAGGTGAGAAAAAAAATAGTCCTTGCCATTGTTTCTCCTAATTGTCACATTATCTTGTCAAAAGGATATTGTTTTGTAATATAGCTGACTTTGTGTTTATCGTACCACAACTGCATCACTCAGTGATAGCTGGTTTCGGCAGGGTTTCGTATGGGCATCAAACATGAAAAACGAAGATCTAGTAATTCTAGCAACACAAATTCCATATAAAATGTGCATAGTTTTCCTCCATCTCAGTCATCAAGAATTCAATGTCGTTCAACATGTCTTGAGTGAAGTCCTAGAGGGCTCCATATGCCAATAATGCAGTACTCTTTGTGGGTTATTTGCAACTGATCTTGAATTTGGTAATAATAGTGATGTTTCTTGTTAGTTTGAAATTTGCCATCAACTACTCTTACTGCAGGAACTTTCCCTTTATTTATAGCATCTGTTTGGTTCATAGACGATATGCTGAGATTCAGTAATCTCAACTCATTGTCATAGGTGTGCAAAGAACGTGAAAGTAGCGTTCCATTATAGTCTCACTTAAATGTGATGTTGAGAAGTAGCAGTTCTTGACTAGCCTCTCTTCACCCACCCCTTATCAAGCCAGTAATTTTAACAAATTTGAATATCCATAACTCTTTAGTTATAAATATGTTGGTGATTGTACCCTACCAGCAGGTTACATGTTTCTCTTTTTTTTTTCTTTGTTACAAAATGTTTTACCTTACACTCTTGAGAATAGTTTCTGTTATATCATGACATTTACTCATAATTTTGTGTGGCACACTTACTGTATAGCCAGGGAATATTGTTTTACTGGTCATTTACATTTCTTGTAATCGTATGCGGTTATTTTCTCTTGCATGTATTCATAATTTGCTTTCCTTACATTTAAGTAAATTTTCAATTTTTATAGCATACAAATTGACTGCTCAAGGTATTTTTCAAATATAAAAATTGACTGTTTTAAATCTTTCAGAGTAAAAAAAAGTGTCTTAGTAGGCCTTATGTATATTCCAAATTATTCTGGAAGTTAAGAAGTGTGATATATAATTAAGATTACAGTTTGATTCAGTATCTTTTAATTATATTGTGTGTATGTTATGATCATAAAATCATTATATAATGATACTTAAAATAGTGTAAACATGATATGAAGAACAAAATGTATAATGGAAATTTTTAAAAGTAAAAATTCTGTAATATTGTGTATACGCTTACCTCTTACTGTTTTGTACACTGAGACAGAGATTTGCTTGCACAATAGTTATGACTAACACAATAATTTAAACAAAATTGTTTGAAGTCATAGTATGTCTTCCTAACAAAACGTTGTAGTCAATTCAAAGTATGTTTTTCAGGCTGTAAATTCTCAGGTTGGTTTTTAGTCACATTTTGTTCAGGCGAATAAATATTTTACTATAGCTTTGATGATTTCCTTAGCAACTATTTCAAAATTATTTTGTTGATTCAAACAAAACCTTTTATTGGTATTCTTATGTCTCCTACACTTTAAAGATATATTTTTGTATGTGTAATATGCAAAAACGCTTAGCATAATTTACTTGCTGTATTTCAGTATTATGTCAGTAACATTTTGTTGTCAAATTTAAAAACTGAATATACATAATTTTGTATTCATTTTATTTAATTATTTTTTTTTTATTAAGAGGGTCTTCATTTGCTTTGAATTATAATAATAAATTTTTATTAGTTCATTAAATTCCGGTATCACTTTTAGGTTACCAGTAACAGTTACTGTGATTATCATTACAGGCTGCAATAGTAGGTTTTAGAACTGAAAGTTCCTGTTCTTCAGAGTAAAGAACAATTACTGTACAACTTGTGCTCGTGCTGCAATGAAAGGCAAATCTCTATCGTTGCACTCATGTAAAAAACTGGGGGGAAAATCAAAGCTCATCAATTATGGGAGCAGCATTGATTGTCGAAGGATTTTGCCAGAGTGAAGAAATGTACGGAATAAAACATACTAAACTCATTGCTGATGGGGAAAGTAATGTATATAAAAAAATTTTGGACGCACACCCAAACAAAAATGTCACCGTAGAAAAAATTGAATGTACAAATCATATTCTACGTAATTTCTATAATAAATTGAAGTATATTGCAACTACAAATAACAAACTGAAGAATGACATTGTCATTAGAAAAAAGCTTGGTGTTAACGTTCTTAGATTCAGGACAGCTATTTTTATCTGTACAACACAGGCAGAAAAAAGAATGACCACTCCACGAAAAAATTTAAGAATTAAGCAAAGTTATTTAAATACCACAAATCATATATTTGGAGAGCATTCAGTTTGCACAGAGTGAGGCTACTTCTGAAAATCAGATGATAGTGACCACAATTATATACCAGAACATATTGAAAGTTATGTGCATGATAAGATCATGAACAATGATATCAGAAGCCTGATACAAAATGTGACCAACAACCCTGTAGAACACAAAGATTCATCTGTAAATTTGTTAAACTTTACTTTATAAATTTGTGTGTGTGTGCTTGCATGCATGCATGTGTGCATGTGTATGTGCATGCATATGTATCTCTCTCTGTGTGTGTCTCTCTGTCTCTCTCTCTCTCTCTCTCTCTCTCTCTCTCTCTCTCTCTCTCTCTCTCTCTCTCTCTCTCAATATTTGCCACTCCTTGAATCCCATGGTCTAGTTTTAAGGGATGGAGTATATGCCGTTTTTGGCACTCTCAAAATTTTCTTTGTTATTGTTTTCTTTTTATGAGAATTTTTTTGTTGCAAAGACTTTTTTTAGCACCTACTATTAAATTTATTATGTAGTCATTTACAATCATGCTTAATTAATGTGATTGTCACCTTTTTGGCAGTTATGTATAATTAACCAGTAATATTTGTATATTTGTATCAACTTGAAATTTTAATATTTATAGGTGATCAGCTCCGAGTGTCATCTGATCAGTTTAAATGTATTTAAAATTATTTTCCTTGAATCCAAAATAGTTTTGTAAAATATTGTTGTGAAAAATGTTATTTTTTTTGCAATTTTACATTAAGTTCTTTTGTATTAATCATTATCATTGTAAAGTCTAACTTTTGTATTTTCTGGTGTTGTATCAAGCGACTTGATATCTGTGACAGTTACTGTTGCTTTAAGAATGCACCCTTTCTCTTTCTTCTTGCTTGAGACATATAATTGCGTAGCTTCGTTTTTTTAGAGTGGTTCCTTTTCTTATCATTTATTTATGGACTAATTGTCCAATTTCACCTCATTTGTTAATTTCCTTTTATTTCTCTTACATACCCAGATTTCGCAAATTATTATTTTGTGCCGGGCCTCTATTTTTCTGGTGTTTTGTGTGTTGTATTAGCAGTTCTCCAGTCTAGACTTAAATGATGCCTTTGTGAGGCTTGTCCATGACCATTTTGCTGCTCGCGTTAGGGCTAATTGGCTGATGCGTTACCGTTTTTGAACTTTGGCGATGGCAAAACCATTCCCGAAACTCCGGATTGTGAGGGAAGTCCAGCATGTAATTTACCCTCATTCTAACAGTTTATCTTGTGTATGTACATACACCAGCATTCACTGCATCAAGTTACTCGCCCAGCATGAATTTCTTTTTGAACCTATTTTATTCTGAATAACATATAATTGTTTTGAGTAACAAAAAAATTGTTTCAAATAACGGACATTATTTTCTGCTTCGGAATCCCAATAATAAAAACTGTGAAATAATTGATAAAAAATTTAAATTATTGACATTGCAACTTAAAAAAATATTATTTTAAATTCTGTGGAAACTGGGACATTATGCTGTCCTGTTATTTTTGATGAGATATTATGTTGATCATTAAATAGTCTATGTTTTAGAACTTCTTATAATTATATAACCCTTAATTGCTTCCAAAATTATACATATACACACACATAGGTAACAAATAATTGCTCAATATGCTGTTTACATTTCTATACATATCTATGTAAAAATGCTGGAAGCTATGTTCAGCCCACCTTGTTGGTATTGTCAGGTGATGCTCTTCACAGCCAGATCCATCAGAGCTTTTTCCCATGCTTCTCGCCAATAGTTCTAGGCTTGGCGGTGTTAAAAACATTTGTTTGAAGTTCCTGCACCAAGGCCACTGATGAGAGATACAGTTTATCAGAACAGTTGCGCAGAGGGTCCTATTTCCCAGAGTATTCTTGCGCATCCTCTAAACTCGTCAGCTTCTCCAGCAGAGGGAGGAGGAGCTGTGACGCCAACCAGGAGCCAGGCGATGCGATGGGGATGGGGCAGACTGCTTGGTGGGAAGATGAGGGTTGAGGGGGGTCAGCCTCCCACAGCGTTGACCTGCGCTTAATGGAAGCTTGTGGGCAAGGCGAGACATCATGCACATAACAATATTATAGTACTCTACAACTCTATGATGCCATGCTGGACCATAGCACCGTATATAGCCATGCTAGGGATGGTGCAACAGTATACTGAAGATGCTTTTCAGCTGTACAATTTTGCCTCTATAAATTATCCATTTTTTTTGTGGTTCGGTAATCAGTGGTTTATTTGTTCCCGTTGTTTGTGCCATGTTTCATTTCATTTCTATTTTTCCTGGTTGTTGCTATTTGTATGGCAGTGAGAGTACATTTACTCTATTGCCCATCTTGTTTTATTGTCCATTCTTACTAGTGTATAATGTTTGCTTTCTTAGATTCTTCAGGACCGGCAAATATAAACAGTACCCAAATAGAACAAGTGCTGTTTGATATTTTGTCTATGCTCAGCATGTTCAGAAATAAATCTGAAGACAGTTGGAAGGAAATTGGTGAGTGTTTTTTTAAATTTTTTCTTTATTGGAAAGATGTCTGTGCCCCTCATTAATTTTTTTGTTGCACGTTAAAATATTTTTTTGGTTTATGTAATAAGTATGTGTTGAGATTTGTTCATGGTGTTTTTGTAAATAGAGATTTAAGATCTGTGATCGTTTGTTAGGTAACATAATACCCATTCATTTAAAAAATGGTGTGTGCTGTATTATTATGGTACAAATTACACTTTGGGATGATGCTGTTTTGATAACTTACCATTTAAAAACGAGCAGCTGATGTTACCTTGGTATTGCACTGTCAGAAGAATAACTTATAAAAATATAGCTAAATACAAAGTTTTAATGTTTGTAGTTGTTTCCTGTCAGCTGTGCTTCCATTTTTGCGTATGGTTGATAACCACACTGTTTAGTGAATTGTGCAGAAATTTGTTGGCAGTGTTACTGTATGTGACACAGCAGTATTGTAGTGGTGATGGTGTTCAACGTGGAAGGACATACAGGTTCACTAAAATGCCAGATACACATTATGTTTATGGTGCAGTTGTAACTAGAGCAATGGACAAACATCCAAAGGTGATAGTTGTAGAAAAATTGTGGATGTTTACCAATTTACTGTTTATATTTTTTGCTTTTTTTATTTTTTATTATTATTATTATTACATGTACTTGAGTTGAACATCACACATTTTTAAAAATTATGTTCTAAATATATTTCTAGCATATGAGGCATTCATTGTGTGTTAATAAAATCTATGAATTATAGAAATATTATCACTTCCCAGAATTTTATTATGAGATAGTTACCCAGAATGTCCAGCCACTCTCCTTATATAGAACCACCCATTCTGATGCATGTCATGCTGCCTGTATTAGTTTGCATGGCATTGCAATCTCTTGTTTGCTTCTTCCCCCTTTTTGTACATCACTATGAGTGCTGGGACATGGCTTGCCACCTGTGTTCTTACTTCCAAGTGAGCAGCACCATAACCTGCAGAATACATTCTCAAGTCTCCAGCAGCCTTATCGCCCCCTGCAATCTCCTACCACCCCCATCTTGAATATCCTGTGTGAGCAGGGAGTTGTGGTCAGCCCCTGGGGACTCTTATTGCTCTCCTCATGTTGCTCACTCCAGTTTGGTTTAAGTCACTTACCATCAGTTGGGAATTGTTGCATCTGCCTATCAGTTTCCATACAGACCATCAGTGTTCACCTCTTAATATTTCAGATGTGACTGCTCCACTCTGTGAGGTGCATGCTGTTTGTATGCCTAGTGTTCCCCAGCTCCATAATAGAGCCTCCGACTTTGCATCCTATATCTTGGGGCCAGTTTCACTGGCATCTAGGTTGCACCCCCTCTGGCATCTGCATGAACACAGGCTTGGGATTTATTGTATTGTTACAGCAATAAAGTTGAGTATAGACTGAATGTTCTGTCATTTGTGCAAAGTTTTCCTTTACGTTCAATGCAAACATGCTATCTCCTGTCTGTCAAAGTCTACAGCCATCCACATACATATTTTCAGTCCATTCAGCCACAGGAAGTAAAATGAGACTGCAGGAAACTACTAATCACACAATATATGTTAAACCATGGACCTAAACTGTCAGATTAACCTCTCAGCATCTTGATCTGCCGGAGGCCATGGTGAGACTAGTTAGTGCACTACGTCTGTCAGTCAGTGTATATAAAGGAAATGCAGGAACCAGATAATTTACCTGGGCCAATGGACTGGCCTATCTAGGTCTAAACCCACCAGAAAAGCAATGGATAACAGTCCTCCCTGGGTACCCAGGGCCAAGAGGAGATAACGGATCTATACCAGGGCTGCCACCAGCCCTTATGCTGAAATTCTGGTTTTTGTATATAAAAATTCTGTAAAATCTTGGAATCATTGGGTCAAATCTTGTAAAATCCTTGTAATTAAAAAACGGCAAATTACAGAAAAAAAGGGGATATGAAGGACATTTACATATATACTGTAGTTGTTTTGGTTTGGAATGTACAAACCATGGTAATTCTTTTCTCCACTCACACTTATACTTTTGTTTATACAACAACTGTATCTGCAATAATTTTTGTTTCCTCACGATTGTGATATCAATGCCAAACGCAAAATGCAGTCACCAAATTCGGATTGCATGTTCAAAAATGGCAATTCGCTGCAAATGTTCTTTTCAATAATGACCAAAGCCTTTGCATGTGATCATACAGCCAGGAACAGAAATTTGTAGATAACTGTATTCCCGTGCCAGTGAATAATACTTTGGACATACATTATAGACATGTCTGTGCTACGAGTGGGCCAACATTATACTAAGTGCATCCTGCAAGTGTTGGTCCCCTGCAATATATGCTTGGTATGTAACAATAGTTTGATGTTTCCTGTATACATATTACCATATTGTGTGTTACCCACTTACGTGCCCCTGTCTTGTCATCTTCAGGTTCATAAATAGTTTTTGCAAATGAGTATAGGTAGAGCTTAAATGTTTTTTGTTTGCTCATGTGAAGTTAACAAATGCATTTTAGTTAGTTACATAATCTGTTCAGTATCATCTGTTACAAAATTTAAATGACAGTGCATTAACTGATCATCATTTTAAGGAACCTTCTTACAATAAACACACAATATTGCAGGCCCTTCAATTTTGTTATGTCCAGTGAAACCCCTCCATTAAGACCCCATTTATTACGACCACCTCTCTATTACAACCCAATCCTGAGGAACCGTGAAAAGTTTGGGTCGAAAAAGTCGAAAATTTGAGGCATGTCTAAAAATAGATACAGTAATCCCTCGCCAACCGCAGTTTCAGTTATGGGCGGATTTGTTTTTTTAGACCTTTTCTAAAACCGTGGTACTAGTTTCTATTATCCAGGGTTTTCCGTCTATGGAAAATTAGCCCTGACTGATGTTAGTGGTTACGCATTTCTCAAGCCACCATCATAGACTTTAACATTTGTTGCCCCAAGCAGCGTGAAGCAATAAATTACTTAATATCAGAAGGGGACAGTGGTGTGTTGTCTGTGGTATTGGGGGGGGGGGGGGGGGGGGAGCTGCAGGCCAGGTCAGTAAAGATTCTTTGTCCTACTCACATGCCGCCACCTCTCCCTTACCCCCGTCTTTTTTTGCTTCTATTATCCCTCCTCTTTTGCTGTAAAAACAGTGGCACATTACACAGACTAGCTTCTTAATAAGTGTATGTATAATAACTTCAAATTTAATTCAGTACCCTTTTTTTAATGATTATTTTTATGTTTACGTGTGCCCACGCCTATGTAATATGGTAATTTTTTATGGTGGGCAATTGTTTTTTTTAATTGTGAAGTCAATTTATGTGTAAAGTGAATAAAGATAAGTGTGTGCAAATAAAATGTGTTCTTATGTTAATGGTGCCATATTATGATGAGTGAGGCCTTTTGCGCATATAGGCAACATCAAAAGTTTTTGATGAAAAATTTGGGATAATTAATATTTCAAGTAGACCACACTAAATATTTATATTCCTGTAAACATTGCCGGGCCTCATTGTGTCAGTGCAGAGGCGAACACGCTGCCTACATTTGGTATAAATTCAACACATTGACGTGAATTGCACATATCAGCATGTTTTCCCAGGGCCGGGCTGCTGTTACAAAGTGAACCAGCCCTGTAGCCACGGCAGTGGCGGTGGGCGGGCGGCTGCTGCCCGCCATCTTGTAGCGACCGACTGACAGCTGCCCAGCCTGAGGATCTAGGGCCAAGCTTCAGCAGCAAACCGCCATGGCAGTGCTGCAGAGGATCTAGGCTCTCGCCCAACTATGTACACAGCTATATCAAAGTGAGAGCACGGCGCACACACACACACACACACACACGTGTTGCCAATGCCACCTAAACTTTTTGATCGCTGCATACCTCATAGCAATGTATGACCCATGAGACCTGCGTAATAGATCTTTAATACTAACATTATATTTTAATAATACATAGTCTAATCTTTTCGCACACTTACAATGGCCATGTCATACTGTGTTTAGGCCTTCTTTTTTATGACGAGGGATGGTCCAATATGCCTTTCTTGGGTATCAAATTTATCAGGAGATTTACAGCTATTAAATTATGCATATATATTTATGTATAATTTAAAAAGTTGTTTTTTTATGCGCTAAAGATGATTGAACATGAACTTCATGCAAAAGTGGCAAGTTTGGGGGCATAGGGGTTAGGGGTGGGTCAAAATTGGCCCACAATTTTCCAAATTATTTATCATGACCCCTCCTCTATTACAACCCTATTCTCGGGAACACTGAGGTGTTGTAATAGAGAGGTTCTACTGTATTTGTCTTTCCAACTAAAAAATTAAATTTCTCTTTTTCACCCCAGGCTTTCATATCTCTCAGGAATTCTTTAGTTGTAATTTATAGTTCTCTCCTACCCCATGCAGGTATTCCTGTAAATACATTATCTGCGTATGCAGATACCTGACTCCCTTGTGGTAAGTTGATCTAGAATAGTGTGTCTAAGAGGATGTTTCCACAGGAGTGGTGCGAAAACTGACCCCTGTGTGCATCACTTTATCGTTCTCTTCTCAATAGGGACTGGATTAATCTTGTACACAATTCTTCTGCCCTCAAAGGACATAAAACCGTATATTTTACTGGGCACTCCTCTTTAATCTCCAAAGTACCTCTGGTCTCCATTCATTTTCAAGTGTGCCACTGATGTCCAGAAACATGCCTAGAACATTAGTTTGGTCTTGCACAGAACATCCATTACTTTTCTTTCTGTTCTCCTTCCTTTCCAGAATCTTAATTGCTTATGATAAAATCTTTCTGTAGCCTCAAGGTAGGTTAGTAATCTCAAGGTAATAAGTTTCTTTAACTTCTTCCCTATTATTGGGAGAAGTTTGAGATATCTGTACAATTTGTCTTTCATCAGATCCTTATCTCCTACCGTATAGAAGAGCTTCAAGATTTTCTTTTCTTCTATATTTTAGGGAAACATCCTCTTAATAAGCATTCATTTAATAAAGAATGTGTCTTGTCTGTGTCTTTGGTAGACTCTTCATTATCTCTAGGTGTATATAACCCTGAGGCATTCTTGTTCATCTCCCTTATTAGTCTATATCATATTTCTATTGTAAATTCAATTGTTGGTGGTGTGCATAGCAATTAATTTATTTTTGTTCTTTTCTCTTGCACTTTATTCTCTCCACATAATCTGGCAGGACAGATGTTACCAATTCGTAGGCCCTTTCTTGTTCGCCACCTGAGACTGACTCCACCAGAGACTTGACTCCACCGAAGATGGACCTCTGCCTGATTGATTAGAACAATGAACAGGATCGACCAGCAAGACAAATCAGCCATATCAACCATACATTCCAAGAGACAATTTTCAATCTCAAAACAAATTGCATGATATGAATCTCATTCCTGACATCTTCGTGAAAAACTTGCCAAAAACTTGGCAAAATTCATAAAATATACCACCCACCATGATCATGTAGTGGATTGAGTTGTATCGGAAATTATACGAAGTTCGTTGCGAGCCATGTCGTGAACCAATATACAAGCTGCGTAACATCCCTCAAAGTATACCATGAACAATGCCGCAAATCATGACGAGAGCAATGAACCATTCATCAAATTATGTCTAAGACCATATTAACCAGCTACGAAAAGTGCCTCCAAACATGTTGTGAAACTGTGTGTGACAAGGGTTGGTTGGCTGTTGCAGTGAATAACTTCCATCATAAAATACCATAAAATGGATTAATCTTAAATGAAGCCAAAGATGGGAGGTGTTGCCTCCATCTTTACCAACAAGGTCTTGCCATTTTTTTATATGGTGAAGTTGGCACATATTTCCTTTTTTATTTGTTTGGTTGGATGAACTTTTGCGCTCCACAAGAAATATTAAATATTCTGTAAAAAGGAACAAACAAAAACGGTAAGTGCTGATTCCCACCTCTAATGGTAGCTGTTATGGTTCGAACGTGAAGTGTCTTTATGTTTACTAATTTGTTTGCTTTGCCTGGCGGGGTCATGGATTTTCCCGTGTTGGAAGATCTGGGGTGACACTGCTGAGGTGGAGGGATGTTAATAGGAAGAGGGGAATCAAACCCCTGGGTAAGCTTGACACAATAATCTCCCTCCCTGGGAGTTTGCTCCAGTCTACCATAAAGGCTGTCAAAATTTGTGACATTAGCTATCACTAGATAAAACGAGAGAAATAAATAAAAATGGGGTGTGGCTGTGTTGGGGACACTACAGTTGGTTTTGCGTGAATACATCTAAGTTGACACTGTAGCGGCTCCAGGGGCCCCGAACACGACAAGTTAAGGTGCTATAGACTGTAGATCCTTGAAGCGAGCCCCCTGTTTATCAACAAACCTGAGCGACCTACTGAGAGCAAACTATTTAAGCGAGAGCCACGCCCCCTCCCTCCCGGCTGTCGGCAGAGAGTGAAGCGGCAACGTCAGTGCCGGAAGCTCTAGCCCATCTACAAGACACTCTACATATTTATTGGTGAGCATAAATTCGGCTAGGCGGTAGGACTGCATTCCCTTTATTGATATCCCGTATTAAAGAGTATAATCACGTGGCAAGGCTAGGGCATATTGTGTAGCAGCATTCTTTGTATTCTTATAATTAACTTATCTTTATGTTTATGTCCGTATTCTCGTATGTCAGTATAATCATATCACAGTTTCTTGTATAACTGTATTCATCTATGTTCTCATATTATCTTGTCAGGTGAAAGTAAAGTAAAGTCAATATTGATTAAAGAGTAACATTGTAGTATTGTGTCAAAGTATTGTTATATAGATTCCTAAAGAGTTATAATAAATGTGTGTAGTTAAATTCCCTCTTTCATTGATTAGCTGTTAGCATTAACTATCCCCCACGTATGAACCTGCCCAACTGGAGAGTAAGAGAGACGAGGTGAGAAGAGCAGTGAATAGTTAGAGTATTAGCAGAAGTCATAGTGTTAGGTAGGCAGGTTGTTACACTGGTGGAGGCACCTTCTTTCCTTCCCTCTTGTTGCCAAGAAGTTAACTCCACCTCGCATGTAAATTCATTAGCTAAATTAGATGTTTGTAACGAAAAATATGTGGTTGCACCTCACGTTAACCACAATGCACGTAGATATTGTGTACCCCCCCCCCCCCCCCTTTTGCACTATTAACTGTTCAATTCATTAGTCTGTCTAGCTTTTACCAGTTTCTAAAGAATCTATTTGAATTGCAACGTGTACGAGACAGCGTAGGAGTACACACGAGCGCCCAGCTGTTAGTATTCCCTGTGGCCAAAGCCAGCGCGCAGCTCACGTCAATTGTGGTAGATCAGTCCTAGCCACGTGCGCTACTCAGCATAATTGCGCAGCAGACCTTGCCACGGTGCAGCTACGTTTTGCCCTCCCTTCTCCCCAGCAGTGCTTTTGCTTTTATATGTGTGACTCTAATGCATGAATAACCCGCTTATAAATTGCATGTTGGGACATCTGTTACTTTTTGCCAGCTGGAAACACTTCAATTGTGTTGGTGTGTTTTAGAAGTGTTTCTGCGAACTTCCTTTCTTTGTATTTGCTTTAGATATAAGTTTACACAAGTGTGCGACAACACACTCACTAATTTCACAACATGAGCCAAACACACAGTGATGATAATGTGTTACGGAGAAACATGCTGAGCGAGATAACGCATCTAAATCGCACTCACCGCTGGAGTAAGGGCTATATATTTAAATAAAGCGGACACTCCAAGGTCAAATCCCTACCCGAGTGGCAGAAAACCACCTCCCCCATTTGTACATGACAGAAACCCCTCCCTCTAACGCAAAATTAAGTTACAGAGAAACGTGGCTCATACATGTGGTTCACAACTTCATTTCATTTATTGAAGAGTTGGTAACTGTCTGTTTCCCCCCTCGTACACAATTTGATTTTAGTTATCATAATTTCTTTAGTTTATTCTTCATTTCATTTCCATTTGTTACAGTGCATGTATCCCTCAAAGGATTAAAGTAATTTAATGTTATTACAGCTTAGCACAGAATTACAAAAATGTCACGGAAATGATATATGGTAAAGAAGTAAATTGTAATATTTCTGTATAGTTATTTTAGAGATTTTTCTAAATGTGGCTCTATTAACTTAAAACAAAAATTCTTTGAGGGCATGACGGATAATAATTTGCCGCCACTGCGTAAAAAGAGCGTACATATATGGTTATGGCACTGAATAGGCTGCATGCTAAGGGGCAGAATATAGTTTTGTGGTCTTACATGGGCAAATTAAAATTGATATACTGAACAGCACACTTTAAAGATAGGCCCTATGCCGTATGGGATGTTCACGTGTGGCCGCGTGAGGTGTCAGCAAACGTAGTGAAGTCCATATTGCACAGAAATATTTTCAGCTGCCGTAGTCAACCTACCCATTAACAAAGAAATTACTCATTTCGTTATTCACATACGGATGCATCTGGTATAACCCAAAAATAATTGTTTCTCCCCTGAGCGTGGAAACAGAAATCCAAATGGTGCCTAAAACCACTGCTGGGATGGAGAGTTCCAACCAGCACAAGGAGACAACAGAGGTAGGGACTTTCATTGCAAGGCCCACGAAAGTGTCCTCCCAAGCCAAGATAAGGAGCCACAGAAAATGCCCACTTAGGTCATGTATTTAGATAGAGAATTAAAGTATAAATTATGTTAAACAATAGGAATTAGTAGTAAGTACGAAGTAGTATGTGGCCACATTAGTTATAAGAATCAAGTAATATGGGTAGATAATTTGAAAAATTGGGTTGAAGTAAACCTTAAATTTAGACTAAGACCCTTAATAGGTTATTACAGTGTGTAAATAAGTAATATTAACTAACATTGTTATAAAGGATACAAATGTACAAGTATAAGGAACAAACCAGGCGCCCCACAGTCTGTTGTAAAAGTTCATGTAATAATAATGTAGATATATATACAAGACAAAATATGTTTCAGTTAGAAGGTCGTTAGGTAAAGAGAAGTGAATTGTTTAACATGTTAGGATAGGAGATTTTATTATATATAAATGCTAGTGATGAGTAAGAGTATATTTTTATATTACTAAATGTCATGAATTATGGCTAACACATATTAAATACAAGGTGGTGTTAGTGTCCGATACAATAGCCTCAAATAAAGTATAGTGGTGTGACATACGAGACCAGGGGCTGCATATAGTTTGGATTTTAATAAGTAAACAATGGAAGATTAACGAGTTGAATTTTGTTTTCACATAAATGCAAAGTGAGGCCAGCAATCAGGGGGAAAACATTTAGCAAAACAGGAGATTCACGTCGCAGGCAGAAACAAGCATAACTGTTAGAAGGACACATGAAACACACAACAGATAAAATTCACGCCGGGGCAAAAACATGGAAATTGTAACCAGGACACATTCGTCATTCCAAACATACAAACAGACCCCAGAAAACAACATTCAACACAAGGTCACGCCGTGACAAGCTTTTGCATTGCCAGCGAAGCCAGTGTCTACAGCGAGACCATGCACTCCCGTGACTAAACAAACATCACATCCCTCCCTGCCGCAAGCGCAGCTATCCCCCTTCCCCCGCGTGCAGCTGCCGATGTTGCCATACACCACTGCGGCACGACTGACATTGCGGTGTTGCCATATCATCACACCACACATATCACAAACATGAAGCCTGCGGCGTAGCACACTTTTACAAGGCCATGATAACACTGTGTTTTCACAGTGCACTTTCTTATTTTCATAACACGCCATCATACACCATCACATTGCAGTCAACATTAATTACAACATCCACTACATTAACAGCAACAAAATAATGAAAGCAAAATTTGTTAGAATTTCAAATAGTAGAATGGAAAGGTGTATATGACTAAATAATTAAAATAGTAATCGTGGCCTACAAAAGTTTAGGAAAGGCACATTGCCTAAAGTATAGTGTATATGTATGAATGCCGATTAAAATTAAATCAAATAAAACGTAAATAAGCTGAAAGCAGAGACATGCATACAAAATTACGCATTGCGACCGTGACCTTTCAGGGAAACAGGTAGAGTTTATATAATTTAATTAGGACCAGTGATTAATATATTTTTCTATGTTACAGTAATCGTAATATCTGTGAGGCAATCAAATTAGCATGGGCCGATGGGAGAGCCGTTTGGATGTCTCAAAGGCAGCCTGCCCACCCCACAACCAGGGCATGCTGACAGCAATTTGGAGTCAGTACGTGTGTGATACAGGACGACGAGTCAGCACGAGTCGTCTGTCATCCATCCTATCTGGCACGACATGGCAGCACCGCCCAGGGGGTGGCGACTAGGTATGGGAGCCATTCCAACACAGGGCCGCCAACTTCACGTCCCGAGCGGCGTAACAACAGCAGCAGCGAGTCTCTGTTTCCCACGACCAGATGAGGTTGGAAATGCGAACACATGTGCTGGCGCGAGTTACGCCTTGCACATGAGCCAACCGTCGTCATGGCAACCAGCCAGCCACGCCCGCAGAGGTGAGTGAGGAGCTCACCCCCGCCATAGCATTGCCGCTGTTCACGGTTACGGCAGCCATGTTTCAGCCACCAACTGGACCCACTGTACCGGCCACGTGCGCCGGCCAAGCATTCATTTATGATGTTTCCTGGTTCTAAGCATCTGTATTAACCACAGTGGTATTATACAAATCATACCTGGTAATACACCTACACACATCTAGTGCACACTATATAAAGCATAAAGTTTTGATTTTACATTAAATTAATTTTATACTCATTTTAGTAGTTGCAGTGATTCCCATTTTTACAACACACAACACAGCAGCTCAGTGCTGACAAATACTAATGAGCAATATTGAAACAACAAAACTCCTATAAGGCTAAAATTAATTCAGAATCTATTGAATTCTAAGGCATAAAATAGATTTTCTGTACGGTCGTATTTTCTCGCTGATGGTGTGCAAGTAAAAAGTAAGTAATAGCTTCACTGGTATTGAGAACCACAGTAGTTGATAGTTTTATTTACGCAAAGAGTAAGAAGCAATTTTAATACCACACAATTCATAAAATTGTACATGTTATGACATTTTACATTAATTTAGCAAGCAGATACAACAGTAATATCTTAAATCCTTATCCACACCTTTATCCATGACTGTATTACACTTTTTACATAACAAAATTCAAGTATCAGTGTTATACTAGGTTCATCCCTCCCAGATACCCCCCCCCCCCCCCCCCAATTTTGTTACAGCGGAAAAGTACGAGAGCGCAGACAACGATAGAGGCCACAGAGGCATGGTCAGGTAATCACGAACAGACATATGTTCCAAACAACCAGAGTTGTGTTCATTTTTAATTCAATAATAATTTAACAAATTCATATAGAATGCTATTGCAGTGGTGTTCATGAGACTTTAAGATAGCCTACATGCATTAAGTCCGTAATTTTGATAACTTGTTTTATACAGAAATTATATCAAAATATTCTACAACAGTTCTAGTGTTCACAGACAGGTCATTCCAATTTGTTGATGACTAGTTTTCCGCATTTATATTCTACTGATCTATTGGCTGCAGCTATTGGCAACTATTTATATCAAAAAATTTTCGTAGAATTCAAATAGAAAACTAACCAAATTAGATTATGCTGTTCAGAATTGTTTAGAAAAAGTAAAGTTACCACAGCCTTACTAATGAATGTTACATTAATCCAAGGTTCTACAAAATTTTTCTAAACCTTCAGCCTATATAGATATATTACAAGCCGTTAAATAACTAATAGTATAATAATATACTGTCACGGTGGTGATTCAGCATATTATAAAGTTCAGTAAATATGGCAATCGTATAATTTAAATGCCAAATAAGCAGTAAGGCAATACATGCCACAAAATTTTATCTCTTACATTCTCAAAGTATAAGTGCAGAGCCAGTGCAAGCGAGCATTTTCAATTACTATTTAAGAAAGGGCATACCCCAGTAGCAGAGTGACAACATATATTTTAGTATAGTTAAACCAATCAAGGTTGGTGAGCATACCAGAATGTAATTCAGTTTTGCCATTTCAAGTAAACTACATTCAGAGTTTAAGCAGTTTCAAATGTTACAGATATTATTAACAAGGTGTAGTTCATGAATTTACATTATAGTTTATTTTTATAATAACTGAGCCCTAGGCCTATAAGGATCAAAGAACAGGAATAGTTTATTCAGCATATTGTAACAACATGTAACTTCAGTGTAGGCTTTCAGGTAAATGAAGTAAGTCATGGGCATAATTTTTAATAGAAGCATAGTGTCATTTATAAAAGGAGTACAAACTCTCTATATTATTAATATTTGAACATGCCAAATTGCATACTCTCACATATCCCTTATTCCTTATGTGTTTATTTACCTATTCCTTAGTTATTAAAAATTGATTACCAGATCAAAGTTAATAAAAGTGATACTAGAATATGCATTCCACAGGACATATCATGTTAATTGTTTTTATTAATATATTGTACATCGTTAATGAAATATATATATATTTTTAAATTGTAGATTAAAACCAGCTGGTAAATATTAAGACATGTCTGAGATGTAAGTATTATGTCATATATCGTTCAAATGTAATTTCAATTAATAGTAAATTGCACAGTAACACATGAATATATTTTGCTAAGTGATACCGTCCAAGAAGAAAAAGTGTAAGTGTTGTTACTAATTATGGACACCCCATCTGTGATGAGTGCCTAATTACAAAATCCACAAAATGAACAGTGAATTCTACGTAACAGTACTAAAACAAACTCTCAGACACAGTGCAATGAAAAAACAAACTAACATTATTGGCGGCTTACAAATGCCAAGACATTTCAACATGAAAAGCCAATAATGTCATACCATTAACCTATAAATTTTAATCTGTGCAAGTAAAGTGTAATATCACAGCATTGTATCATACATATGTTACTCAATTATGCTTCTTGTAAATAATTTGTCGTTCCTTTTATGTAAATTGTAAATGAAATGTTATCAATACTAATGTACATAAATTAAGAGTTCCCATATGTTAAGCACGTAACCTTCTGCATTACATATAGGATAAGTGTAAAAGAATCTTTCAATTATTAATGTCACTAAAGAGTACTTAGCTGTAAATTCTCATGTTATCCATAAGAGTAATGAAGTAACAACCAGGTATAAATCACAAGCCTACTAGTGGCAAACAATCGGCCATTTCATTAGCACTGCATCTATATTGCACACGTTCAACTTGCAGAATAACCAACCACTGTTTATAAAAATTTCCTTTCATATAGGAAAAACCTAATATGTACTTTATTTCACCAGTTGTGGAAACCTTTTTTCAATATACTGTAACATCATAACTTATGCCAGCAGGCATTATTGATCAAATAACTAAGTTTCTTAATTTAATATTTTTAAATTATCTTCCTAGCATGTGGGGAGTGAAAAATACCACTAGTGCATGAAAAATTTTCCCCACTCCTACTTACCCAAGTCCATTTGCCTAGTATTAAGGGGGATTTTAAACATTAAATGTGGCGGTGGACGTAACTCCCTCCAATCTGTGGGTTCACTACATCTCGTGGATAGGTATTGGCCATTATTCACACCTGTGTAAAATCATTTACATGTAATATTGACTAAAATTCCTGCCTTGCCACAAAAATTTTTTTTTAAATTCACTTATCATCCTATGTTCACGCCACCAACCATCTTCAAGATCTTTTGGTACCCTACAACCCCTAGCAAGAATTAGTTGAGCTCCCGGACCCTAACAGTGGTAACATAACCTCAATCCATGGATCTTCTGGATTACCTAACCTATAGCAGCCAGGGCGGACTGCTTGTTTGACCGAGGGGGTAGTGTAATGGACTCCAGGGGGCCTGAACACGACAAGTTAAGGTGCCATTGACTTTAGATCCTTGAAGTGAGCCCCCTGTTTATCAACAAGCGTGAGTGACCTACTGAGAGCAGACGATTTAAGCGAGAGCCACACATCCCCCTCCCCCAGGCTGTCGGCAGAGTGTGAATCGGCAACGTCAGTGTTGGAGCGACGTGGAAGAACGCTAAGGTCCGGAAACTCCGGCCCATCTACAAGACACACTACATATTTATTGGTAAGCATAAATCCGGCTAGGCGGTAGGACTGCATTCCCTTTATTGATATCCCGTATTAAAGAGTATAATCACGTGGCAAGGCTAGGGCATATTGTGTAGCAGCATTCTTTGTATTCTTATAATTAACTTATCTTTATGTTTATGTCAGTATTCCCGTATATCAGTATAATCGTATCACAGTTTCTTGTATAACTGTATTCATCTATGTTCTCATATTATCTTGTCAGGTGAAAGTAAAGTAAAGTCAATATTGATTAAAGCGTAACATTGTAGTATTGTGTCAAAGTATTGTTATATAGATTCCTAAAGAGTTATAATAAATGTGTGTAGTTAAATTCCCTCTTTCATTGAATAGCTATTAGCATTAACTATCCCCACGTACGAACCTGCCCAACTGGAGAGTAAGAGAGACGAGGTGAGAAGAGCAGTGAATAGTTAGAGTATTAGCAGAAGTCATAGTGTTAGGTAGGCAGGTCGGTTCAACACGCTCGGATGCCTTGATGTTTTGTTTACGGTCCCCGCACCGCTCCACTCGATCATATGGGGTTTTTTAGTATCACTGGATTGCTTTTGAGATGCTCTTTCCAACCATATACAATTTCTGTATTTCGACTTGGCTTTTGACAATTATAGGCAGACATTTAAGTTTTTTTAATTTCTTACATTTCATACAGTTTCGCCATAACCATGCCATACAAATGTTTTTATACACACAATTGATTGATCTTGACGAGAGCTGTTGATTGAAACTTAAACGAGCGTCGTAGCTAGTTTCTCCTAGTTAAAAGTCATACTACGTGGAAGTTATGAGACGCGGTGAAACCAACTCTAAATTGGGGTGCCTTCCCTTCTCCCAGCCAGTCCTCACTCAACGTAACATATTCTTTGATTCTTTCGCAATTGAGTGGTGTAATTGAATTTTGAATGTAGACGATAGATTCGGAGCTGCAATGTCAAACCGTATCCCCTATGGGGATATTTATTGTCTTACAGATGGTCATGCAAACTGTGTACGTGACAGCCGGTGCCTGTATGAGAGTACAAGGGTGAGATGGTGGGACAGGTTCGGAATAAATGGTTAGCAGTCGTAATATATCAAAATAATCAAGGTGTGTCAATTCTAAGTAGGGAATCCACGTATGAACTACAGTCCTCACCTATGGGCATTGGTTTGTTGCATGGTTTATCCTCGGGGACGAGTAGAGGTCCAATATCAGGATCAGTCTGATCTATTTCACTGGGAGTACCTGAATTTACACTTTTAGGCAGTGCCTCTAATTCTCTTTGAAGTAAACGTCTGCCTAACCTACGGGCTTAGCTGGGTTTAATTCTGTTCTTTTGTGGCACTTCCTGGAATGCGCAACACACAAAAGCGTGTAGGCCTGTGGCTCATTAGAGAAATGCTAACCGAAGTGCACGCTCACTCTATCCAGGGGTTACTCAAGCCCTCCTGGGTCCAATCTTCTGCAGATGGGCCGAGATGAGTGTTATGGATTCTGGTAAACTGAGAGTGAATCCCACTGGTGGTATGAGTGCCCCGGACAATAATTAATTCCTGAGCCTGAACAGACCATGACCTTATGCGGGCGGTTAGGGTATCCAAGCAAGTTTGGACCATCAGCCCCTTTCAGTGCTCAGTTGCTAACAAAAGAGTCAATTGCAATAGCAAAATTATAACAGAATTATATATTGATGTTTCTAAGGAAAATGAGCAATGAGAGAAATTCAAATGTACATATTTTATTTTTACTTTGGAAAGTACAGGAGGATGCTTAGCTTTTGATAATAGTTGACAAAATTAAAATAAAATAGAATGAAGTTAAGCTTAAGGCAGGTGAAGACAAACCTGCTGAATGCAAATGCAAAGAAATAAAATTAAATTAATTAGACTTTGAACTTGTACGTTATACTAATTTGGGAGGGGTGCGCACAGTCCTGAAGGGATGTCAGCACGACCTGCTAACGCGGAAGTTGAAAGGATTAGCTTGCGGATAGCGGAGTAGGTGTGGATGTTGAGATACCTATGGCTGGTGATGGCGTCTTCGGCTCAGGTTGATGGCGGTGTCATCGTAGGAGACTTTCAGCGGTTTTCTCCAAGTGCTACAGTAAACAAGGAAAGTTTGGCGAGTGTGTACAACCCTGGTTAAGACCAGCTCGTGGTCTTCTTTATGCTGCGAGGTCAGGGTGACAGCCACTACCTGTGCTGGTACCCTCGGCCTTATTCAGGCCGGAGGTCAGACGATTGTCTCGAGCTGCGGTTTGGCACTTCCTTATATACAAAAATTTTCCACTTGTTGGCTGTTAGAGGTGTGCGGAGATTACTAGCCTCTCTTCACAGGGGTAGTTTAAATTAGGGCTATGGGCCACGCCACATATTTCTTATCTCCCCTGCGGGAGGCTGTTGTCATATCTTTCGCCTCTCTGCGAGGCTCTGGCGGAAGTGATGACCTGGGGTGTATGGTGCTGCCCTCCTGCAGCATTCCTTCTAACTAGCTTCTGTGGGTCAGACATGTCTGTGACTCGCTGGATAATACAATTTCTCAGGCGGAAAAGGCGTATGAATGTCGACTTTTGAGTGTGTAGTACAATTTCAATTTAATTTTCATGTGTCTGTAATTGCTCACTGTGCTGGGAGTAACCCTGTAGGCATGGAATTTATAGTCTGCCGGCTGTGACTTGCCCATATGAGTTAATTTGCTTGATGATGGGGCAAACTCGACAAGTAGTGTGCGCATGCCCAATTCGCAGAAGAGTGACATGCACCAATCGCCTACCCTCTGGAGCGATGTAGACCCATCTTTGAGTGAAGAGAAGTATCTGACTGCAAATCTGCTAGAATCCATCTGATTCAAGCTTCGGGCTATATTCTGTGATTAGAACTTTGGCATCGCGCCTTTTCTATGCTGTGCAGCGAGTTCAGTGTGTGGGGTCTTCCTCATATCGGCCTGCGTAACATCTGTTTTTTGTCTCTGGGCTGATGACTGTCTGCCTCTCCGTTCTTTGGTCTCCCTCTCTTCCAATCTACTGCGTCCCGGGGCGGCGGCATGTCGGCTCACTACAGCTGGCTGGCTGGTTGGTTCGTCACGTCTCAGCAGGGAGGAAAAACGAGGTCGGGAGGCCGGGAGCAGGCCACACATTTTGTAAAAGTACTCTTTTCCACTGAATGAACCCTAGCCTTCGGGTTAATGTTGGAGACGCCTAGCCGGTTCTTGGTCTGATTCAGTAACTCTCTTACCACTGGATGGCAGGTTGGATGCGTATGCAGCGGTGCTGATGGGAAAGCAGCTAGATTAATTACAGTCAACGTCGGTGGTGCTAGTGACCGGAGTAAGGCAGCACATTTTCGTTCGTTTCATCGACTAGCTGTGAGTGGGGCGAGACCAGCCAGCTGTCTGGTAGCAAGGCGTGCTACTCTTTGCTCCTCTCTCCTGGTGCCGTACCTCACGTTAAATGGCATACAGTGGGTTTAACTACTGAAAATCTCGAAAGGAGCACCATGGATGTGGATAGCCCTAGATTAGTGTTGCCTGGTAACAGTCTTACCAAAGCGAGCTCCGGTGCTTCAGAAGATTACCCATTGTTGCGGGCTGATCAGAAGCGTTGGAGCCGTGTGGGTTGCCAAAATTATTACTGGGTTTGCAATCCCAACCAAGGCGAGGCCATTACAGCTAAGCAAATACCCCCGCCAGCACCCAGGTGCTCCGGTAGGGATACAACTCAGATATACTGTCTCTCCCTGATTGAGAAGTGTTGCTAGTGGTCATGGTTCCTCTATTCTACTCCTCCAGTACCGGTATACTTGGTAGGAATTTAATAGATGGCCGTCTAATTGGTGTGTATTCAACTTGGAGCCGCCTGAGGGGGAGTCTCCAGTTGTAGCTAATTTCGTAATTAGAATAATTTTCCATTTCCGGTCGGTTGTACTCAGCTCGAGGTTCTTCCAGTAATTGGTGACAAATTACTCTATGAATGAGACTCGAGGGTAAGAGAAACAAAGCAGTGTTTATTAAAAACTTATTAAACACTGTGACACATGCTCTCCTACCAGGAAGACCGGTGGTTGGAAGTAATCCTATGGTCCTAAGCTAGTTGGGGAAGTGAAATGAAAACCATAGATAATTACTTAGATACAAACCGAACTCTAAATGGGGTGTCTGTAGGAGACAAAGAAAATTACATGTGGTATATACTGTAGCTACAGAAAGCTTCTGGTAGCTATTGGCGTCGCTGGAGCGTCCAGTTTCGGGGCTGCAGATCTTTAGGCGACATCAAGGATGGCAGCCTCTGGTGACTGCTGAAGACTGTTAGGTCGTTGGCGACAGCCTCTGGAAGGGCTGTTGAAGGTCTAGTAGTAATCTAGACTCCAGCACGCAGGTGCTCGGGAGAGACTGCAGGAACAATTTACGAAGTCAGCCATGCGCTGCCTTATATAGCAGGGTAACGCGGTGTCGTGGCGGCCGTGGGGGAGGGCATGTGACGTCCCTCAGGTGCGAGGCCGTAGTGGGTGTAACACCCTCTGGTAATCTCTCGGTTTTCGTGTATCCTCGGTGGCTCTCGTGCATGACACGAGGTGGCTGATAGCTTGTAGACTCTCAGAACGGGGGAAGGGAGTAAGTTGTGCTGCTGTCTTTTGCAATCCCTCGAATCGACGTGTCCGGCTGCCCTCCAGGATTGTGGCCGACTGGTACTTCTGTATACGAGATGGCGCGGGGTTTGAATCTCATGTGTGTAGAAGTAGAACACTAGGATTGCAGTGAGATGAGTCGTAATCGTTTGTAGTTAATTGGTATAAGCGACGTGCATCACTTTATATACTTTTTAGCGCTGCTCTGTTGCTTTTATAGAAACTAACTTCTTGCACAATGTGACTATACGCTGTCCAATGATCGCTAACCTGTACGTAAACATTGTACTCAACATCTCTGAACCCTTTAATAACACTAATAACATGGAAATTAATAGAGACCATATTTATAACATATTTTCCACTCTATTTTGTTACATACGGTTGCACAATTATATGTGCGGTACAATCCGCTTAAATAAATAACTACCATCGTATAACTTAAAATTAATCTCACTTAGAACCTAACCTAACCTAATACACACTTGTACAGTTTGTTTTGTTTATCAGTATAGCAATTTTTGGGTAGGGAGTGGGATTTTTCTGAGTGGCATATACCAGTACACTCACAGTGCATCATCACTCATTTTCTTATAATTACTATACATTTCCAATGCCTCAAAGTCGCCCAGTGACGTATTGTTAGGAAAGTTGAGGGGATGCATTTCATCATATTAAGACTTGCTTCGAGGACGTGTTACCATGCAGCTCGTAATTCCGCTCACGCATTTTCTGTGGCTCTACTTTCCTTCGGATTTCAATAACTCTATAAATTAGGACATCTTAATACTAGTGCGAGCATGTGTGGGGTCAAAGGTCAAATCAAGCATTAACTTTTTAGCTTGTTAAGGGGTTGACTCTACATTGTTTCCACACGTGCTATCTTACAAAACTAGGGGATAAAATAAACTTAATAATTACACTTATTTACATTACATGATGCCCATTGTCAGGAGGGAGGAAAGGCTACATTGTAACAGGCACTCGTTAGTGTAGGGCCTTGGTTCCTGGGAATGCTTCTTTGCTAATTCCTACGCCTTAAAATTTATTCAAAAAGAATATAGTGAAACACATTACGCACATTTTTGTCTGGATGCTTAATAGTTATATTTACACTCTTCATAGAAAAACACAAGCGAAACTACCTAACACTACAATGTTCAGACATATAAATAGGGGCGAGTTTTAGGAATGTACGTAATCACCTAGCCTATTTCTCTTTCTTGCGAAAGTCAACTATGCTAAGGCTTTATTAAAGGGGCATCTCTTACGGCATTCCTAACCCTATTCCATATCTCTAAACTAACTAGCTTGAATGAGTTCTTACACCCTCATTCTCGACGTGACTATTTCAGACCTGCCAACTTTTACAGCTCTCCCATTAGTTTTACAGTTTTGTGCATGTCTTAAGATATTACGGGAGGAGTGCCAATTTTTATGCTTTTTAATTTTGTGGTCACTGTCACATAGTTGTGCTTAAGTGGCGCGGCGGTGAAAAAATGTTTCATGTACCATATTTATCGGCAATGTGTACCAAATTTATCTATGATGCCTTTTTCCTTATCAGCGTGATGGCAGTGGTAATTTTCACTACAACATACTATAATTTTTGGTTAGAGTACCATAATTATAACCATGAATACCTTTGTTTACTTGTGTGGGACTGTGGGTATTTTTTTTTTAGCTATGCCATATTGGCTATCTACTTTGTGGTGTTATATTATAAACAACTTCATTCAAGAAATTCAGCATGTGTGATGTTATAATTTTGAGGTTTGTCAATTGTGAAAATGTGTTGCTACGGAGACATTGGTCTTATGTTGGTGCATGCATTTTGGGGAGTATTTTCCTTTGTGTGAAACACTTGGTAATTATTTACGACTAAGGCAGCATTTCCTACTTCCCTCAAGTAAGCTTTTATTGATTTTTGGTAATGCTGCAGTCCGTGTAAAATGTCTGGCAAGAAGAAACAGTATATACAAGTGTTTCGACCAGCATATTCTGTTTTGTTTCCCTGCATATTAAAATCTGATAAAAATGAAAAATTTGCTTTTGTTGCGTTTGCCGTTGCGACATAAATATTTCTCATGGTGGAAAAACCGACATTTCTAATCATGTGAAGTGTACCAAACACGTCATTAACCAGAAACTACTAGAAGATAACAAAAAGGTTAGAAGTTTATTTGGTCAAACAAATAGTGTTGAGAATGATGTTATTCTGGCGGAATGTTTATTTACAGGATTTTTGGTAGAACATAACATTCCTATAAGTGTAGCAGATCATGCTGGCCTACTATTTAGGAAAATGTTTCCCAAATCTGAAATTTATAGATGATACAGCTATGGTCGACGTCTGCCATAGTAGCCTAAATGAAATGGCTTCAGATGCAAAGTCTAATGCATGTTTGCAAAACGGTCCATTTTGTCTTGCTACTGATGGTAGTAATGATTCAGGTTCAAAATTGTATTGTATTGTTGTAACGTACTGTGATCAGGGGACCCAGGTAATAGTGAACTCTCTGCTTTCAATTCCTTCCTTGCAAGGTGATTGCACTGGAAGAAATATTGGAGAACTTCTGCTCGCAGAACTTGAACGCTGTAATTTGCCATTTAAACATTGCACAGCATTTTGTTCTGACAATGCTGCTGTAATGGTAGGTGCAATAAATGATGTTGGTACTTTGTTGAAAGAAAAACAAAAAATAATATTTTCAATTGGTTGTCTTTGTCAACTAGTTAACTTGGCTGCTGAGAAAGCATCGTCCAGCATGCCTGTCAAGCTTGATGAGATTGTCATAGATAAGGTATGGCTACTGATTGGTGGGGGTAGAGGGGAACCGACTAATCATTTGAACTATAGTTAGTAAATGGAGTGGAAGAAACTAACTGGATTGAGAGAAAGGGGATGGGTATCAGCGGGTAAAGGGATGCGGTTGGGGGTCGGCCAGTGACAGGGGTGGAGAGTTCTATGGTGCATTTATGGCAAGGGTGGATGGTGAGGGAGATGAGCTATGATGAGTAAATGGTGAAGGGTCAAGCTGTAGCAATTTAATGGTGAGGTGTTGGAGAGTCCAGTGGTGGGTCAGTTGCATATGTAGAATTTTGAGGAGAGTCGAGCTACGGTGAGTAAATGGCAAGGGAGGTAGAACTCTGAGTGGTGTGTCGGGGGTGTTGGTGGAGGAGGAAGGGAAAGTGTATATGTGTTACGTAAAGCCTAAAATTCACTTTGGTAGTGAAAAAAAAGGGGGCCTGCAGATTGTTTGACTATATTGTCAATGATTAATTGACAGAGTGGTTTGAAAGGAATTGACCAATCAGTTGCCTACTGATTGTTGTACCAGGGAGTGATAGTGCTCTGCTTTAGGAGAATTGAACCCTTAAGGTTACATGCGTCAATCTTGGTTTTTGCATTAGTTGTGTCATTTTCTCATAAATTTTTTACAATTATGATTATCTAATTTTTTTAATTTCATGTCACTTGTGTTTAGGTTACTCATACAGCATAATGATCAGGGTCAGTAATATAAACAATTGTGGCCACACCATGCCAATGTAAGCAACCTTCACCTGTTATGTTAACCAAGTTGGCAGGCGAATCTTGCATCCTACCTCCTGAATCCTTTTTAAAAACTGGTGAATAATGTTAGCCTGATTTTATATCTGCTATCTGTGAACATTTGGCAGGCAATAAAATAGCCCATCATTAGGAGATTAGAGGGTGCCATGTTATTAACCAACAAAAGTGTGAATGTTGATTGTTATAACTTGTACACATTAATCTTGTATCATGTGTAATCGTCCCTTCAAATACAGCTCTGTAGATTTTCCTAAGTGTAGGAAAATCCGAGTCCCACTCAATATTTCCCAATGCTCTTAGCATATGACAAACTACAAGCACCTTGCGGGACACATACTATATGTGTTCCAAAAAACTCATCTTGTCATCTAGGATGACTTCCAAGTACTTATATTGATGGACACACTGGAGGAACTCTCCATTGAACTGTTGTACCGTAGGATTCCCTTAAGCATCATAGTCTTAGTCTTGCTGGTGGAGAAGCTCAACTTAACTCTTGCCGCCCAATCTTGTATTGCTTTCATAATGAATGCGGCCTTCTCTTCGAGTTTTCTTCTTGCCGACCCGCTGACTAGGACTAAACCAACATCAGCATATCCGAATATCCTACAGCCCTCTGGAAGAGCCATCTCCAGCAGTCCATCAAAAAGAATCTTCCTTACGACCGGTCCAAGGACCGATCCTTGGTGACATCCCTTTTTTAGCTTCCTGCTAACCTGGACAGTTCTTGCAATATACCATGTCTCTATGTCCTTAAAATAATCCAATACGACCCTGTATATATTTGCAGAGCACATTTTTTGCTTTAGTTGCCACATCACCTCTGGCCACCAGGCATTGTCAAAGGCTCGTGCTATGTCAAGAAATACGGCCAGGACATATTTTTCTTGACACCTGGAAACTGCAGTCTTGACGTATAGCGCAAAGTCGGTTCCTCTTCCTTTGCGAAACCTATATTGGTGTTCATGTAATGTTCCATTTGATTCCAAAGCCACCACCAGTCTCTTGTTCAGGAGCCTTTAATAGACTTTTCACAGCACCGGAAGCAGTGTCAGTGGTCTGTAGGATTTGGCCTCAGCCTTATCCTTGCCTTCTTGATGCCGCTGGATGGTGGGTTTTCTCGGGATCTCCTGTTTCCCCCTCCCTTTTATTCTGGCACCACTCCAAAGTGAACTCACTTCACTCCCAATGGCTCTCAAGTCCCCGATGTTAAGAGCTGTCTAAATCTCTTCACTTATTATATACATTGAAGGAACACAAATCTTAGTCTAGGTGTAATACACTAAGGAGAATGATTCTCAAAAAACCCATGAAAGGTTTAAAGTGGTTCTGACACTAGTGAGGTGCGAGATACGTTGGATTATAGGCAATCCCTGACTCATGGCTGAAAAGTTTATGAGATAAATTACAAGTTTCCATTAGGACACCAGCTCATCTACACACGGGTTGTAACATTGCATTTATACAGGGTTCTATTGCTATTTTAATTGTTTTTCAGTTTCCCTTTTTGTTATATTTTGCAGTTTATTTTGTCACTGAGTTTTGTCCAATTTTTACCTTTCATGCCACGGTTTAGAAGTAAGGGCGTTATCAGTTTTAATGCGAGGTTGTAATACGAATGTTATCTGTACTGCGTGGCACTTTAGGTTCCCAGGTTCAGAGCGAGGTGACAACACTTTTTAAATTAAACTTTTTTTTAAATTCCTATGCCGTCGGCACTTTTACAGTTTCCACGCAGTTGGGTGCGATCATTAACAGCCAATTGGAGGCCGCTATCCCTGGCCAAGTATGTATTTTTATCTTTTGTTGGGTAGTGGGGGTTAGCTGCGGGCGCCGAGGTGCATGTGGCTAGCCCTGTACTCTTCCGCATTATTACAACCACCACCAAGTGGTGAAGAGTGGAACGAACTTGGCCTGCACCCACAAGTGCCGCCGACCAGAACTTTTTTTCCTCCCCTTCATCTTTGTAATTTTTCCTCACTAGTCGAGAGGTATTTTTCACCTTAATGTGACTACTGCTGTGATTTTGTACCTGTGTGAATGCAGAGGAGAAGAGTGATGTGAGGATTTCCATCATACTGATGTGTTTGTAGTGTTTTCGACCATATAGAATAAACATGGTTAATATTATAAATAAATCCCTCATATTTTATTTCCACTACAAATATTAGCAGTGTGCCTGTTATTAAATCATGCTAGCCAGAACCCAACTTTTTATTTGAAGGAAGTGTATGACTTGTTTGGAGTTTAGTGAGTTGATGCTACGCTTCAGGGTGAGCACGTCGACTCTGATTCTCAGGGTGGTAGCAGGTCGACAGCCACGTGGCGATCCCCTCACAAGTATACATCTAGTTTAGATAGAGTATAAGTTTACACATTCTGCAAACACTGGTTCAATAGCAGGTTACCTGGAGTGGGTGAGGTCCCGAAGGTACTTATGTACGAGAAATAATTAACAGAGACTCTGATCAAGACTGGTTATATTGAAGTAAGCGGCGGTACACTGATCACACACTATAACTATCCAAAACTGAAGCGGGCATGGCAATTTGGACTGCCATAAGCAGAAATGGTAAAAGTACTGTTCAGTACGTTAGATCAGTTTGCGGTATTCAAATCTCCAGTGCAGTGAATCTGAAGGAGCTGGGAGCACGATCGTGGGAGAAGCTGAAGAATATGAAGGTTCCCGTACATTTAAACTTACACTACTACAGATTAAATAGGGTGAAATAAAATGTGATGTCTCCCGCAACAGGACACCTGTGTACTCCCTATGGCCGCTAAGCCAAGACTAAATAATGGGGGCGAGATGGCTGGCTGCTACGCCAGCGATCTCCTGTTGAATCAGAGAGAGAAAATTCAACAAAACAAAAACTTTACAAGTCCACAAGGCTTTGCGATTAGACATAAGGAAACACTAGAACATTTAATAAAAGCTTTCCGACATGTTAAACTTGGTAATAAAAGTTTCTGCATCCATATATCTGTTAATTGTCTGCATGCAATAACTAAGAAATGCAAACCGGAATGGGCCAGCAAGGCACGTAAAGGCGTATAATGAGCAGACATGACCTTAGGAAGTTACATGAAAACATTGACACTTAAAACTATTTATGAAAACAAATTAACACAAAGCAGAGAAAATTAGTTTTGGAAAATTAGCATGGCGGAAGCCAGAACTGCCAGGATGATTACATGTTACATGTAATGTTATTAATGGAATATTGCCCTTTTTAATAAACAAAACACATGAATAGCACTAGAAAATTATAAAAATAATAATTATTGTCAAGGTTTCGTATCTGGTAGTGGTTTCAAACCCATGTGGCTTTACACTTTCAAGTTTACTATGCCTCACTTAAAGGGAGTTAAATGAATATAACTCTTCCCCTTGCTATTTGGCTATTCTACTTTATGGGGCACTGACCAGAATTGAACTGCACACACACACACAATTAGGAGAACACTCTTGTAAACTGGGGTCAGGCAGGTCGTGAGTGGTTCTGCATGAACGGCATAGAAGACCCGTGCACGAGGCGCATGGACGTGTGAGTCCAGTGCATGAGCAGAGAAACAGTGGTCTCTGCCTCCTGAGCTTAGCAGTGAGAGGGCAACGTCAAATCCCCCTCCCCCCCCAGGAGGTATCTAATGTGATGCGACGGTAGGAGGTGGGGCAGCGCAAGGGTCACTGCCTCAGCTTGTAGGTATGGGAAATCCTGTCCCTTACCTCTTGTTGGGACGTACTGGACGGTCGCCGATGACATCAAGGACGCGAGGCGTCTGGAGTTGGTGCAGGTGCTCCCATAGCGGGACCTGCAGATAGACGCATGCAGACACCATGAATGGGCGTTGGAACTGTGGCTGGCGTTGTCTAGGTGACAGTAGCGAAGCGGTCACTGTGAGTGAGCCGGGTAGCACGCGAACGAATATGTGGAGGTGGCAGAAGAGCTGCTCCCGTACACTTGAAGTTTCTGTCACCGCTTGTTGCTGGGTACGGGGGCGGCACCTCCCTCCACACATTGCTGATATCCCCTGCCGCCGACCACTGTTTTGCAGCGGCATCAGGTGGGGCAGTGGACTGGGTCTTGGCTGGGAAACCGTCGAAGTAGAGGGGTGACACTTCCCCCATACATCACTGATATCTCCTGTCGCCGATCACTGTACTGCAGAGGCGTCGGGCGTAGCAGCAGACACGATGTCGGCTGGAAAGCCGCGGTATTCGAGGGTATCTGTCCTCGTGTTGGTGCCTGACTTTCATCTTGGGCGCTGTATAGGTATAAATAGGATGGCAGAATTTTTTTCATTTTTCTGTCCACAACACTGGATAGATTCTGCTCGGAAGGTGTTACATCACTCTGACCGCACTGAGTGGTCTACCATCACAAACTGTACTGTTGGACATCCAGGTCGGTGTTGCAGTTGGTGTTCATAGGCGCGATCACATTCAATGTGGTAGGGTCGGAGTTGTGCATGGTATTCATGTCCTCTTGGTTGTCAGGTGGACGCGGATTAACGTCGTCGGGATTGGAAGCTGTGCGTATGTCATCCCTGTGAACCATAAATCTTTTTTTGGCCTGGTCTGGACTAAATACAATGTTCCGCTGATCTGTTCCAGTATGCTGTGGCAGCCCAGTCCATTTGGGTGCAAGTCCTGCACAGAAGTTTAATTTTACCGCTGACAGGTGGTGCGCACGAACATAAACATACTCACCTGGTAGTAGGGGCTTAGGTGTTCTCTTGGTAACCACTTACGAACATATTGTTTTTAGTTTTCACGTGCTTCCTTATGGCTGTTCCTCTTTTCCTCCTCCCTTGCATTGCAGTCGGCAGTCTCTCAGTTTGAGTCCGGTGCGAACTCTCCCGGGCGTGCAAGGCCGGCGCCATACAATAACACTGCGGGAGATTTTCCTGTGTCCTTGTTTGTGTAGTTGCACAAACAGAAAGCTATGTCAGCTATATACTTTGTCCATGTAGCGTGGTCTTCGCCGACTCTTAGGTGGAGTTGAGCCTTATTTTCCTGATTTTGCCGCTTGGTTAGAGTCGCACGAGCATAGTAGATGTCTCGGTAGTGTGGTGTATGACACGCCATCCTGTGCACAAGCTCCTCCAATGAGGATTGGAAAACTGTGTTTCATTGTCACTTAGTAGTGTTTTCGGAAAATCCCAGCAGGGAAATAAAATTTTTCTCAGTGTGGCTGCTATGTGCCATATGCGTTCGCTCGGTAATGTGTATAGCTCACACCAACATGAAAACAAGACTGCAACGACTAACAGAAAGCACTTGCCATTCAACGAACATTGGTAAGGTCCCATTAGGTCCAGGGCTATTGATTCAAATGTACGTTTCAGTAACCTCAGCTGTTGTTGGGCTTTCCCATCTGACCAACAGGTTTTGTATACATTACACACGTGATAGTTGTGCACATATTCCCTCACCTGTTTAGTGATGCCAGGCCACAAATATGTCGAGGTAAGGTTTCATATTGTTTGTGTAGCTCCCGGGTGTCCAGACAGGCTGTTGCTATGAGCGACGTGAATGATGGCAGCACGTGCCCGTGGCGGCGAATGGAGTTACCAAATGCTCAATTGATCATTCTTGCGTGTGTCAAGGTGGTGATCGACCACTCGCCACCCTTCGAACGATTCCCGTTCACAATGGGCCTTGACCTCAGTTACTTCAGCGGACATTTGTTTTTGGTTCAACATGAATACGTACAGGTCATCGGCACATGTTTCTGCTAGCTGGTTTTGTTGTTGCGCTACAGAAATTTGATGGAGAACTATTGGCATAGCGGTGACATTTTCTGGGGGTAGGACTGTCTCCCACTCCTCATCAACAGCTGTCTCATACTCGTTCGGGGTTCGTGACAAGGTGATGGCTAACTGGTTGTCTTTGCAAGGCACGTGTTCTACAACAAAGACAACATTTTGCAGTAACATCTACTAGCGAGTGAGTTTACTTTGGACATAGCACATTTTGTGCAACCACAACAAGCACCTGTTTTCTGTTCTCAAACGGGAAACGTCTTGTACTGGATTAGAGTTCCAGCCAAGTAAGCTATGGTACTAAGGTACTGTAGGCGACTCCACCTGGTTATAAGATCCTTTAAGGTGACTGGGGCTTGCAGAATATCAAAGACGGGGATCTCTGTAAACGCCCTTTATATAACTCTGTAATACTCACAAGTGAATAACACTTTACAATATAAATTATTAAGTTCAAACGGGAGAGCAATTACTTTATATTAATAATAACTATGATGCAAGGCCACTCTGTTAATTATCTACTTAATGTCCTTCCGACGTTTCCTTGGAACTAATTCACCTTGTACGATGCTGAAGGCTGCGTCCCTCGACGTATTACCATAGCGGCAACGGCACACCTCTCTCGTTGTCGCTCTTGAGGTCGGCCACTGGTTGACGTCCAGACAGCGCCCTTACGCTTCTAGCAGACATCTGGCCTCGTGAAAAGCCATGCACTGCCTTATATTCTTGTTTGTTAGGGCTTTCGTCAACTGTTTATAATTTTCTGCTTGACCCAATCCCTCGTGTCCTGCTTTCCCGCTTGGTGTAATGCAAGGTTCACGCATGGGCATTAGCTAAGGGCGGGTTCAGCCCGCTACAGTCTGTATTCCAGGTGAACACAATACTGTTTAATGGCCCAGATGATCGCCAAGCATTCCCTTTCATTGATGTTGTACCGGTTTTCTGTATTAACTAAGAAATGCAAACCGCAATGGGCCAACAATGCTCGTGAAGGCGTATAATGAGCAAACATGACCAAGAAGTTACATAAAAACGTTATGACACTTAAAACTATTTATGAAAACTAATTAACACAAAGCAGAGAAATTTAGTTTTGGGCAATTTGCATGGGGGAAGCCAGAACTACCAGGATTTTTACATGTTACATTTAATTTTATTCGTGGAAATAAATATTGCCCTTTTTAATAAACAAAACACATGATTAGCAATAGGAAATTATAAAAGGAATGAGTTTCAAAGTTTAGCGTCTGGTAGTGGTTTCAAACCCATGTGGCTTTACACTTTGAATCCTCACTTCCCCTTGCTATTTGGCGATTCTACTTCATAGGACACTGAACAGAATTGCACTGCATGCACACAGTTAAGGAGAACACATTTAAAGTATGGTAGGGCGGATCATGACCTGGTTCTGCACGAACGGCAGAGATAACCCGTGCACGAAGTGCTCATACTTGCATGCCCAGTGCATGAGCAGAGCAACAGTAGTCTGCCTCCTGAGCGTAGCAGTGAGGGCGATGTCAGGTTGTAAAGGGGAGTGTAGGTTTATAGTTCTCAGAGATTTGTTTGCAAGAATCAAATTAAATTTTGCAACACAGTGATTGGTAACTATTCAACTGGATTTTGAACTCTATCGTAATTCACATTCCATCCAAAATGATGTACAAAATTATCAACTATAGTATTATAAATTTTGATTTGAACACATGTAGGCCTATAGAGTATCATATGTAAAAATAGAATATAGCATGATGGTATTCACTATTTGCATAATTTACGAGAGTAAGATATTTAATTAGTGACCTGCTCGGTTCTGACAACTTTGTCTGCAACTGTGAGGGAATTGGAACTTTTTGTTTCACAGTAAGTGGCAGGTTTCCGTCACATTCATACTTTTATCATTTGATAAGTTTTTTTTTAAATATCTAGGTTTGAAAGTTACAGGTATGAAAACAATCCAATAAGTAACATATTAAAAACTCACATTACCCCTTTTCACCTTCTTAGGTGTTTGAATTTTTAAAAACCATAAATTGTTTTTTAGGTAGGGATTTATGTAGTTAATTAATAGAAGCAAAGAGCACAACAATATACTATCAGGTTTATGAGCTGTTGATAGATTCCTTGAAAACACTGTTTAACACCTTAAAAGGGGTTGAATTTTGAAATATCCTGAAATAAATTTTAGTTATGTTAATAGCGAACCTTTCTGTGTAAAAAGCATTAATAATATCTTATTGGATTTACGTGTTATTGAAGAGCACTGGATAATAGATTTACTTAAGGGTAAAAAAAATCATTCTTAGTGGGTGTTTGCACACTAAGACAAAACCATCGCTAAATTTTTATGATTCTGCATCCAACAGTTTGGACTGTGTGTTGATGAGCGAGTGAGTGAGTCGCTTAGTCAAGACACTTAATTTTATATGTACATATTTAAGTATTTGGATGATGCCCAACTGAACAATTGCAAAATTAGCCAATCTCATGAAATAATTTCATGTCTCCCTTATTTTGCATCAAATCTTGTGACATGGATTATTGATTAGTTTTAATAGTTTGTTATTATTATTCATGGTAAGCTTTACCAAAAAGGCAGTTTTGTGTTACGACCTTCTATTCCATCGTTTCCATGGTTTTAAAGCATCAATTTTAAAATAAAGTAGTTTGATCTCAGTCAGGAAGCAACACACAACATTCCAATATGATAACAGATAATACACTTCATTGGTGCCGATTCAGAAGAATAATACATTCCACTCACACAGACATTGAAAAATGTTTAATTTTGAATTATATCCTAAACAATGCTGAACAAAGTATGAATGTGATCAAACTGCATTATGTATAACTAAAAAATCAAGGCTCTCCACATTAACTGGTAAAGCAATTGTATTGTCATCCAAGAAAATATTGGTAATTTTATGACAGTATTAATTAAATTGTAATCCTCAATGTTCGACTTTCCCAAAGAAATTGTTCCACAAAAATAAGCATTATGAGGTTTGGTTGCTTCCTGTACGCCCATTATGTCTCTCTTCCAATCTGTGTCTTCTGTGGCTATCCTAGCTAACTAAGCTGTCATACTCGTGTGGCGAGGTGGCCGAACCAGTGATGGTTCAGCTAGGAGCCCAGCATAATAAAGAAGTCCTACTATCATTTGCTTCTGAGCATAACGTTCAACAATAACAAACCCCCAGAAACCTCTCTGGTTACTGCCGACATCAAGTTAAGAATAAACAAAGCTCCCGCCCCCTCTCTACTAGTCTTTGTAACTCTATTAACTAATATCATGTTTTCCAAACACACGGTCTCCTGTATCATTCTATTTAATTTAATTTAATTCATGAATAATTTTTGAAATTTTTACTTCTCTGTTGCAAGGGTTTTCACGTCTCTCGTGACTTTTTCCCTTGCTCTTCATAGTTAAGACTAGCTCTAAGTACACTTAGGGAGGTAGTCACAGCCCCAAAGTGCAGGCCATGGCTGCCCAATCCGTCTTTGCCACGATGCATGTCTCCTTGCATGACTTTCCTTCTTGGTAGGCGTAAGGGGTTAACCCTGAGACACAATAAAATCTCGCCCTACCTTCAGGCCGTAACTTCACATAGCACTTAGAAGAATGTAGTTTAGAAAAAAAACAATAACAAACCCAAAAATGTAATTCATTTCTCTTACATTCCTCTCCACTCTCCCTTTTTAAGTTCATGTCTTTAGGTTCTTGCAATGAAAAACTTTACATAATGTTGATTTTCAACATGTACATTGACGCAGTCGGGTGAGAGACGAGACGAACGAAGACACTAATTACTTACTGGTTGGTGGGCGCCTGTGGTGTTTCCCAGACACAGCGCTTTGAGACTCAGGGTTCTCAGCGATGCTGTGGGTTCTGTGTGTCCATCTCCACAGAGCATCTTTACAAAACACTTTGCATTACTAAATATTTAAGAAAACACTGTAAAAAGTAGGAAGTTGCAGTTTCTACGCTATAGAGAAAGACATATTACTTGTACTGGCAGGACTGTTTTTATTTTCCTTCTTTAGACGTTGTGCCAAAATGATTTTTAGATGTTAACCTTGGACATGACTAGCCAGTTATGGTGGGTGATTCCCCAGCAAGTAACTTTACTCGCACACTTCTAGGTGAATGATCTCCTCATGGTACCAGATGACACAGTCTCCACAAGGAAAGAGATCCTACAGTTTCTAGGGTGGACTGGAGGTTTTTCCTGGAGACGGGACACGGGGAATGAAAAACAATGAAATTACCACGGGTCTATTCTCTTGCTAACGCTACTCGTCCCCGAACCACGTGTCAGTGAGGAGACGGTCAAACACATAGCAGGCTAGGATTAAATAATGTCGCAGTACAAAATTACACACAATATCACTTGGTGAAGGTGGTACACGACATGAACAGGCAGAATAAAGATGCTGATACGTGAAAACAATCTTAGATGGTGCGGATGCCACTGGATGAAGTTCGTACCGGGCCATGTGGTGCAGATGAAATTGCAATGTTGTCTGTAAAAATCATTGAAATCCTGTTGGACAAAATTATGGCATGTTCAGAAAATTATGCCCAGTGTGATACAAATATACAAATGTTTCTAGCTCGTCTGGTGGCGGAAATATCCACATGTGCGGTTGACTACATGGTCAGCCATAAAAGCATCAAACATGAAAATTACAAGAACCCTGAACTGAAATAGTACATAAACCCAGCAAAAATTATGGCACACATTAAATTACAAGAAATTACACAGTGAGCGCAAGGATGGCACAGATACAGACTTAGCGTCTGATGACTGCATGGTTGCAAATGATGTGGCCATAACATAATAAAATATGACAAAATCCTTAAATATGCACATACAAAATTACACTTAATATTGCTCGTGGCAATGAAGCAGAAATTACAAAGCAAAAGCCCTTCACTTGGGTGGATCTCTCCTGATTTACGAAGTGCATGAGCCGCATGGCATCTCGGCCATTACTTCTCTCCTCATCTTCGTACAAGTTTCAAAAAGACGCAAGGGCACAAAATAATAATTTAAGTGGAAGCATAATGCTGGGGATGTCTGACAAAAATGTACGCAAAGCAAAGGTTAACTGTTATACTACATGAAGACTATTGAAACCTAACTCAGTACAAAAATATTCTGTGCGTACGTGACAGTGTCTGACCTTGCCAGCTCTCCTAAAACGTCTGCCGAGAGGCAGGGGTCGTGCGGACCTCCCATGGCTGCTTACGGGGTTCACACAAGCGGAAGTGCTATACACACCGAGTGAAAATATTGTTACATGAAAAAGATGATGCCGGCTAACAGCCAGCGTCCCTAGAGCCCATAGTGGCGTTCACCACACACGTATCATGTGTCCCGCACCCGCACAAAGAGGCCAATAATCATTCTGAACTCCCACATAAATATTATTTTCTGTGTAAAATTTTTTATATTGTATTTGCGGGGTTTAATATGTCTTAAAGTGTTTGTTGATATTTTTTAACTTGTTTGGTTATAAAATTCAAAGTGCCCACAGCACAGAGATTAAGAACACTAATATTCTGACATGAACACGGTCATAAAGACACACTAAAATAATATGAAAATTTATAAGAAAATTATAGATTTATAAGACAATATTTAATTTAATTTGTGCCATTTCACTTTCAATAATAAAATATTTTACTCGGCATGCATAGCACTTCCACTTATGTGAACCCCGTAGGTGGCCATGGTCGGTCCGTGCGATGCTTGCCTCTGGACATTCTGTTGAAGAGAGCTGGTCAGGTAGTACACTGTCACGTACGCACTGCAACTTTTGTTCACTGATTTAGGTTTCCGTAGTTAATTTAGTTTACCGGTTAACCTTTGTTTGCATACGTTTTTGCCAGACGTTTTCCCCAGCATTATGTTTCTGCTTTATTAATTTATTGTGCCCTTTTGGCATTTTTTACCTTATCGAGGAGGAGTAGAAAGATGTTGGAGAGGTCACGCGACCCGCACAACTTCAATCAGGCGCCATCCGCCTAGGTTTATGGCGTTTCACTGTAACTTCTGCATTATTGCTACATGCAATTTTAAGGGCTTTGTTTTTATGTATGTAGTTGAGGGCATTTTTCGTGTTTGAATATTTTACGGCAACATAACGTATAACCACGTGGCCGACCGACGCCAAGTCTTCGTATACGCCATCATTGCGATTTGAGAGCTTATTTATATAACATCGTATGTGCAATATTTTACTAAGTGTTCTATGTTAAAATTTGGTCAGGGTTCCATGTAATTTCACGTAAATTGATGCTTTTCTACTTGACGCGGTCATGTTAATGTTTGATTTTTACCTCCAACAGTCATGTTACAAGCCTTTAACCACGTCAATCGTAAAGAGAATAATTTTCTCAACAAGAATAATATTTTGTCTGAATTTAGTTTGCCATCTCCGTGCAGAAATATTGCAATTTCACCTAAACCACATGGTCCGTTACGAACTTCATCCAGCGGCATCCGCGCCATCTAAACTTGTTTTCACTAATGTGTGTGTTTATTGTGAATACTCATCTCGTGTCTCATCTTGTTTCATATATCGTTTGAGGGTTTATGTAATTTTGTATTTAGTGTACGGTGCAATTATTCCCATCCTAGCCAGCTCTGTATATAGGCCGTCACCGCACTACCCATGTGCTGGAGGGCAAGCCCCGATGAGTTTGCATTAATGAGGCCAAGTAATTACATGTGTTAATAATGTATCAAGGGTTTCATTTGTAATTCACAGTGTCCTGTCTTCAGGAAAAAACAGTCAGTCCACCCTAGCGGCTGTCAGCCCTCTTCTCTTGTGAAGGCTTTGCTTTCACACACCTCAGTGAGATCATCCATTTAGGCGTGTGCCTCATTAATTGCGGGCTGGGGAGCACCCAAGCAGAATTGGCTAGTCATGACCGAGATAATCATAATTTCATTGGCATGTTGATGTGTATGCATAGTAACAATAAAAACAAGTCTACAGTGAACTTATGTTTTTTTATTCAGTAGTGACAGTGTCGTAGTAACATATATGTTATAAAGTGTTTATTTTCAGTGATGTTTAGTAAAAAGTTTAGTATTGCCTACGTGTTTGTAAGTACGCACGGGTGAGGCGGACACACAGAACCTACAGCATCCCTGAGAACCCTGAGTCTCAATAGTGCAATGATTAGGAAGCACTGTTGTTACCCATATTACCAGTAAGTATTTGTGTCATCGTTCGTCTCGTGTCTCACCCGACGGCATCAAAAAAATGGCACTTAAATTGTTTTCAATACAAAATCATTAAATGTCTTTTGAAGGTGTTCACGCCTGAATATCAGTGTCCAGCTTTTCGGCGCAGCGTGCACTTTAATTTTCAAAAGCCTATATGGTGCAGTATTATGAAAATACATTTTTATACACCTTTTACTCTGAAAGAAAGACATGTTACACTGACACAAATTTAACCCTGCAAAATACAATACACAACACAGTCATGGTCTATCTGTTGCTGGCTCTTAGCCGGCGTCAACCTCAATTTACGTTGACAAAACCTTCTAGTACTAAGCATTCCTATGTTACTAGAATTCCATTAACGGTCCTTGAAATTAGTATGCAGCTCTTGCAAATAGTGGCAATATTATATATAGATATCAGTATTTTTTTTTTATAAATTTACTAAACCAAGTAGGGTAGTGATATTCGTTATATCAGTGATAGGGTTTGAGGACAGTCTAATTTGTTGACTATTTGCTCATATCATTTGTGAAAACAAATTGAGAAATAAAATTCTAGTTATAGTTTTTTGAAATATATTGCAACAGTTTTACGAAAATGGATGTTCCTCAGGAATCAGCGTCCCTGTATGGCAGCACTCGTATCATGTGCATTGTAATGTGTATTGTCCGTTTGTAGATACTACAGTTCTTGGTTTTGGAAGTGATGGATGAATACCCAGAATACAATTAATTTATTGTATCTAATATCATGAAGTGAGCCTATGCATTAGTGTTGGCTTGCTGATTAGTAATATGTAGCCAATATATATGCTGTGCTTTTGCACCACAAAAATAATTATTGCAACAACCAAAGCTATTTCTTTGATGTTTTGAAGATCCAGATAATATTCAAATGGTTTTCAGAATTTTGTTACATTGCACATTACCCCGGCAATTGAAATTGTACTAAAGACACCTGCCAGCCTGGTTCTATTTTGCATGTTCAAGATACAGAAGCAAAAGTGTGATAACAGCAGTGCTAACATCAAATGAAGAGACATCTAGAATTTATGTAGTGTGTCGTTTTAATTTTTGACACACATTGTTTGGTGATTCATTTCCTTACCATTCTGTAATTTTTTTAAGGTTTTTTTCCTGGTTTCCACTACTATATGTTGTGTAAGGTTGGAGAATCATTAAAAAATATTTTGTCACTCCAAAATGGCAGTCATGATTGAATAATTTAAATGTTAAAATAAAAGAGCAAGTTGTTTCCTTCAAATAAAATGTGACAAAAGATTCTGTAATTTAATATGTAAAACTAAGTTCTTGATCAGTTTTGTTTGTTTGTTATTTTTATTGCATCCATAAGATCTTTTTTCAATACATAGCTATACAAAGATATTGGACAAGTCAAATTACAGAATACAAAGTTTATGCACTGGACATAGTGAACACACATATATATGTCAGATTGCATGTATACACATCATATCTCTCTTCATAATGTGACTAATCTTCTTCCAATATGCCATGGGGCATCATAATTTTACTGAAACAGAAAAAAAAAAAAAAAAAAAAAGATCATAAAAAAACTGGAACAAAAAATGCATACAACAAAATGTGATATGATAAATATAAATTATGACTTTTCTGTTTGTACTTTATAGAAAATCAAGGCTGCATTGTGATAATCAATTGTAAGAATAATTTTTTAAGTAGAATTATGTTTTTAAAATTAACTAAATATTTACTTATGTATTATTTTGCTATGTTCTATGTTTGTTTCACTTCACAATGATCAGCCTTTTGATCACTCTGTAGTTATAAGTTGCAAGCACATGCAAAGATATCTGTGACGGTTTTGGAAATTGCTGAGCTGAGCCGATTTTGTGAATTTGCTTTTGTCTTTTTCGGTCCTTTTACTTCTTGAGGTAGTTATATTTGCAAAACACACGTTGTAGTAGATCTAACAAAGCCTTTTATTACACAGATTAAAACAATACAATTTAAAAGTAGGTACCAATCATTACAAGCAATTACACCAGAGCAAAAAACTATCAAGTACACCTTAAAGAAAATTTTCTCAATATTTTATTATAAACAACCATATAAATGATAGGGGTCACAGCCCTCAAACACACTAACTAGATGTTAAATCTGATTAAATGTTCTCTTTAACGAACAAAATATTGGATTACACGAAATTGTAAAGGCTCTAGAGGCATAATATGTCAAGTAGTAAGTGTACACTACAAATATTGTTTTATTCAAATATGAGCGATAAAAGGTGCAGGTACCAATATATATTGCCTTTTACCTTCTCCAGGATTATAACGCTCAATAAACCACTTATTGCACACTCGCCGTAAAAAGGCTCCTAACCATAATAAAAATATTATATATAAATTGCAATCACACAATACTGATAAAATGTAACACCGTACAATAGACTCACGTTACAGCGTGTTTTGACTTTTTTCCGTTAAAGGAGTTTCTTCAGTAATTATTCCAATGAATACCTCTACAAGCTCCTTAACATTAGAGCTGCTATATAAGAAGTACAATATCTCCTTCACAAAAATCAATGACTAGAGCCGCAAATAAGCTACATTTTGTTATGCTGATTCTACAGGTAACTGCTGTGGTGCCACAATTTACAAAATTATGAAAAGATCCTTTATTAATTTTTAACAAACGTACCACTATGAACATTTCCACTTATCCACTTAACTTTTCCAGCCTGGATCAGGCACTTTACCAACCTAGGCACACTAGGGAAAGTTATTACGTTGACACCAAATTCATATAACGGTGTATATAAAAGGTTAAAATAGTGACCTTGAAATAGAACATACACAACTATCCGAAGTTTACTTACGCCGAAACTCGTAAATGTTTTACTAGACACCAGACACAGCTGTGTATTAAAGAAGCCTGCTTAACACGTCTCGATCAGTGCGTCAACTGGGGCACATTCAATACTGAATATTTAAAAAACTTCAAGTATATGCAGTAGAAACTTTATTCTGTCACTACCCAAAAGTTGGGTAAAAGTCCCAATACTTAATGTAGGCAAGCGCAGGCGACAAGAATGCCTCTCAATACCTGGGTGAAATATTATGAGCTCACAAAATAAAATGTCTGAAATCATTCCAAACAAATAGCTGAACGGAGGATAAATACTGCACACAATTGATGTCCGTTTAAGAGATATCATAAAGAAATAATTCCCGTGATTCGTGGTAATCAAACAGGACACACATGCTCATAAATTCCAACACTGGTAAACAAAGTAAAATATAGCCACAAAATATTCTAATTTATCCCTAGACCAAGTAATCAGCATTAAAAGTCAACCATTTAATTAAGCTGAAGGCTTTGCCAGAAAACTCTTCAAAATACTGGCCTGATATTTTGGGAGACTTCCAAAAAAAGCTTATCAAGAATTAATTGCTGCTTGTGTGCCATGACTCACCGGACAAATTACGCTGAATACAGAGCCCTCATATATGAAATGTTGTCGCGGAAGTTAGGTAACGAGACTACACTGTGTATAGCCGTCAGCTTGGTGCAATTGTCGCCATAGTAGAAGTTACCCGATGGAGGTTACATATTGCTGATAGTTGCTTGCCACAAAACGATGGCAGGTAGACTGAGTCAGAGCAGAAGGAGAGACCGAATAAGAAAGGGAGGGGGTGTGCAAGACCTTATGTAACCTAACCTGGAGGGGAAGAAAGGAGGAGATCGAGAGTATTGCAAGGGAGGGAAATGAGTTGGCAGAGCAGCATACCGTTCAGTCAGCAAATAAACTCTATTATGACGTCGGCGACAGAGCCACTGTCGCAAGTTGGTTGCATGCCAGCTTACGTTCCAAGTCCCGGGTAAGGCATATGTGTATTTGTAATTCTCACTAGTAATGCTTGTGTTTCTCATTCCATCTCCAATGATGTGTATATCAATAAGTCAAGGCCTACCTACAATCTACACCTTTAAAAACTTCATCAAAATTTCTTGCTTCTGTGTGGAGGAAATTAGGCTCATTATTTATATTGGTAACTTCTTGTGTAATGGCAGATAGCTGTTACGTGCATTTAGTGGTCCCATTTTTTAGGAGTTAAGTGTATTTTAATGTGGGGAAAAGAGTGGTGGTGGTGGTTATCTAGCCAGCATTGAAATTTGTTGTATAAGGTCACTGAACATCTGTAAAGCACCACAACTGGTAATTTAGGGAATGTTATGTTCAAATTTTGATGGGAAGTAAGGGTATAGGTGAGGTAGGATTCGTGATGAGAAAGGGTATGGCATTGCAGATTTCAGCAAATGTAGATTCAAGGTGGCTTTGATCAAAGCTCAAGAAGAGTGGAGGTGATAAGATGGAACAAATTTTGAGGTCCGTTATGTTTTGCAACACAGATAATCATTGTTTTGCTGGCTAAGAGCGTGGAGGTTTAGAGATAACAGGGAGCGTGAAGGAATGGCATAGGTCTGAGAGCGTGGTGAAATAACTGTCCCAGAACAACATGATAATTGTGCTAGATTTTATATTATGCAAAATGTTAAATATATGAAATTTAAAATAGGTACCTGCCATTCATTGATGTGTTGAAGCATGGTTTCTAACAATAAATAAACCATAAAAGTTAGGCAACAACATCTTTGTGATTTTTGACTGGAGGAGTTGGCTATTTTGTGAAAAATTAAATTGCATGTAAAGTATCAACGTGAGTTAATGCCAATAAATATGTTTTCATTTAAATATCTTATTTAGCATGTTATATCTCTTTAGATAACCATGTATTTTTTTATGTATTGTCTGTTTATGGTAAAGTGAGCATTTTTGAGGTCCTAGTTACTTTTTCCTTTCAGCTATTTTTTTTTTAATCCTTTAACCCCATTTTTAGAATAAATATTGCCATGTAAGTAATAAACACAGTGTATGTTCCACCACACTCTGAATTTAACGTCTAAGGTGAAAATAAATTTATTTTATTATTATTATTATTATTATTATTATTATTATCCAAATGAGAGGGCTTTTAAAAGTTCTCACAGTAAATAACCTATAGTTGCATGTCCATTATTTACTTATGGGATCACACCCAAATTTTTTGATGAACCTTTATAGAGCATATAAAGAGAAGTGACTATCCATGTTGTTACTACCTAAATATTTGATTACTTACATTTATTATTTTTTATGTTAACTTGGTTCTTTTTCTTTCAGAAATAAATTTTAGCACATCAGATGTTCTATTACAGAAAATAAGATTACAGAGAGAGGAGTTGGTCTACAAGGCAACTGCCATAAGAAATATAGTCACCTCTGCCATCGCATATGTGGAAGATGTGCACAGCAATATCATTTTGTTTCTAAGTTGGCTATTTTGTTTTGCGTGCAATGCAGGTGAGATTACCAAGTTACCTTTTTGGAGAGTAATAATAAAATTTACCCTATGTTGATAAACATTAAAATTATTTTTAATTGTATAAAATGTAAGGGGTTATTGTTCTTACCATTTTATATTTCTAACATTTATTGCTATTTTAAGTACACTGTCAGATATTATAACCATGCACTACTATATATTTTAAAATTATTCCACCTTTTTAATTTTTTAATGTGCCTTTTTTTGTGCTTTCTTATCATGAAATATTGTTGTGCTTTCTTATCATGAAATATTGTTGTGCTTTCTTATCATGAAATATTGTGACAAAACCTTAAGGCCGTGGAATCAGACAAATGTTCTTAGGAAAAATGAGGAGAAGGGCATAGACCAAACTGGGCGTGTTGGCCACCTGAAGCCTTCATGGTACTCACAAAGAATGGTAAATAAGAGCTCAATAATACAATATTACATTATAGATTATTTTCTTTAAAAGTCACTAATACATAACATAGCATTCAGTGAGTCAAGCAAGAGGCATAGTTTAAAGGGCTGTCCCTAGTTGAGTGAGATATGACACGGCCAGTAACTGCATGTTTTGTGTGACAATTGGACATGTGCTGTCTCATCTGACTGGGTGAAGAGTGGGGTGAAGCAGCTTACCTAGAGAGGGTAATAATGTGCACAGCAAACTGTGCACTGGCATTTGAGACCTGAGAGATAAAGGGTGCATTTGCCTTCAACACTTAGCCTCTCCTTCCGGTGTGCTGACAACAGCCAGATCAGTTCACTCTCACTCTATGTGTGCTACACCGCAGGTGGCCCGTCATTTACTCTGGATTGTACACAACACGTACAAGGAACCCAAGGATGGGGGAGACTGAGACTGTCCACACAAAGATGTTGTCGTACTAACTCCTCGCTAACACACCCTAGAAGTAAACAGGTGCCACCGTCATCTTCAGGACAGAGGCAAAACCAATTGCCTGTGTGCCCCACAGTTTTCTTCTAATCTTGCTTTCATTGGATGGGACTCATTGCTACTCAAGAAGTATGCCCTTTTTCAAGCATCCCATCACACACACAGATACTATCCAAGAGAGTCCTGTTGCACCCCTCACTTTCACACATAATAACTGTTCTACAATTTGATTCACCTCTTGATGTCCATTGCTTCATTACAGGTGTAGAGAAGGGACAGAAAGTCAAACCTTTTCCTGATCTACCCTTCTAACTAAACCCAAAAACTTCAAAATTCTATAAAAGAAATTCAAATGAGTCCACATCAAGAAGTCACAGCCAGAAAAAATCTCTCAAATAAATTTAAACCTAAAAAAAATCACTGCTTACTTCTAAACCTTACATTAAAACAAGTTCTTGATACAGTCTCTCACATCCACCACACAACTATCAAATCACTTTAATTGCTTAGCAGTGATTCCCCTTCACACCAATGATCAACATCAGGTCTTCCAATAGGTGAGCTGTCCTCTGCAGCTTCCTATCGACAACTTCCCTTGACAACACTGACTACTGACAGCTCCCAGCTGTCTCAACAGGAAACCCAATACTTTAGTTTCAGCAATTAATTTCCACAAAAAAATCAGAATTTATCTTCTCTTCTTTATCTAACAATATCCAAGGAAGGGGTTGAATCTCACAAGACCAACACCAAGCCTTTTTAAAACTCATAAAAACACACTGTTAAATTTAACTGTCCGCTGCAGCTCTCGACAAAACTAAAACGTACCACTCCCTGTGGTGTACCACATAACTCTGAGCATGAGACACCCTACAATGATTACTGACAGTCACTGCAGTCCAACAACTCCTCAAAAATTCTCAGTCTCTCCCAGTATCTGTTAATCAGCAATTTTAATTTTTAACTCTAGATTTCAAATGTGCATTAACAACACAAACACTTCTCAACCATCAGTAGAGTTATAATTCTTTTTTTAACACTGCCTGCATTATGGCCTTCCAAAATAAACTTTTAATTCTTTAGGGCAAGAGCTTACTGCTTCAAGTTCAACCAAAGAAGCTTTCAAATAAAAAATTGCCTTATTCTGAGTATTCTTGTAGGAGTAACAGAGTATTTTCACAATACATGCATAGACAATCAGTACCAAAACAGGCAAAACAAATCTTAACCAGTTAATCAGTACCAAAAATAAAATAATCATGAGTATTACTAGGAATGACTAAAGTTGAAACAAACAAAAACAACATTAGTAAATAAATTATATCCAGTAGTGAGCTATCCTCCTCTCAGTAGGGTAGTTCCAACAATGCATCCTCTATTGCACCTAAAAAACACATCCACATGCTCACCTGGAAACCTTTTATCTCTTAGAATGTGCAATGGCATGTGTCTCTTTGTAGACAGGACACTGTCCCATCTGCCTCTCTCTGGACATACACATCCTCCAATGGCAAGAAAAGGGGTCCACAAACCTCGCACATTCTGGCCAACCCTCATAAGTTTGTCCAGTCCAGATCCAGTTGAGCATTTTCACCATTGTCGCAGTACTCTGCCTACCCTAAATTATCTCAACTAAAACAAAAAAAAATTAACCTCATATAATCTATGAGGTGCGGTTGAAAAACCCCGAAAGAACAGTTATGGTCAATTTTAGCAAATCAAAACTACTGTTGAGGAAAAGAGCAAAAATAAACAGAGCAAATTTCCCCTCAAAAACACCACTAAAATGGAACACAAAAGGATCAAATTATAAAATTGTTCAAATTTTGAAAAGTAAAGGACTTACAGGCTCCTCTGTAATAATGAAACTCCTGGACCTAAAATGAATTTACATACTAAATCATTTAGTTATCAATGTAACCATAATGTTATAAACACTGCTTAAATTGGGGGCAGAGCTAACCCTAAACAAGCTACCTAAAGATGTTGGTGTAGAAGGAGGTAATCTATAGAGATTTAAGGATATGTAGAATAAACATAAAAGTTGGCAGGATATGTGTTTGTGAGTGGGGTGCCTGTTAGACAACTAAGAGAAGGATTGCCAGATGCCACCCACATAGACTTGATGGGAGAAAGGCATAACTAGAAAAGCGGAAAAATAAATAGCATGGTTCATAGCGCAGGTCGTACCAGCTTCCCTGAACACTACTGGTAGCAGATGCCACCCTTTATGCCTGACCTACAGAAAGGCCTAAATGTAGATTCAAAAACTTTAAAAAAAATTCAAGCTCACTGTTAAAAATTAAATACTGGTTAGAGCCTACTGTATATAACATGTTTCCTGCAAATTCAAAAATGAATAATTACCTTAAATAGACATGGATACTGACAGCTCACACACAAATACCTAAAACTGTAAATTATTATAACCTTTGCCAAAAACCTTTTTATTTCTCAAGTGCATTCTAGCACTGGCAAATGAACTCTTGTTTACATTCTACTACTTCCCAGGGGTGGTCTTCTTTACTCATAAAAAAAATTAATTATTTCCTTTGTGTCTTAAACCCATTCTCAATGGGTACATCACACCAGAACATGGGAGAACACCCAAAACAAAACAACAAATAACAGACTTTCCTATCCCAATGGTCACCCCTTAAATCATGGCACCTCTGACATCAGCTTTAAACTGAAAGGGTACAACTTTCTTTAGGCACCTCATGTCAGCTTCTACTGAATGGGTACACTCTCATCTACCTCAGCATTGCAATGCCGAAAAATAAAAACAAAAATAAAATATGCATTCCCCACGACTGATGAAACTTAAATTACTGAGTTGGAACTGGAGGAAAGAAAAAATTTAATTGCACACTGGCCATCTCTCTGGACAGTACAGTCATCTGACACTCCCTGGTGTAACTTCTACTAAATTCCATTTCATTCATAACTACTGGCATTCCGTGGCAACACACAATTTATTTCCATCCCCCAGTTCACTGAACTAAAGTACCACCATAATGGGAAAAACTTTAATGAACTCCCTTTAATAAAGTACCCAGAAACAATTACTTTCACCTTGTTAATTTCCTTGAAGCTCACAGCACACCATCTTGTGTAGCATCAATCTGACTCATAATCCGAAAATGTCTCTGCTAATTCTCTCATGGCAGTCACTTCTGTTAACCAACTGATATGCTTGTTGCATTACCAACCAGCTTGCATTGCCAGGAAACACTGTAACACTGCAGATAAAACTACAAAATATAAATGTTGCCCCCAAATTGTTTGTATGTTTTAATCTCTAATTGAATTAAATGAATTATTATTTAAACAACTAAAAACAGTGGTGTGCAAAAATCTAAACAAAACTCAGTAAACATGCCATCAGTGCAATCTTGTGGCGCGGTAGTGAACTATACTCCTAGTTCGGCATCGGCCACTGTGTACACTCCAACCATTGACATCAGCACTGTCCTCGCCTCCCAACGAGGTGAACCGGGTTGAATCCCCGGCCGGGTCACCGGATTTTTGCAAGTGGGAATCGTGCCGGACGATGCCGTTGGTTGGCTGATTTTCTCAGGGATCTCCCGTTTCCCCCGCCCCTTCATTCCGGTGCCGCTCTGTATTCACTTCAATCACCCTCATCAACTCTCAAGACCTCGCTGTTAAGAGCCGCTAAAATCTCTTCACTCACTCATTCAGCGCTGTCCTGTCGCATGAGGTAAACTGTCCCGAATGCCAACTAAACTAACTCATAGTAAAAGTTACTTGTCTATCTTCCACGTTTATCATTATTCACAAAATTTACTTAAAATGCTGTAATGTCAGTCTCAAATAAACTCAACCAGAGAAAACAAAACAATTATTATATGTACTCGACTTTTAACAATAACAAATTAAACTTGGTACTCTCAAACACAAACTATCTTCCAGAGTCACTCACATGGCCTCAAAAGTAAACAACTAACATCTGACTTGCAATAGAAAACCAACCTAAAAAAATCATGTCAGAAAGAATCAATATCCATGAGTACCATAATTGAAGCATGTAATTAAAAACGTGCCAAAAGTGTACATTGTCAGGAACTACAAAAAAATGACCTCGCATCACCTGTGACAAATATATAATTACAATTATGGTATGAAACAGTAACATGTTACTAGCAGAAGTGTCCTAAGAGAAAAGGCTGTGAAGAATGTATAGTGTGTTCAAAATTGTTTATGAAAAAGGACAATATATTTGGATGACTATGACTGTGCCAATTGCTTGCCGTAGAGAATAATAAATGTACAACAAAGACAGTTTGTGAAAACACTGTAAGAGTCAAAAGCTGGAAGTGGCATACACTGAATGTGCCATGATATCTGTCTACAGAAAACAATTTGCTATATAAGAAAGAAATAATATGCATTGCTGAAAGAAATATAATATATAAAAGTATTTACAAAATTAAATACATAATGTTCTGTTCTCTAACATTATTAGATACAGGTTAATGAAACAATATTATTGTAACTAAATTTGAATTAGGAAAAAAAAAGTTGTTTATGCAACACAACATTGTCATGATAACACGAGAAAGAAAACTAATATTAAGTAAAGAATATGTAGTTAAATATCAGTATGTAAAATTGCAAACGTATAAGAAAATCAGTAGGAAATATTGCAATAACAGTAATATAAAGACAAATTATCAAAATGTTAACAGTAACATTCATTAGATTTCCTCCATTATACTGTTTTTCAAATTCTCCTGGAGAAGGTCCTTATAAAACTGACTTTACTCTTCTTTGAGGTATGGAAGCATTGCTAGATCATCTTCCCTCTTTTCCTTATTAATGCCACATGTAAAGTTTATCCGTGGTAACTTCTCTACTGCTGGGAGTGAGTCCAAGCTGACACATTTTTTTCAACACATTAGTTTTTGTCCAACTAGATAGGTTCTTCAAATCAAACGTGTTTGTAATATTTACGATGTATGGTTTCTTCTTTGTAACCTTTATATGAGATGCCTTGCTTATTCCTAGGATCTGAGTTTTATATACTGAGATGCTAATTGAGCAAAGTCAGTAAAATCATTGTACCAAACTGACACAAATAAAGTTTGCATTACAGAACAGATTTTCACTAATGTATTTCCCAGTTGCCAATATTTTACAAAATGGCATTAAAAATGCATACATATGTTTTCAACATATAACAATATCCAGGAAATCTCACCAAGCTCAAAATAATACTGACGATTTATAATAACAGACATGAATAAAACTATAAAGAGCCATGAAAGCACACAAATATCACAGTTATATTAATTACAGCCCTCAGCTGATTTAATACAACTACCAAAATTCAATAAGGCTCTTGCAAATTTCCCCTATTACACCTTGATACTTAATAAAGGAGCTTGGCATTAAATAATAATATGTTTAATACAGCAATCATAAAAAAATTTAATCAATAAATTTATAGAGATTTTCATATAGTCAACACGCGATACTGCAATGATAAATAATTAACCTTTAACAGCCTTGATTATTAATGTATGGGCAATGATTATAGAAAAAACTATGATGCACTACGAGGGGTATGAGGGTAGGGGATCAAGGTGGGGAAAAAGGAGGGGATGCCGAGCTCCACAGAGGTAGAAGCTGAGTGCTGCTGTAGAGACAATCGTTATAGAAACTAGGCAACAGCGGCCACGCCACCGTCGCATCTGTAACCATAGGTATCACCTAAAAGGAATATTAACTCAGGCTGATTTTAAAATGTCTTTTAGTTCCTTTAGCACCATAGGTTTTGAAACTTTGTGCCTCTTTTCGATGACCTTTGAGTCAAGATCACAGTCCATGAAACTGTGCCCACTGACAAGATAGGCCTATTTCATTTCCACTGACGCAAAGAATCCCTTACTGACCAAATAAATTATGGCCATCAGTATGATATGATTCGTGTTTTGCGCCGCACAGTTTTCACACAAAATTATGCATTTTTTCTTTACAATAACCCCAGATGTAACAACTTTGAAAAAACAGGCGGCTACTTCATTGCTACCTCCTATTCCTTGTGCCACATGTACATTTAGCTGTCCTTTGTATCTGCTAAATGGAAGCATAAATTGTATGTTGATAACTGTCTAGAGTAATACATAGAGCTGTGTGTCTAAGTAGGCACAAACATGATCTTTTGTAAGTCCATGCACAGTTATGCTATTTTAACTCCAACATTTGTGAAGAGTTAACATCTGTTCACATGCATTCTAGCTAGAGCATCCTCAGCTTTCATGTAATGCTGTTCCAGATTTGTCCTTGCTTCAGCCTTTATCATTTTCTGTTGTTGAGCATGTAATTGTAGCCTTAAATTTATCACACTTATTGCATGAATTCACAACTGGGTGAGCGAATTTAAGTTTTGGAAATTCCTGCTTAAATACATTAGAGTAGTAACAGTACAGAATTTGGGAGTGCGGATGTTTCTCCTTAAAAGCTCGGAAGAGGCGATTCATATTTAAGTCTGCACTTAAATATTTACGTGTAGACTTTTGCAAGAGAAATGGCTCACATGTCGTGGAAAAGGCGTAGTATGAGTTTGTATTACATTTATATCAGTTTTGGTAAACTGTTTCTTAAATTTGTTCCAGTTAGTATGTTTTCCCCTCCCATCAATGTATACTAAGGTACCTGCTTTCTTTTTGTTTTGCAAGGTTTAAAATATGTGTGGTGTCAGCCGAAAATTGTCTTTAAATGTTTTACTGCACGCTCGCACATTTTTACAGTTACCATCAAGACTAATATAAGATATAGTAACATGCCTCCTACTGATGCTTGGATAGTCATACAGTTAATGATGACGTGCTATTTCCTGAACATGTATTTCTCCCAAAAAAGTGTTTTCTGTTCATTTTCAGAGAGTTTGTACAATTTAAGGAACAGGTGTTCTTTTTAATTTGCAGAAATATTTTTGCATTTATAATGACATTTATAGGTGATGGAATCACATGGTGATTTTTTTGCTTGCCCAAATCTTGCTGAACTTGTTTCATACGACTTTCCTGCATGCCACACCACCTGTTGCATCTTATTTGCTTTTGTCTTCCATGTTGTTTGTTCCATATGCAAAGTAACACAACAAATGCACTTTCACAATACTGAAAACACACAACGATTAAACTTGCGAATGTCACAGCCAGCAGCATTGTGTACACTACTCACTGCCATGCTGTAATTGCTGATGGACTGCCTGGCACATTCATTGTTCTATAGTAAAATGCCCACAGACTTTTAGCACTGCGCTATCTGTCGGACATCTCTAACCACCGTAAATTCCAAAAAAGGCACTTCCAGAGTTTCCTATGACATTGTCATTGGCAAGTACTTTTCTTTTCCAATAAAGGAAATATTTGTTATATTTTTGGCACTTTCAACCTTTCCTATTTACATGCCTCAATTACTTCACTTTATGTTACACCTGTACCATAACTGCATTCCTTACATTTAACTTCTAGCACTTTAACACAATAACTCATGTCACTCCAAAGACATTACCTTAATTAATTATTTAAACTTAATGCTAACTTAACTAATAAATCTACGTGGTTCGGGCCTAATACACTGGACTCAACGCAGCAACTAAACTAAACTACACTACATGTGTACCATAATTCCGGGACCATACTACCATTTTCACAAACACACTCCTGCTCTCTCTATTATAAATTCTGCTAAAATAAACTCGTTTAACCATTAATTATTTCACATTAATACATAAGCTACTTAATTTTTTAAGTGTAATTTCATTTTGCACAAACACTCAATTTAGTTTTAGATTCTCCCTTCTTTCCAAGTAAACAAATTAAGTTGGCAGTATTGCCAGCTGCTACAAAACAACTATTTGAAAAATAAACAACTCTTTTACACATCAGTAGTATCCCATATACCACAAATTAATATGGTCATTAAAACGAACAAACCGAAAGTTACAAGATACATTATTACGAACTTCACATTTTTGTTTCCTATTCATTCCCTGAACTTAACTATTAGACAGGGTCTTACCAATAATGTGTCGTGTTCGTTCATTTCCTGAGCTGACCACTAGATGGCGCTATACACCATTTAAATGTCACCCACATAATTCTCTAAGAGAGAGGGGTGAGGGAGCATAACCTTCCACCACCGGGTTAGTTTTACGAGAGCCCAGAGATTCAACAACCTGACTAGGTAGAGCATCACAAAATCTAAAAGAAATAATAATTTATCACTTAGCAATAACTTCCTTAAACACTTTAAATGTACTCGCTTGATCTACAAAAGTTACTCTTACTTGGGGACCAATACAGAGCTCTGACACCAACCTGAATAACTTCAATCATTAATTAACCATTATTAATTAGAAAAGAAGGATAACAGATTTATTCAAGGACAATTTACTTTGCACAGAAACTGTCACATTAATAAGGAAGATTCTACAACACCAAACAAATATTTCCAATTAGAGCTCGAAACAAAGATTACACATTGTTCAACACTTAAACTTTTTTCAGAACTGTTACGAAAATTTCTGCTGAGACCTTCCAAAACCATAGACTTTATTCATTTAAGTGTGTGCTACCCCACACAGCCATATTCAGACCATTATTGCTAAAACCTCTACCATCTAACCTAAGTGGCTAGCATATACTTAACTTGAGGTGTGCTACATGCTGCAGTAGCCTCGGGCTCTTCCGGTCTCCCTCAGCTACTTGATATGGATCTTCAGTCCTCTGTCTCAAACCACTATCACACACTGAAGCCCGCCGCAGACTGGCTCTAACCACTGCGCAAACTCCACACAACCATGTTCTGCCTCAGCATTCCTTGCTGCATCCTATGCTGCGCTATTGCTACCCTGTCGTTAGCATTCTCACACTCTCACTTCCTCTGCTTTACCCTGCGGCTACCCATCATATCTCTTCTTCACCACATTAGGGTACCCTAACTCCATGTACTATAGCCATGCTTGACTGGCTAGCCTCAGCGACTCCCAGACTACACCACCACAGCCTGCACCCAGATTTCACATTCGATCAGCCAAACATGCGTGCATATCACTGCCATCTTGGCTACTTGGACGGAAGTGTGGATCAGCATAATTCGTGGCCAACCTGTGTGCCTGCCAAAATCCAACCAATCCAATCCAATCCTTCTTCTAGCCATAAGGCTATAATGTCAGTACAAATGAAAATGCTCAAAACTGACTCAAAACTAATTGAATATTAATTTGGCAGGCATATCATTTGCCTTCATTTTAACAAAAAAAGCAAACCAGACAAAACGAAAACAAGAAACAAACCACAATCACTAATGAGAAAAAAAAAATTAAAACACCTAAAATTTACATTGTGTCAATATTGATGAAGAATGGATTCATCCTGACTGTGCTGCCAAGTAAATGTTGTTAACATGAAGAGTTTCATGGCATACAAAATATTATCAACCAGGGCAGAGATGGTTTATAGCAAATGCTGGAAGTGAGAAAGATTTCATTAATGGATTGCTTTTGATTTTAAGGAAAAAACCAAATCTATTGACTATGAATAATGAAAATAGTGGTTAAAAATTCCAGTAAGTGGTGTGAAAGGCAGATTGTTCCTAATCCACCGATAATAATTCTTATCCTTGTCAATGCAACATCACTTTGTTCAATAAAATAGACCACTCACATTATTTTAAATAATGCAAATTGTAAGGTGGTGTCTAATCTTAAAATGTTGAGCCTTCAATAAATGAAAGAAAATGTGAATTGGTAGAGCAAACAATTTTTTTTTTTTGTAAAATATGCCATATACTTTTTTGCACACATAATCACAAAGTTGTCAGATTTCCATCATACCACTGTGTTGTCAATGCAGTATAGTACATATGGATTTTAGTGAAATCATGAGTAGCCACTAATGTATCTCAGTTATGTTCTGAAATTTTTTCACTTACAATCTCAGCAATAAAGTATCATTAAAACAGAGTGGCGAAAGCAGTGTAAACGTGTAAATGATGGGTTAGTAGACAGGGCTATTGTCAGTGTAATTCTCAATTGACAGAGTAGTGATAGTTAGAGCTATAATGGCAATGACCAGTTCAATAAAAGATAGATTCCAGTTCACGGAAGCATCAGCAAAATAAAATGAAATTATATAAGTTAAAAGAAAATGTGTTTTTTGTTAAACATTTACTTATTTTGTGTAAGTGTGGATCTTTTTGTTATGTAACAGAGAGCTTTGCTCATTAAATCTGCCTCCTGCTGAGCTTGATGGAATAACACGCATTACTCTAAATGTGATTGCAACCCTTTTTCGTGCAATTGGCTCATAGTTTATATAAACTTTGTGACATAGTATTATTCCCTAGACTGAGAACACTGAAGGAGGACAAGGAAAAAGAAATAAATGTGAAACCATGTAGTTCTGGAATATGATGGCTGTGAGAGGTAGAAATACTTCACATCATATAATTTTATGAACCAGCTTATATTTGCATTATAGGAAATGGCGATAACAAAGCAGTAAAAGTAGTAGTATCCTTTCGCAGAACCTTTTGGGTCTTTGCGTGTGATATACTGCATGCTATTTGGCAACAAATCTGAAATACTTGGCAAATTGTCACTGACAATTAAATTAAAGTTTACTAAAAATTCATTGAGCCACTGGCATTAAAGGTGATTTGTTTGGTTTTGGATGTGACCTTTTTTTTTAACACATTGATACCTTATTCTCTGTGGTTTTGTATAGCAGTTTTAATTTTTTTGCACAAATTTTAGTTTCAACTTGGATTTTTGATTTGTTTTTGTTCTTCAATTCTGTTAAAAAGCTTGTAATAATTAATATTTCATTTAACATGCAAATAAATGGCTTCATTACTGGTTCATTACCAGTCAGTTCATTAAAATATGATGCTTTCACAGTGTTTTTTTTTTTTTTTTAATAATTTTGTATAAAATCTCAAACATTTATAGCAGCAAAAGTGATAATATGTCAAGTTGACATTAGGGATGTTATTCTCAATAATTCTTATAATTTTAAGGTTTTCTTAAATACCATTCCTAAATTCTAGTTCTTTGAGAATTTTTACTGTATTTATCATTTTGGAAACTTACATCTCATTTAAATAGCTTAATCATCACTTAATGTCACATTAAATTTATAATTACATATAATTGTGTATTAGTTTCAAAATACTAACTTTTTTTTTTTCTTCTCAGGGGACCATGAAGCTGAAGTCTCTTGCTATGTGCAACATGCTCTGTTAACAGCAGAGAATTTGTTGCTTTGGCTTTTGGTACGCATAGAACTCCGGACATTGGTATTGATCATGTATTGCAACTTCATGATATATTATTGGCGGGTTAATTACGCACTGAAGCATTCAAACCTTACCATGGAATTATTTTTGTTAATAATAGGTAAAATAAATTTAAGCTTTCATAATTTGTGATAAAATTATAATTTTCTCAATTTTTTTGTGTTCACATCTACATTGTTAAGGTACACCAAAAATTTGGTTCATAAACATTGTGTTTATAATTATGCTAACAGCCTCTCTTATTTATTTAATAACATTTTGTGCGTGTCATAATTTTAGAGTTTATATGTGGTAGGCATAAAAGTATTAAGTACATAAAACAAGCAAACAGGCCACCAAAAGCGCCAAGGTTCCTGGGGAAAATAATTATGTTTGCACCCATGTTCCCTCTACTACCCCAGATTTACAGTAGAGTTTCAGGATTTTGCAAGTAATAAATTTTTTGATGCATGGTGTATTTAAGGCAACATGTCTCTTGTTTCATTATTACATTTGAGATGTAGGCATTGTGTTTTGCAATAGTAACAATATAAACCAATTATAACTAGAACAGTAGCTTAATTTAATAATCAGTGCCCACAGGGGAGACCATTCGGCATCGAGCCTTGCAGTGTATAGTGCCAGCTAAAAATACTATTCTTGTTCATCATCCACACAATTGTGTACACTGGATCAGAATTGTTTGATTTAAATTTTATATTATACTTTCTTGTTTCACTAAAAATTTTATACAGACTCTCTACATTGAAACGCCCTTATTTAATTAGGTTTGTAAAAATTAGTAAATGTTATTTTCCTTAATTTGATAAATCTTCTGTCTACCACAGGTGTCCAAATTGCTACTAGAATTTTCCTGCTACATCTCAGCCACTGTAAGAGTGCTGTAATGAGTTATGCAAAGCTGACATTAGCTCGGGGAAAAGTGCTAATTGTTGCAGTTTTCATAATTTTTCTGTTGTGAAAAGGCAAAGGGAATTTTGACACATGTATCATAAGGCACTACTTGGCGGAAAGAGGATAAAAGAATGGAACAGCAAGTTTCTGGCCAAGGATGGTGTCTTTAAAAGGTACGACAGAGGCCAGAAATATGTCTCAGGCCAGCATCCAAAGTTCAAGAAAGTTACTTCACCGGACTTCTCTGGAATGGCAAATGTCACTACCACTTGTTCATAAGGTGTTTCAACGGTGGGTGCATTTGTGCATACAAGGTGCAGATTCTGCAAGAAGTGAAACCAGAGGACAAACCATGTTGATGCTAGTTTGCTTGTGAGATGCTGAAACAAATTGACATACATAACAATTTTCTGTCAGGTGGTGTTTTCCAACAAAATCACTTTTCACGTATCTGGTGCAGTAAACAAACATCATGTTTGGATTTGGGGATCAGAGCAACTACGCAGCATCGTTGAACACACATGAGACAGCCTGAAACTGAACATTTGGTGTGGCCTCCTATGCAGCATGATTATTAGATCATTTTTATTTGTGGAGAAAACACTCATGGTTTCCTCATATATGTATTTGCTGAAGCTCTATGCTTTTCCTCAGCTAGAATATTTTGTGCCGTTAAAAATTGTATTTTTGGAAAATTTTTGGGCACAGTGTGTGTGTGTCTATATTTCAATTAGAGTCTAGGCCAACATTGATTTACCTAGGGATATTCCTTTTATACCAGTAAGAAATCTCTTAAAGTTACTATATTTCTGTCTTATATGCACACATGGGAAAGTAATTCAGTTAGCTTTTGATGCTATTTTAATTCCATAGTTAACAAGTGATAATAAGTAGCCTGCAGTAAAAAGAAAGTTTTCTTTTATGATACACTATTTAAATTTTGGTGTAGTTTATGTACTGTTTTGAAATTAATCTAATAAATTGGGATATTTTTGGTTCTCTTAGAATAATTTGAATTTTGTGTAATTCATTTAATTTTAACTTAATCTTTTCCAACCAGTTGTAGGGAATTCTAAATTAGTTGTTTGCCAATCACATGTCTATTTTTATCTGTGAGGTTTATGAAGTTAACTTTACATATTGGCCAGCATCCTAGGAAAAAGAGAAAGACTGTCGGGAAGCTTCGTCGCATTGTATTTTAGTAGGGCTTGGTGGCCGCAGCACGGCGTTAGACGATCTGTGGACAACTGTCACATCCATTTCTGTCATGTTTACACTTTAAATTTCACGCCGCACACAGCTCTGCAAAAGCTGCTTCGCACCAGTGTATATTCTAGCCATGTTCGCTGTTTAGCAACAAAACAAGTGCACTTTGGACTCATCGAGGTAAGACTTTTTCATCCCGGAGTGGCGCTGTTGCACTGTTAGTTTGCATTGCTGCCACGGAGTGCTGCTAGCAGGCAGCATCTTCTCATTGTACACATTTTTTAGCACCTTACTCGTCTACTGGCACTTGGAGTGACATACTTGTTTTCTCTCTGCAGGCAGCGGAGCTCTTCAAGGCACTTCAATGGTAACTACAATGTAACTGGTAGTTTGGAAGAAGCGTAGTACCGTAGAAACTAATATATCAATGTAGTTAATTTTTTGTTGTAGTAATGGCTGTTAGTAGGTTCTACACCTAGGCAAGTTTTTCCAACCTCTGGAATGGTTCAAAGTTTTTTTTTTTTTTTTTTTTTATTATTATTACTAAAAGTCATATCTCAGAGCAATTGAAACAAATTTTCCACGTTCCCGTCTGTTTAAACTTTGATTTACAGGTTCCTTGATTAGGAGTCAACATAGTTCCGTTCTCTCTACTTTTGCTGTACTGGGGAAGCTGATATAGTCCGTTCTGTGTTCCAGCTTCCCTGTTCATCCTGTTCCCTTGGTTGTCAGCGCAGCTACTCTTTTGGAATAACCTCAATTCATGCTATGTAACGAGACGGATCATCGCCAGTGATGTTCTTTAGAGAACAGATACGAAAACGATAGCAATTTCTTTATATTTTGTTTAATTTAATTAAACGTGAAACATAGGACTATCTTTTGAAAGCTATTACATAAACACTGTAGGCAATTAGCCTAGACGAATAGAATTTATAGTAAACAATATATATATATATAATAGATGCCATCGGGTGAGACATGAGACGAACGATGACACAATTACTTACTGGTAATATGGGCGCCAGCGGTGCTTCCCAATCACCGCACTGTTGAGATTCAGGGTTCTCAGGGATGCTGTGGGTTCTGTGTATCCATCTCATTCGTGCGTGCTTACAAAAACGTAGGCAATACTAAACTTTTACTAAACATCACTTTGAAATAAACACTTAATAAAATACGTATGGCTAGGATACTGTCACTACTGAATAAAAGAGGTAAGTTCACTGTAGACTTGTTTTTATTGCTACTATGCGTACACATCAACGTGCCAATGAAATTATGATAATCCCGGTCATGACTAGCCAATTCTGCTTGGGTGCTCCCCAGCCCGCAATTAATCTAGCACACACCTAGATGGATGATCTCACCGAGGTGCGTGAAAGCACAACCTTCACAAGGGAAGAGGACCGACAGCCACTAGGGTGGACTGACTATTTTCCCCTGAAGACAGGACACTGTGAGTTACAAATGAAACCCTTAATACATATTAACACGTGTGATTTCTCGGCATCACTAACGCCAACTCGTCGGGGCTCGCCCTCCAGCACGTGGGTAGTGTGGTGACAGCCTATACACAGAGCCGGCTAGGTCAGGAATATTTGCACCATACACTAATTACAAAATTACATAAACCCTCAAAAGATACATGAAACAAGATGGGACACGAAATGAGTATTCACAATAATCACACACATTAGTGAAAACAAGTTTATATGGCGCAGATGCCGCTGGATGAAGTTCGTAACGGACCATGTGGTGTAGGTGAAATTGCAATATTTCTGCACGGAGATGGCAAACTAAATTCAGACAAAATATTATTCTTGTTGAGATAATTATTCTCTTTACGATTTAAGTGATTCCAGGCGTGTAACTTGCCTGATGGCAGAAAAATCAAACATGAAAGTGACTGCGTGGTCAAGTACAAAATGCATCAATTTACATGAAAATTACACGGAACCCTGATAAAATTTTAATATAGAACACTTAGTAAAATATTGTACATATGATGTTACATATATAAGCTCTCAAAACGCAATGATGGCGTATACAAATAGTTGGCGTCAGTTAGCCATGTGGTTATACGTGATGTTGCCATAAAATATTCAAACATGCAGAAATTACACTGAAACGCCATAAACATAGGCGAATGGTGGCTGATTCAAGTGACGTCTCCGACATCTCTCTCGTCCTCCTCGATTAAGTTAAAAATGCCACAAGGGCAAAATAAATTGGTAAAGCCTGAAGCGTAATGCTGGGGAAACGTCTGACAGAACCTACGCAAACAAAGGTTAACCAGTATACTAAAAGTGCTATTGAAATCTATTTCAGTGAACAAAAGGTTGTAGTGCATATGTGACAGTGTCTTACCTCACCAGCTCTCCTCGATAGACTGTCCAGAGGCAAGCGTCACACGGATCTACCATGGCTGCCTACGGGGTTCACATAAGCAAAAGTGCTATGCATGGCGAGTAAAATATTTTATTATTGAAAATAAAGTGTCAAAAATTAAATTTAATACTGTTTTACATTTGATCATTTTCTTATGAATTTTTCATATTATTTTTACAGTGTCTCTTTATAACTGCATTCATGCCGAAATGTTAGTGTTCTTAATCTCGGTGCCATGGGCACTTTGAATTTCATAACCAAACAATTTTAAAATAACAAAAACTTTAAAACATTTTAAGACATATTAAACCCTGCAAATACAAATACAAAACACATTTTACACTGGAAAATATTATTTATGTGAAAGTTAAAAATTATTGGCCTCTCTGCACACATGCAGGACACGTGACACGTGTGTGGTGAGCACCATCATGGGCTCTAGCGCCACTGACTGTTAGCTGGCATCAATATTTTTTAATGAATTCTAAGATGTTTCGTAAATATTAATATCAATAATTACAAAGGTTGGTAAGGGATCTCGTTTTATATATATTTTTTATTATTTACTATCTCTTTAGTAAAAGATATTGAATAATGATTTAACTTTGTTGAATGATAGTTCATTATCCAATGATATAATTTATTTGTGAAACAGGAAATCTGTTTTTTTTTTTTTTTTTTATGTAAAGAATCTACACTTTAATACTCGGATGTGAACTGAACTTGTTAAATTTTGTGTCATAATGTATTGATACCACCAATTTGTTGAATTCTCGTGTCATTTATTTGTAATACCTCTGAGTAATATTTGTATCCTTCTTATTATGTGGATGTAATGTTAACTTTGTGTTATGACGTGCCATGTTTGCCAGCACATCTTTTCGTATTAATTAATTTTTTTTCAACAAAGACAAGGTAGCAGAAGTTTAAATAGTTATTGTGGACACGTACATAACATTCTGGCTAAAGAGATGAATAATAAGGAAAATATGAAATAAAAAAATTGGTATGCTAATAAATTGACATACTGACTAGGTCTATTAAATTTAAATTTAATAATGATGTTTACATCCCATTTGTTAATTCTAGTCAACCCAAGGAAAGAGGGCAAGTATCTGAATTTAACAATAGTAAGTGTCCTCTTGTACCGAATCATCTCGATGAAGAGAAACAAAAAGTCATAAGAGAATTGTGTGCTGACTTCCCAGATGTCTTAACCCCATAATTAGGCTGTACTAATTTAATTGAATATGATATCAAGCTACTGGACCCCAAACCTGTAAAGTATCACTTATGATTTGGCGCCTCCAAAAATAGAAATCATGAGAAACAAAATTCAGGATTTATTAGACAATGAAGTAATCAAACAATCCAAATCTTCTTTCAGTTTCCCAAACTTTTTGGTACCAAAAGGAAATGACCATCGTTTAGTGGTGGATTATCGTCTCCTAAACAAACAATTAGATATTGAAAGTGATCCTTTGCCGCATTTAAACTTGGCATTCTATTGGTTTAGTAAAGCTAAGTATTTCAGTGTTTTTGATTTAAATTCTGCTTACCACCAGATTCCTCTATCTAAGAAATCAAAACACGTCACTGGATTTTGTGTACCGTGGGATTTGTTCCAGTACAAGGTTGTACCTTTTGGTTTGGATACAGTAGCCCAGGTACGCGCACATCTCCTTGATAAGGTGTTGGGAGATGTTAAGTTAAAGTGTGTATTTAATTATTTAGATGACCTAGCAGTATATTCTGAGGATTTTGACCAACATGTTGCCCATTTGAAAGATGTCTTGGTAAGAGTGCATAAGGCAGGTCTTATGGCTAACCTCAAAAAGGTGAAATTTACAGTTAAGGAAATATCTTTTATAGGACATTTAGTTTCTGAAAAGGTTGTCTCAATTTATCCAGATAGAACAAAATCAATCAGAAATTTCCCTCCATCCATAGCCACAAAAAGCCTTTCACGTTTAATTGGCATGGTAAATTTTTACTCTAAATTCATCCCTAAATTTGCTGAATTCGCTGAGGAAGAAAGCAGAAAAATTTTATTGGGGTAAAGAATAGCAAGAAGCATTTGAATTTTTTAAACAGGTTATTGCTAGTCCCCCTGTGCTTAGGACTGCTGATTTTTCTAAGCCATTTGTCATGCAAACGGATGCCTCAAGCATAGCACTGGGTGCTGTGTTGTCTCAAGAAATAGATGGGCAGAGGCAGCCCATTGCATTTGCTTCCTGTACGCTGATGCATCAGGAGTGTAAATCCTCATCAGTCTATGAATTAGAGTGTTTGGCATTTTTTTTTTGGAATTGATAAGTTTAAGCAGTTTTTGGAAAACAAAGATTTTCTATTTGAAATAGATAATCAGGCACTGTCATGGTTACTAGCTCATCCGAAACAGTTAGGAAAATTAGGTTGCTGGATAGTAAAAATTTCCTCTCTTAAATTCAAAATTCAACATATCCTCGGAACACAAAACATTGTAGCTGACACCTTGTCTCGTATGTTCGAGAACTACCCTGAGGAAACCATTTCTAAACATGAAGTGAACATTTTTAGTGCTTTGCTAACAGACTTTCTGTTAGCTTTTCATTGAGACCCATCAGAAGGCAGACCCTTTTGTCAATGGTATTATTGACCAGGTTCAGAAATGTACTGCACTGAAACAATACAAAATTTTTAAAGGGATTTTGCATTGAAAATCTTGTTCTTCCAGGCAGCATAAAATTGTTTTGCCTCAGAATCTACGCAACATGGTGTTTCAGCATTTCCATTTATCTCCTTTAGGAGCCCATCTAGGGATTTACAAGACCATAAATGCAATTAAGCAAACGTTTATCTGGAAAGGCATGTATCAAGATATCTCAGAAAGAGTAAAGGTCTGTAATCTTTGTGCCTTAAGTAAGCCTGCACAAGATACTAAATTAGGCTTACTTTCTTCTGACATTGCAGTGTGTCTATTATAGAAAATTTTGTTGGGCCTTTTCCTCATTTTAAGTCAGGAAATATGATGCTGTTGGTATGTATAGATGCCTTCATGAAGTTTGTGTGGTTAATTTCATTGCGTAAGTCCATTTCAGATACCACCATTGTAGCATTAAAAACTACATTTTTAGAATCTGGGGGGTTCCTTCCATCATTGTATCAAACAATGGTCCACAATTCAAGTCCAGGTCATTCAGGAACATGTGTTTCAGTCATGGCAATCAGCACGTTACCACCACACCCTACTATCCACAACTGTCTCATGTGGAGAGGTTCAACAGGAATCTCCGCTCGGTTCTCGTTGCCTTTCATGCGGACAGTCAGGATAGGCGGGACCAAAATGTTGGGTGGCTACAAATGGCTTTCAATTATGCATGCCATAAGGGAAATGGTCCACTCCTTTTGAACTCATGTTCACTTACAAGCTCAACACCCCTCTGTCCAACGTCTAGTCGTTCGCAGACCTTTCATCTAATGATCCCAAGGACATTAGGGAGATCTGAAAAAGGGCAAGAGAGAATCTGAATCAGGCACATGATAAGTCCAAGAGGAGGTACGATAAGGATCGTCGAGATAACCAATTCCAAGTGGGAGACTTTGTTATGTGCAAAGCACATGCGCTGAGCAAGGCTGTTGACAAAAGGAGAGTCAAACTCAGTTATTGGTGGAAAGGTCCTTATCAGGTACAAAGATTCCTCACGCCAGTTACGGTGGTACTTTGTGAACCAACTAATGGTCAGTTCGTTGCGCGGGCCCACATATCACAACTCAAGAAAAGTGCACCTAACCTTCAATAAGTTAGTGGACACTGCCTCAATTGAAGGTATGCATTATCATTATGCTTCCAGAATGTCCTGATGGCACTGTTCAAAATTGTAACCATTCGTAATGGCAAGGGTGTTTCTATCACTCAAAGGTGATTGAGTGAAAGGAAAAACTATTTATAGAAATTGGTTATCTGGTATATTGCCCTTCTGTTTAATTCAAATCAGTTCAGTTAAAAACATCAGCAATTTATGTATATTAAAACCGTTGGTTTCCGGGAAAACTGCCAAAACACTTTCAAGTGGGGGGAAAGTTTCCCATAAACAGAAAATGAGGATGACATGTGATGGTTGAAGTAGGGTGGTGTTTTGCCTGTTGGAAAAGTAGTGGGTGGAAAGTGGTAAGATTGGGTGAGTGGTGTAATCCAGCTGTGATTTGGATACCGAAAGTTCTTTTGTGTGGATTTGCTTGGAATTCTGTTTGTGATTGTGTAGGAAAGGGGGTAGAAGGGTGTTGTGGGATGAGGGTAGGATTGGTGCAAAAGGTGTGGCAACATGTTGGAATGTGACTGTGGATTGATTTTGAGTAGGTATCTGAGATGTATAACTCGAGTGATAGGGAAGGGGTTGGTATTGTGGATTGCGGGATTGAAAGGAGGTTAGCGGTGTTAGTGATATGATAGAAGTGACATCAGGTATGTTTGGGTTGGTTGTTGGGATGTGATCAGATTGTGAAAAATTAGAAACGGGATTTTGAATTTGTTGGTTACAAACGAAAACATTTGTTAAGGGCTTTGTAGATGACCTGTTCATATACTACCCAAGATACCTAGTGGCATCGACAGCTATAAAAAGGGGTGCCATTACTTTAAGAGCAGTGGGTGTAATTGCCTCTACCAGGAAGTAGAGGCATTTGCTGATCCTGGAGGACCAGCAGCGGAAGGTGTTGGTGATATTTCTACCCTCCGGTGTTTCTACCCTCCTTGGGTGAGTACTCGTCCAATATTTTTTCTCGCGTCTATGCATTCACACCCCATTTACGTTTACTAATTAATGGCATTAGTTTTGTGTATTTTTTTAGGGAAGGTGTAAGTTCTATGGTTTGAGTAATTTCTATTCTTCAATTTTTCAACTCATTTAAACTCTTCTAGTTATCCTACTAGCCATCTCTCTCTGCATGCAACGTTTCTATGTAGCACAAGGTTTTCAGAACCATTGTTTGTGTCAGTTTGTCTCTGCATCCGGCCCATTTTCCTGTACATATCAGTACAGGATGTGTTGCTGCTGGTGGTCTGTCCTTTCCTGGCTGGGGAATAATTTTTCTCACTAAAATCCACGTTTGATCTATTCTCAACCTCTTCGGTCAGCTAAGATATTTTATTATTCTATAATAAATTGCCTTATCTGAAGTTCTTTCATTTAAAACAATAAAAAGTAACTTTTTTAAAATAAGTATTCGCCTTTTAAAAATTAATTACAAATATAATGAACTTGTTATGCTTTATCGTTGTACAGAACTTCATATTTTTATTTGCATTTAAGCTAATATTTAGTCTGTGCAGGATGCATCCTAGGTCTAAGTTATTCAAATTAAAATTAAAATTATTATTTTCATGTATTTTTCATAACTGATGTTTACCCAGGTAACATAATTTACATATTATCGAAGTTCGATGATTAACATCATTTCATACAGTTAATGAACTGATATTCTCACCATGTTATTTTTATTAACACAAAAGGGTTTGCCTTATTAAGGCAATGTTTACATATTTGGATGTTCTCTTGTTCTCACTGAATAACATGATATGGGGCTAATTGTCTTGTAAGTATTCACTACTTCATAAAAATAATTTCCTTGCCCCAGAAATTATGAACATTCACATATTCATATAATATTTAAAAATAATTTTTAAAGTGTGATTAATTACATTTTACTTATGGAATATTATTTATTTTTCAGCCAGGATGTTATATCAACAAGTATCGTAATCTATATCATATCATCTCAGTTATCAAATTTTGTAATAGTTTGTAGTCCAACTATCATGCAATGGCTTATATTGGTTTCTACCATTTTATATTAATATTCAAAACAATTCAATAAATTACAAAAAAAAAAAAAAAAATTTAATTGCAGTACCACAAGTAACATGTTTAAATTTATACTCTCTAGATGATTTTCCTCTGGAGCCACATTTTATTGCATTGACGAGCAAGTATTAAGTCTTGCATATTTTATATGAGATTTCTTATCTTTTTGTGCCATGTACGATTACCAGCATGTATGTCTACTATATTGTTTACGCCACTTCTTTTCCTATTTCTTATTCAGCCCTATTATGATGTTCTCAGTAGCCATTTTATGCAAATGTTAATGGTGATTTTCTCTTTCCAAGGCTGATTCTCTATTTTTGAAGTGGATTAAATACTTATTAATTCTTATTTAATTGTACATCTGCAGAGTGCATAGCGTCATTACCACCACAACGCATCGCCGATAATCCTTTACGGTTCTATTTCTCATCAACACACCATATGTACAGAACCTCATTGGCTCGCCATCTGTACTTAACTGCGGCGTAATCCGCTTACCTTTATTCTTACCTCTCATATCCCGCTGAGTTGCAGACTCACCGATATTTCTTACCCTTGTAACTGTTAAATTTTTCTCTGCTCCCAGGTAAAATAAACCGAACATTTCATAACAGCAATTTTTCTTTCAACTGTACCACACTATCACTCACTTTCAAAACATGGTCTAATACAGAAATCTCACAGTCAAACACACTCAGAAGGCCTAAACCCAAAAGATTGTCTGCTTTAAAACTCATCTCATTAGTACAAACAATATACGCTTGCTCGCAAATTTTTTTGCCCAGTGCAATGGCTACAAATGCAGAGCCCACCAATCCTAACTTACTTCTTGTATTTGTACACAATTCTACATTCTGCCCTAAACTCTGAAAGCAAGTCCCCCTAGCAAAAAAACTTTCCTTCAAAATAGTTAAGGATGCACCCGTATCTACATTTAACATTCTGTATGTATACATCTATAAATAAACTGGAATGCATCTTAAGTGCGTGCTGAGGTGCGCTAACAAATTTGTTACCAACATTAATTTTTTTCAGCAATTCTTCGTTGGGTAATCGAAGAAGGCCATCCTCATTTAAATTTTTCTTCTTGAAACACTGGGCCTCACTGTGGCCAACTTTGTTACAAAATTCACATTTGGGGAAGTGACAGTCCGAATTTTTTTGGCCATTTCTAGTGCACTTTTCACATTTTTCTGGGCTCTTAAAACGGTCTTGTTGGCTATTAAAGTTTTGCAGCTCTGCTTTCTTCCTCTGAAATCAGTCTTTCACAATGAGATTTAGTGTACCACAATAGAAACACGGGTTTCGCCAATATGGTTACCCATTGGTGCGCAGTCACCGCTTCGAACCTGGTCTTAACTGGCTTCCTACGATCTGCGTGTAAGATTGACTGTTTGTCAAAACCTCGTTTTGAGCTTCTTCCTCGGCATATTGCAATGCCTTCTCAAACGTCCCCACAGAACAAGATAGAACAAAATGCTGAATGCCTAGCTTCAGGCCCCTTAAAAACACAGCCATCACATTCTATTCAAAAACACGAGCTCTTACTGAAGCTTCGTGCTGTGGTCCCTCTGCCACAGTACCACAGCTCGTTATTCTGAGACCATGGCATATTCCCGCACCAACTTGTTCCCTTTCTGTGTGCAGTTGAAAAATTTGTTTAAACTGCTCTCTCTATTCTTGTGGGGTTTGAAATTTTTAAAGGAAAAAGAGACAAACTCATCCCAAACATGCATTGCCTTCATTTGTGGATACACACACAGTATATTTTGTGCTTTGCCCTTTAACTTCAGTTTGCAACAAATGAGTTCCTCTGTATTACTCCATCCTAACATGGAAGCTACGTTTTCAGTTGTTTCTATAAACAATTTGATGTTCTGACCTGGTTTATTTTAATAGCACTTTGTAAAGTGCATCCACTCTGCCATTTGTGGCCGGGTCAAAACCCTGGCTAAATCTTGTGATGCGGCCATATTTTCCACTCCTGCAGAATCACCTAAATTAAACAGTGAATTTTTCTCGCAATCTGACTCAGGCAAGTGATGATCCTTGCTCGTCTTATCACCGTTAAGACTCATATTTTACCTGTCTTTTCAGTCAACTCCTCCTTGGGTTTCATGTGTACTGACATAGAGAGTGTCCAAAATGTCTTTCCCTGATTATAAACTTTATTTATATCCCCTATATAAAAGATAGAGATATGAAACTGCTGCCAAAATGTGGGCACACTAACCAAGTATTTTGTTGCACGTTTCAGTAACATGGCTATAGTGTAGCATTTGCAGTGTCCAGGACATGTTCATAAATCAGCGAGACCTGGTCACCAATAACAGTGCAGAGGAACTTTCAGGCAACGTATGAAAGATGCTGCCCAATGTCAATAGCATTAAGTTGTGTTTTGACAAGCTCAAGAACACAGGAGCTATTGTTGATTTTCCAAAAACTGGCCAACTGTCAACTTAAGCTTAAAGGGTGTAAGCAGTGAGACAGTCTTTTGTGCAAAGTCCCAAGAATTCAGTGTGTAGGGCCTCACATGAATTACAGATGCCAAAAAGTTCTCTTTATGATATCTTACACAAACATTTATTGTTTCGTGCATACAACATGAAAATTATTATGGTTTTATTGCCCAATGATGCCATGTGTCTGTATGACTGTGTAATCAAAATTTTATCACATTTTAAACATGATAATGGCCTTCAGAAACATCTTACTTTTTCTGACGAAGTGAACATGTTTGTCAACGGTGTAGTGAACCAGCATAACGTGCGTATTTGTGGTTCAGAGCCCGCTCAAAGGTTAATGGTTGGTGCGTGCTTTTGCACGACAAAATTATCAGATGATTCTTTTTCGCTGATGCTACCATCACATCTTCAGTGTATCTGGACATGTTACAATTGTTTGCTGTTCCTCAGTTGCTTGAGTATCACCCAGAGATCATTTTTAACATGACGGTACACCGCCTCATTGGGGTTTGGAGGTTTGTGCCTATCCTAGACAATGGATCGGTCATGATGGCATGACAGCTTGGCCTCCATGCTCCTGTGATTTTGGCAAATGTATGGACAGAATTTGAATATCTACTAGATGTGCTATGTGCTACCAAGAGTTTTCACGTGAAGACTTGCTGATGTGGTGTCCTGTTGCAACAAAAAACCGTGGTTAGTTCTCCAACATTTTGACGCTGGTTTCACATCTCTAGCTTACATATAGAAGATATAAATAAATGTTATACTCAGGGAAAGACTTTTTGGAAGTTGTGTATTATCTGGGGCCACTTCTCACCCAAACAGGGCACGTGGGATTTTCGAAGTGTGCACATATGTAGTGTATTCACAAAATATAATGGTTCCCTCATCACTTCACTCTTAAAATGTACAATGACTTTATTTTTTCTCCTTGAATTACTCACAGATCCTTTTTTGCCTGCTATTTTATAAGATAGCACCACATGAAGAAATATGTTCGTGGTCTCATCTGTCAGAAGACTTATGGATTTTTCTGTGTTTCTGACTGCTGGCTCATGGCCCTTGGACCACTTGTTACTGACCAGCTTTAAGAGGCAAAAAATATTGAGGAAAGCATCTGCCTACTTCATTGCATTTTCTGGGAGGCTTTAGTGATTGGCGTGTATTGTGGCTATTTTGGGATTCAGTCTGCACGTGCCTGGAATCTCTGTGAAATTATGATGAGGCAGGTAAAATTATTTTAATTATCATAAGCACCTAGCAACATTATTATTTGAAGATGGGATTTGCCTGGCATAATAGGTATGGAAAACTTTAAAGTAACACTAACTTATCCCAATTTTATCATTATATATTCAGGATCATGTTTGGCCATTGCAGTGAATAATATATATCTTTATGGTATATTCCTTTCATAAATAATGTAAGTAAGGTTGGACTTCATGCATGATATCATTGAAGGAAGTATTTCATTGAATATTTTCTGGGATATTGTTCCCCTGGGTTTATGAGTCACTATCTCAAAGCTGTTGTTATTTTTGGAAGTATGGTCCTGCATGAAAGTTTGCAGTAATTGCAAGAAAGGCACTGCTGGTGATGTTGAATTATGATGTAATGAAACATCATGTACTGGGTCCCTTAGTATTTTTCCCCCTGTGTTTCTTTTGGATACATGAGAATGCGTTCTAGTTCTTAGAGCTGCTGGGGCTTTCCTCCAGCAACAGAAACATAAACGAATGACACGTGTTCGGCAGACAGTGGATGGTGTGAAATATTTTCTGCAAAAAAAAAAAAATGTATTTGTGGGAGAATGGGTAGTACACAGGGGAAGCTCGTCAACCAACAATGTCCTCCATGTTTATTATGTATGGAAATCTGGTTTGGCCTATCAGGAATTCATCCTTGTTCATTAGGGTAGGGGGTGAGCTGCTTGGTGACAACACAAAAACAAGGCTCTAGGTTTAGAGTGAACAATGTCAGAAACCGTGGCTCCGAATTTAGATAGAGATGGGGTCAGCCAGCTCAAATTGAGGCCTTATTAATTTAAATTTAGGTGCATTTGTTTAGCCAGTTTTGTGTGCTTGACTGTAAAACTCATGTAATGCGGGATGGAGGGTGGACTGTGTACAAGGGGGGAGGCCTCAATTGATTTCAAGGTTTGCTTGAAGTGTGTCTCATCTGTCAGAAGACTTATGGATTTTTCTGTGTTTCTGACCTTGTCACAAATGATTTAGCACTTATAGCTATCAAGCATTACAGTCAGTAGTTTTTCACATCCACTGTCCTTCCCTTCCCTTGTCCATTAAGCAGGTCTTAACCTCGCAAAGCAAGTTGCGGCACATCGTCCATTCTGCAAATGGAACCATATCAGCTTGTTCGTCCGGTACGAGCCTATGTGTCTTGCCATCACATTCTTCGCTGTAGCGGAGCACTGTTTCCTGGCCTTCTTGACATATTTCATAGTCCTTCTGCTAATTGTCTTCTTTAATAATGATAGTTTAACAGCTACTTCTGCATTTGACAAGTGTAAATTGTTGTTTAATCAACAAAGTGAGATCCAGAAAAGACATCTCGCAACATATAAAGGCCTCCGTTCACTGTCTGCTAAACGTTATCTGCGTAGATTGCATCGGAGTTGTGTTGGGATAGTAACTGAAGCTGTGTGCACTGGAGAATCTTCTAAGCTATTGTGATTGTCCTGTCACATGAAATTTGCCTAAGTTCGTGGTGCCTGAAAAACTGTTCTACAATGTGGGCCGTGCACATGGGCTTACCTTTGCTGCGACGAATGCATTCAACCACCACTGCTGCTCACATGATCACCGCCTGCTAAATGCACGCCGTGCTACAGGCTGGCCTCTGTGAAACCTCACCGGCCACCGCCCCTCCGGCTACTCGTCTCCATGGCAACAAGACACCGGCCAGCCTATGACACACCAGGGAGCATTAAGAGCAGCAAAGAACGTTTGGAATTGTTGTGGATGATTTCAAGAATTGTATACAAATATTTCCTTTTCTTAGTGTGAGGAGACAGACTAGTGACACTCTACGAGTAGGAACTTTGTTCCATGTTATAATTAAAGGGTGGTGTGGATTGCTGACCAAATTTGTTTCAAGTTATGTAGCCATATATATATATATATATATATATATATATATATATATATATATATATATATATATATATATATATATATATATATATATAATCATTGTATACTCAACGCTTGATCTTGTAAAGCATTCATTTAAAAGGGGAATAATTGTACCGTATTTTGGAGTGTATAGGCTGCATGCATGTATTGGCTGCACCAGAAAGTTTTGATAAAAAATTAGGAATAATTAATATTCCAAGTGTAGGCCACACTGACTTTTTGTATTACCATCATGCTAGCCGGCACAGCAAAAGCAAACTATGGCAACAACTAATTGGTTTGCCAATGAGTGTGTTGTCGCACCGACTGGTCTCCTCCTGCTGAAAAGTGGAAACAGCGCAGTATTCCACCAGAAAGAATGACGGGTGGTGTATCAGCTTAGGGGGAGAGGAGGGAAGGCTTCGACCTGTCACACCCTCTGTCACTACGACCCCTCACGCCCCTTTACCCATCGCTTTCACTTTTCAGTGTTGCTCAGCGTGTCGCTTGTTTCCTCCCATTACTTCCCCCCCCCCTTTTTTTTTACATCTTGTTCCAAGTAACTTTCTGTTTGCCGTTTTCAATCAGTTACCTGTATTTTGTAGAGAGTTTCCTGTTGTACTGTTGTACAGTATGTATATAAATAATTATACTATGTTGGTTTTTCCAAAATAAAACCTACATAGGGAAATAAATAAAATTTATTTGGATATGTCAAAATGTGTCAACACAGCATGTGAATTGCAGACCACGTGTGTAGCCTGCCAGCCCAGAGGTGGCCGGCTATTGCAGGGTAGGCAATTGGGGAGGGGGGTGCGCGCGCGCCCGCATGTGTGTGTCTCTCTCTCTCTCTCCTCTCCCCTCCCCCCCCCTCCCTCCCTCTCCTCCTCCCCTTCTCTCCTCTCCTCTCTCTCTCCCTCTCTCTCTTCTCTCTCTCTCTCTCTCTCTCTCTCTCTCTCTCTCTCTCTCTCTCTCATACACAGCTGAAGATGGTTATCTCATCTGGCTAGTGAGAGGGAGACATAGTGAGAGACAGAACACAAAAGATAAAGGATGAGGGCATTATAAAAATACTGTTTTGAAAGAGGGAGGCAAAAAATCTAGGCAAGAAAACAAGCAGAGTGGGGGGCGGAAGGTAGGGGCTTTGAGCAAGAGGGAGAAAGCAAGCTGGGCTGGTGTTGAGTGGCCTTTGTTCTTACAAGGGGAGGGGGGAGGTGGAAGAGGGATGCCGAACGAGAGGGAGTAAGAAAAGAAATAAAGGGAGCAAGCCTCTGGGCTGGCACTGGAGGACGGACTTAAGGTGATACAAAACGAAGCAGAACTGACAGCAGCAGACTTGCAGTAAAGATCGTGTGGCGATGCACAATGCAGTAGTCGTTACGCACCATCCTTAAGCCTACATGACACAAAGGAAATTTCTTATTGTTATTCTATCTAACAATAATGCATATTTATATGTAGTTGAAAACACAATTTTTACTAATGCAAAAGTATGGTGCGACCCATACACGTGGACAACCCTTTTGGTTGAAAAAATAATATATATATATTTTTTTTTTTTTCAGGAAAACATACCTGTACGTGAAGGAGACCCTTTTGCGGGTAAACACAGCATAGGCTGGTTATGGTAAAGTGACCAGTTTTGAAGCCCTGATTACTCTTTCCTCTAAGCCAGTTTTTTTTATCCTTTAACAATCTTTCAATATAAATATTGCCATGTAGGTATGTACAGTGTGTATATTTCACCACACACAAAGGTTAGCATCTAAATATTATATGAAATATATTTATTGACTATTTTTTGAGATCAGAGTGCTTTCAATAGTGCTCACTTTACCATGAATAGCCTATGTTAGTATTTTATTCAGCAAGTGTAATATTTATTCTAAATAATAATGGTGCAACCTTCTTCTAAGCGACTTCTTCATGTGACTTTCAGTTATTGTGCACCAGACTGTACCAATTACCCAATTTATCGCAAGAAAAGATATTGTGTCTGGCAGTCGCCATGCGGCCAGGCCAACACACCGCCCCTGTAGAGGGGAAGAGGACGATCTGAAGGTGGCGGCCAAGCGAGCGTGTTTGTTTACATTATACGTGGCCCTGTGCCAAACATTTTTTTATACACCTGAGTGATGAGCTATTAATTAGTTATTTTTATTGTTTTGACTTCCTTAGAAACTAAGTTAAAACATCAAAGCATGTTGTATGTTGACAAATTTCTGAAGAAACAAACATTTTCAATATCTTGTCAATAGGTCGCACCCCGCATTTTGTAGTTTTTTTTTGTAAAAATGTGCGGCTATATATGCCGAAATACGGTATGTGAAAAATGTAACTTTTTTTTTTTTTTTTTTTAAGAAATTTTATAGTAATTTTGTATTTCCCTTTTGGGATTATTCAATGTTGTATATGGGAAGCATTTAATTATATTCACGTAAATTGTGAGTAAGTATGTCACCAAGTAAACCCAATCCCAATCCTTATCCTTTTCAGATATATTGGGACGGGTCCCTGTTGTTTCAAAACTAACATCTACATTGAGCCAACATAGACACACAAGCCCTCTCTGTATGTGTTGGCTGAAATCGTTGCACTATCTGGAGAATCATCTTTGCCAGCGAATGCTGTGGGCAGTTCATAGATTCCTTCAAGACTTCAGTGGAGCTACTGTCATAAGCTTTCGCAAATGTTAATGAAGTAAGAAGGCATGAAAAGAATGCACGTGTAAGGAGAACCGGCTGCATGGCATACTGATGTATGAGGTACTCTAAATTGTTTGCACACATCAAAAATTTAAATAGGCAGTTGAAACTATGTGAACGACGTACATTGTACACCAATGTTGACTGGCCAGTTCTTCTTTGTGGTTTACAGTGAAGACTGGTTCCAGTTAATATTCGACTGGTGAAACAGAAGATACACCTACCAATTGCTCATTTGACCATGCATTGCGACATAAGGTAAGCTGTGAGATGAAGCGGAATTTAAATGTATTTCTCCAGATGGAATCGGCATTCAGGGGTTTTTTGGAAATGCATGTTGCTGTGAATTTGACAACTTCGTCTAAAGATGTTTGTTCATTTCTTGCGTGTGTGAAACAAAATTCAATAAACCAACTTAGAGGAGGTAGAAAACTACGGTGTTGTGAGATATAATATAGGGTTGGAATGCAACTGTAGTAAACCAGAGCCGTACAATAATGAGCACAAGAAGAAGGCATTCAAGACCTCTGATGTACCTGTGCTTAATGTGGATGACATTGCTACAGTGCCGTTGACTTCTTCAGCTGTGATACCTTTGCTGTATTTGACGGAGTTGACTGCTCCTTCAGATGATCTGACTACACTAGTTCTTAACGCAACATCTGTTTCTTCAGTAATACCATCCAGTTCTTTGGCTGTGCCGTCTCCAGCAGAGTTTGGGGCATCAGCTGAATCACCACTACCAAAAAAATCTTATCATTGCAACTATTGCGAAAAATTATTTTTGCATCAACACATCACACAGCAGCATGAAATTCATGGGTTTATGAAGCATCCCAACTGCATCAAGTATCTGTACTTATAGTAAGGGTCGCTGTTCTACCATAACTGTAATTTCTGCAAACATGCAAGATCATGCAAAGTTAAACCAAGACCTTGTCGGATGCTTCAGTGTCAGTTCTGCATTAGAGAGTTCCTTCAATAGCTATTGTAGATGTGATGGATGATAGTAACATAATTTCGATCCTATGACCCCTCTGTCATAATCGGCTGCGACCAGTAGGAATGACGAGTCTACCAACTCATCGCTGGATGCAACATCGCTTAGCACGAAGAAATCTTCATCCATTGTTCCTGCACCTTCCAATGTGATAGCAGAATTATCTGGGCTCGTCAATGCATCATTTACAGAACTTTCAAAGCATATCAGTGTCTCTTTTGGTGCGAAACTTTGCCTTCAAACTCACTGCACATCAACACAAAGTTTACGAGACTATATATACGGATGCAGACTTTACATGGAAGAACATGAATAATTTTCTTTAGTTTTTGGTTTAGTTATATAGATTTTAACAAATAAATTTAAAAACCAAAATTTGTATATTAAAATACCATCCTGCTATGTATCAAAACTGATTTGGTTAATTACAAAGCTATGATGCAAATCTATTTTAGAAAATAAAACAATAGCTGGCCACTGTTCTTATTGATGCATACATTCAGAATGCTGGAAGTTATGTTTGCAAATTGAATTTGTCTAAAGGCAGTTCACTGTAAAATGAGCACTTTCGAAATCCCTACTTTCCGCCCTATGTAAAATTAACATTGCCATGGGCCTCATCACCTTATTCATGCGGCGTTGGTCAAGTGAAACTGTGAAATTATTAGAAAACTAAATATTTTAATATCTTTATTTTTACACTTTAATGCTTAAAAATAAAAAAAAAAAAGGTAAAGAAATAATTTAACTAATCACAAATGTTTACCTACCACTTTTTATTCAATGTTAAGATATGAAACTACTTTCTATCCATCGTTACCAACTTTACTGGGCACGTGTCACTCATTGCGCTTGTTAAAATATATGCACAGGCAGTGACTTTCTTCTAAGATTGATTTCAAAAGTGCTCACTTTATTGTGAACAGCCTTTACGTATATAAATTTGTAGATGCTGTGGAATATTATGGTTAGGTGCAACACAACTTGAGAAAATTTGGTCTGTTCACCGTAAACTGGCTTGGGTTGTTTGCAAAAAAATCAGCATATTTTTTTAAAATGAATATAAAAATTTAACATGACTTTGGATATAGGTACGTAATCATATTTTTTAATGTCATATTCAAATCCGACTGATAAATATGAGTTCAATATATTTTTGTCTATATAAAGGCTTTTTAAAATGCAAACAACATTAAATTTACTGCTGCTTTTTTATAAATATAAAATCCTATTCAGAATAGTTGTTGAAAATAATAATTATTGTCAGCATGTCGTTAGCCATAAATTCATTGGTTAAAAGATAAATAAAACAAATAATTTATGGGAAAATATAAAATAATCTGTAATACATAAAAAAAAACTATATATTGGTACGAGGAAATGTGCTGGGATTGATTATGATGCTTCATGTTCAACATTTAAAGTTAATTGTTCATGGCTCAAATGTGGCAGTTTATTTCATTGTATTAGCAGGGTAAGAGTAAGGGTTTAGGGCAGGGGTAGGTTGTGGTGGGGTGGTTTGTGGAGCAAGCATTTTTTCAGATGTTGGACATTTTTGGGGGTTTTGTGGGACAAAAGCGATATTTTGGAGACATAACAGGCATTTTCAAAAGCCTACAGGTTATTTTGAGCATAAAACAGGGCAGTCTGGTGTGACATGAACCGAGATGGCAGATGGCCGAGATTCTGATGATCTGTGTCCCAGAATGACCTTTTATACTACTGTGGCCTTATAAACATTTTTATCTTGGTGTGCAATAACTGTGAAACCATTTAACCAATTTCAACTTAGCTTTTTATTCTAACAGTGTCTATTACAACCATCAAATGTGGCCAAACACAGTGTCTTTTTGGCATGCCATTTTATAAGATAGCATCACATGAAGAAATAAAGTTTTTATGTGATCTCTTGGGAAACAATCAACCAATTCATTTCAAATTTGGCAAACAAGTAGTTCTAAATTAGGCCACATAAACTGATATGTTTTGAGAAGTCCAGGCATTTATTTTCGATATAGTGGCCATAGAACTTTTTTAGCATAATATGCTGTATCTATGAAACCATATGTAACCAATTTCAATTTGACTTTGTATACTGGCAGTATCTATGCAAGCATCAAATTAGCTAATAAATAAACTTTTTGGTCTCTTGATTTGGAAGATAGCAGGACATGATAGTTAAGCTTTTATGTAGAGATGTCTAAATATCAATTTTTCTCGATTCCAACTGCTAAACCTTTCACTCGATTCCACCTCAATTCTGATACCATAAATTGAGATATAGTGATTATCAACATGTCCCACAGTCAATGTATCCTTTTGAAATTTTGTTTCATAGGTCAAATTAGACAGACAAATATGAAGGCAATTACAGGAAAGTCTTTCTGGTTTGCTAAGTGAAGTTAATTTCCTATATTTATGTAATGTTCCGACTTATCTAATTAGGTCTAACAAGTTCATATCAGTATTTTTGATGAATATAGACACAGTATTATACAAGAAAGTTAAACAAAAGTGCTCAACTTCTCAATGCAATATTTTAGGTCAACTTATGAAGTTAACCAATATGTACACAAATATTGATGCTATTCAGTAATGAAACTGAAATACAAGTAACCTTTCATTTAGCATTGCTATATGAAAATGCTTCTACCAGACATTTTAAGTTGCAGGGACACTGAATGACTTTCTGCTATACGCATATTTTCCCAAAAGATCTTCTGAATCATAATTATTGGCAATTTTCTTGTACTTGTCGTGTTTACATAAGTGTTTTCTTATGTTACTAGCTGTGCGACCAACCCAACCCCATGAAATTTTTGCAGAACACAAACTGCAAAATTAATAATTTGTATCATTTATGTCAACTGAAAAATAATTCCACATTTTTGACTTTTTGTTCACATCCATATAAATAAAATCCTCAGTACATTGAAAACTTTAACACTACCAACTTTTAGAAAAAAAGATATTGATATTTTTGGCAAAATAAACAAAAAAAATTGCTTTCAATTTCGACACCAAAAACTAAAATTTCACAAACAGGAAATATGTATGGTACGAAAAATGTACCTGTTCTTTATGTAATACCCCATTAAATAATAGGCTAACAAAATAAAAAATCCAAAAAAATAATACCAGGAATCCTGGTCCAGGATCCTTTTGCTCCCACTACTAACAACTGTTGCACAACAGACTAAAAGCCACTGCATGTTCTGCGTCAGTGACCCAGAACTCTAGGAGTTTGCCGTTAGCGAGAGTTCTTATCTACAAACCACATCTGGTTGCAGACCGACGCCGGCTTCGGTGTGCAGCTTATCAGATAACGCTGGTTGCAACACTTATGCGCTATCACCAACAGTATCTGCATGTGGTCTTTCATCCGTGACTGCCAGTTTGTTTTGGTGTTTTGTCTACGTGGACATTTATTACAGGTTTAGATATTGTGCGGTAGATTTCCACGTGCGTTTGTAGCATTCTTGCAACAGTATACACGTATTAAATCATGTCAGAAAGTGCGCAAAAAAGAAAATGAGTGAAGTTTTCCCATTAATGCTGCACCATACAGCACATAGTGTGACGTCGGAGTGAAGTAAGGCAGCCAAATACTGATAATAGCCGTCTGCCACATGGCAGCCATCAAAATAAAAATGGCTTGTTTACAGTGAGTTTTTGTTATCAGACCATCTCTTCCCCTTCATTATCTTGGATAGTTGAGGTTCTACTGTATTGTCTGAATTCTTTCATAGTCGAACCATCGTTGAATGGTTAATTTCGGTCAATGTATGCGAGTTCGATACAGGTTCAGCCTATTTGGAAAACCAAAGACATGTTGCTGTGTAACATAACCTCAAAAAATTATGTGAAAGTGGACAAGGATTTTCAACAATTAACCATTTGATTCTCGATTCTTTAATACTTGTAATAATCGAGAGTATCGAGGTATCGACTATGACGTCCTACTTTTATGTCTTATCTCAGGAAGCAAGTAACTGATTCCCACCAAATCCACATGACAAATTACCAAATTACACTTTTGTAGTTCATTTAAGTATTTTCAGTTTTATGTCCCAAACAATTTCAATCAAATGTTATATTCTGTGGCACTTTCTATGACAATCATAGAATGTGCTGATACATATTTTGTTTTCCTGCCATTTATGAGGATTGTTACATGAAGAAATGAGACCAGCCAACCAATTTCCACCAACTTTTACATGCAAGTAGTACTAGGGTTGGTCATGTAAACATACTTGTACATGTTTTAGGTGAGAAAGCATTTTTTTTAAATTGGTACTAATATAATTAATTCATATTCGTACGTTATGTCTATTAAAGAATTTTAAAATTTTTCCCAATTTTTTTTGTATACAGAGATCCTCTTTTGCTGTTTTTGTATGTGGAGTGGAGAGATTTGGGAGGATCTTAACAACATGGTCTTGAACACCAGTGAGGTTAAAATGAGTTGGACATGGTGCAGCATTGGAATGCAAGAATGTGAGAAAAGGGGAGCACGCCAGAGAAAACCTGTCGACCAGTGGCATTGTTTGGCACAATTCCCATCTCTTTTCAAGATGATGCCAGGTGTAAAAATGGGAAAATTTATGTCATGTTTCTGGAACCATCCAAGTAATTTCCACCAGAATTTGCACACAAATTCTGCCACATAAGTCCATGTAAACTTACATTATTTAAGTGGGTCAGACACACATAAAATGGTGGCCATGTAAATAATTTATATAAGTTTGTGAGTGAAGAGATTTGGGTGGCTCTTAACAGCGAGGTCTTGAGAGCCAGTGAGGGTGATTGAGGTGAGTATGGAGTGGTACCAGAATGAAAGGACGGGGGAAACTGGGAAATCCCCAAGAAAATCCGCCAACAAATGGCATCATCCGGCACGATTCCCACTTGCAAAAATCCAGGGACCTGGCTGGGAATTGAACCCAGTTTGCCTTGGTGGGAGGCGAGTAGGCTAACTGCTCAGCCACCACGGTCCCTCTATAAGTTTGTCATACCCATTAAACTATTTAACCAAATACAACCAAACTTTGTGTACTGAGATTATCCATTAATAGCCTCATATACAGAGGTTTTTTTTTTTTTTTTTTTTTTTTTTTTTTTTTTTTTTTTTTTTTTTTTTTTAGTGCCAAATGGGAAAATTTAGTTTTCATGCTTTATCTTGGGAGCCAATCATCCAATATCCACCAAATTCTTTACACGTAGCACTATGGTAGGCCACGTAATATTGCATTATTTAAGTGACTCTTACTCTTATTTTCAAAATGATGGTCCTGTAAACATTTCAGGTTAGTAGACCATAACATAAAACTGAGGTTAAAGCTCCAGATCTGTCTTCCATAATGCAGTTGGTTGCATGCTAGCTTGTGATACGAGATTTCCTGGGTTCCAGTCCAGGGTAAGGCACGTGTGTATTTGTAATTGTCTCACTTCTGTTAGATATTTTTCTTGTTCCATCCTTAATGATATTACTGTCAATGACACATGAAGGATTACCTACGATCTAAGCCTTTAAGAACCTCATTAAAAACTTTTTGCACCCGTGTAGAGGAAAGTAGGCTCATTATTTATACCAGTAACATATTGTTTATAATCCCATTTTACATTGTTTTAAATCTTTATCATGATCATTATTGTAACCATGCAACACTTAAAAAAATAATAAACACGTATATCAACATTATTATATATCAAGTGGTTCTGATAACTTGAAAGTTACAACTAAGAATAAATTGATTATTGAAAGGAGTTATTCTTTAGTGTGCTGATGACAACAAATATACAGTAATTTTTAATGTAAGCAAATAATGTTTGTTTTTGAAGAATCAAAATGTGTCTGTTTCAGGTCAGTGGTTATTTTTGAAATTATGCAAGCATTTGATTGCCAGGAAAACATTTTTCATAACTGTGGTTCGAAAAATTGTAAGATGGTGGTATAGGGTGAAAATCTTCATCAAAAATTTTAGGGGTAAGTTGCATTGAAAGCAATTATTTTGGTTTCTAGTTTTTAAATTGCTGTTTTGTATCTTTTGTTTCCAATTTCATGGATAAAAATAAAAAACAACGTATGTATGTATGTAAGTAAACTATGTAATTGCGTATTGTGATGTTGTCATCAACTTAACCGGTGATTGCTAAATCATTGTAACATTAACAATATGCTGATTACAAACTTAGTCTTATCATAAATTAATCAATAGTTATGTATAGCCATCAAAAATATTTTATGTATTTGATGCCACTGTGGTGTAGTAGCCATGCTACTCCCCTCCACTGAGGCAAAATGGGTTTGATTCCCCTGATTTTCCCATGTGGGGAATGTGGTGGACATGGCAGTTTGCCAGTGGGTTTTCTCAGGGCACTCCTGTTTCCCTGCCCTTGCATTTTGCTGCTGCTCCATCTTACTTTACTTCACCCCACCAGCATCCAAAATCTCTCTGGTAAGGACAGACCAAAATGTCTCAAATGAACTTATTGTGTATTTATGTATAAAACAAATTTCAACTTATGTAGTAACTAATGAAACTGAAACTAGTTTGCATCTTTCCATTGTTTGATAATGGCATGTTTTGCTAGAAATATTCTTTATTTAATACAGAATTTTTTTTAATGTCTGTTAATCATTCAAAATAGTTATATAAACCAATCAAAATTAGAAGTTGCACTTAGACTATTAAAATAAATTGTACAAAGTATTTTTAGAATCTCTTTATCCATCCATAAGTTATTAAGTTATATATTATTTTTTGGTAAGTAGATTTGGGCTTCAACGATTTTGGGTATTGTTGCTTTTTTCATTCATACCATTTTCAAAATGGAAATGACAGTGAAATATTTATAGTAATAACAATATAAATGCCATGTTTGAAAGTTTTTGCAATCACTAAGCAAGTTTATAACCAAATAAACCTTGATTTTCTAAGTTTCTGGCCAGCTGTACACTTTTTTTTTTGTGGTACAACTGCTAAATATGTGTCAGTGTGAACTTACGAAATATTACCGCTTCATTCTAAATTGAATGTATGGCCATTTCAGTGGTTCAAAAAAAGTTGCTCTATAAGCAGCCACATGTGATAGACATTCCACTGATGGTTATTGAGAAACAATTTAGAAATAGTCCAATGTGTACTTTTTTTAAAGTCATAAAAGGTTTTATTAAAACTAAATTCTGAAAACTGTGAAGAGAAACATTAATAAAATATTAGAAATTCCTTTTTTCCCAGTGCATGGAATTAAACAGAGGTTACTTGTAAAATTTCCTTTGAGAATTAAAAGTAATATTACACATTTATGTTGTAAAATTTATGATTACTATGAAAACAAGTAGTTTATAATGTACATAATTTTTTCCAAATATCCTTTGCAAAACATTGACAATTTTCATTTGCACTTCATTGTTATGCAATCTTCATTATTTCTTAAATTGACCACGTTGTTAAATAGCATTCTCTGTTGGCCTCCAGTTTGTGCTTTTTGAACTAGTAGCTATTTATCATTATTGATTAATTGAGTGAAAAAGTAATCAGTTACAATTGCAGTCTGATTACAATATTCTTCATATTAGACAAAGCCTTAATTTTGTGTTTGTATTGCATGTTAAGTCACATTCTAGTATATTAATTATGAAAAGAATATGTAGACCAGATTGACTAAAAGTTGAATTTTGCCCAATGAATATAAGTACATATATACATGTGTGTGCATATGTACATCCCTGTACATGTGTGTGCATAAGTGCATGCCTGTACATGTGTGTGTATCTGTCTCTGTCTCGCTCCCGCTCTCCTTTTTTCAAGCAGGGAAAAAATATTTGCATTGTATACTGAAAAAACTTACAGGTTTATTCTTGACTCCAAGTAAAGAGCTCTTAGCTAAGGTATAGTTGTAAACTGTGACAAGGAAAACACGTGGTTTATAATTTACAATAATTATTAAAGAGGTATGCATTCTTAAATATTAAGATTATGAATGCAGTTTATTTCAAAATTGTCAAACTATTTGCAACGAAGCTGAATAGAATGGTAATGTCTTGAATTGTAATTTGAAATTTGGATTATTTTGTAGTCAGTATCACTCCTTTTTACAAGCTAGTAAGCAAAAAAATGTTCCAATTTTGTAGCTATTTTCTTTATAACTGTTTACCTGGGAGTGTTACACTAAGGAAACTTTTTATGTAGTCTTTGCACTTTTCAACAGTTACATTTCTTTCCTGTAATATTATTTATTTAGAGGACCAAAATTTACTTGTAGACTTACGTCAAATAAAATAGACTGCTGGACATGGAAATCTCCACACCATCTTTTCGTACGTGAAACATTGTGAAAAAACCATCACAGGCAGATAGATGATAGTAAAGCATTAGTAATAGTCTTTCATGTGTATAAGGCATGTTTTTTTTAGCATCTACAAAGCACACATTCAATATGGGATAATTCCCTCTTGCTGCTATACACGCAGTGATATGACGAGTCATTCCATCATGCAGATGGCAGATAGTGTCCAGAGGTATATACCACCATATTTCTTGGAACTGCAGATGTAGATCAGCCATTGTTTTGGCATGATGTTGACAGTGATGCATATGTTGCCCCATCACATTCAATATGTATTCACAGAGAAAAATCTGGACCTGGCAGACGAAGGAACGGTGTCCACATCTTGTAGAGACTGTTGAATGATGTGAGCTGTATGGGAATGAGTATTAACTTGTTGCATGCTAGCATTGGGTATGCTGCATCAAAATGGCAGAAAATGAGGCCACAGAATCCTATTGATATATCTTTGTGCTGTCTCTGTGCCTTCAACCACCATGAGATGTGACCGAGAGTCATAACTGATAGTATCCCATACCATAACACATGGGGTCTGGGATGTACTACATTCATGAACCAGTGCCGGATTGTTGCATTGCCCACTGCAACACCAAACCCTGCTGTGACTGTCATCTACATTAAGATTGAAGCAGGACTCATTGGAGAACACAGTGTGTTGCCTTTCCTGTGTCCAGTGCTGATGTTCCTGGCACTATTGATGGCATGCTGCACAATGCAGAAGGGTCAAAGGCAAATTACACTGTGGACGCCATGCCTGTATGCCAGTCTCATTCTAGTGGTGGCAAATAATTCTTTTTGAGACCATCAAACGCATTGCAGGCCCCAAAGACTGCAGGATCTGTCTGGATCTGGTGCAACATTCTGATACTGGATGTTGACAGATACAACTATGATCTCTATCTGTAGTGCATCTGGCAGGACCAGTACCTACTCTACATGAAATATGACTTGTACATAACCATGTCTGTACACAGTATGTCTCAGTGGTGACTGCATGGCCAAGATGCATGGCTATACAAGCAGACTATCTGACTTCATGCAGTCCAACCATATAACCCCATTCAAGTGGGTCTCTGTGGTGATTATATTTATCAGCACAACACAGTGGCAAACTGATCTGCTGCTTAACATGCCAACTTTTGCTCTTTAAAGTACTTGGTGTTGGCCGCAAGCACCTAATTTATCATGAGTTGAAGTGATGTTTCTGTGATGTAACTTTAATAATTTGTGTTTTATAACTGGTACTGTTTGTGGTCTTGATTTTATTGCAGATGGATGACACCTTATGGGTGTAATGATTTCCATGTCCAGCAGCGTAACTGGAAATCCTGAAAGATAGCCTGCATGAATCATAATGCAGCATTATCATGTTAAATATTGTGTCAACCAAAGTGTATTCCAAAATAATTTTAAAAACATACATAATTATATTAATTGATGCATTGCTATGCGGACATTCATAACTTATGTTTCCAACAACTTTAAACTTCCCCTATTATCCTATAATCTTTTGACATGTAAGTATTTTATAAACACAACACTTATTATTAACCATTATAAAATTGGCAATAACTATATCCACTGAACGGTGCTGTCAGAATAAACACAAGCAAATAGATTTGATAAATAATAGTAATTACACTTCCATTTATTGCAGGTAACAGAAAGTATGATTCTTACCAGTCATTTTACAAGTAACTCATAGCGTGAGGCTCTGCAGTGCACTCAACTTATTCATCCACATAAGTAAAATAGTCAGTCATGTATGTTACATTTTATTAATCGCTTTTGCTCTATTTTAACATTGTTTCTGATGGTGGAGTCTAAAAATTCCACGCAATATGCCGACCTGGCCAATGTGTCTGTGTAGTTTAAGTTAGTTGGAGAAACTTGAAGAAATTTAGGTTGAATGCATTTAATTGCATTTTTGGTACTGTTTAGCAATTCTGAGAACTTCAGTGGGTATGTGTTGTTTTGTTTGTGACCATCCAAAACAGTTTACTTGTATTGTACCTGTTTACTGTAAGGCTGCTAAGGTCTGGAGCAACAGTTACGTGCTGTGTGAAATGAGGGGTTGGTGATTTGATGGACATGAATCGAGTTGAAATTAGAAATTATCTTTGATCACCATAATTCGTCCAATAAATGCTGATGTAAAGCAATTTTCTGTATGTATAGCAGATGCAATTGCACAGGTGTGATGTGTTTTATAAGGTTTTGTTTTATTATGTATATAGTATGATGTCTTTGTATTTTACATGCAATTAATCTTACATAAAATATTGGAAAATATTATGAATGTGTCCCATGTAAGAAATACTGTGCTGGTATCTATTGTCAGTGTCTATTCTGCGGCATATTCTGAACAATCACAGCAGACCCAGCTGAATTATTATTTTCTGGCCTGTGAAATCATTTTAATACTTTGATAAGTGTTTATATTTGCAAGGAATTGCTCCAAAATATGTGTAAAATAATAACTGGGACAATAAATAACTTTATTTCATGTTAGTAACTTTCAAATAAATAACTTATTTCCTGATCTCGCTCTGGCAAAAGGCCAGTTAATTTGTAGGTTAATTTTGTTTTTAGTTATGTAAAGGGAAATGTTAGGTCTTTTAATTAGTTTATTTGCATATTGCATAGACATGTAATGTGTATACAGCTATTAATTTGGGAGATGTTTGTACCTTAAGTCGTACACTGTTAATTGAAATAAAATGACATGTAAATTAAAAGTGTTTAAGCATGCAGTTTTTCTTAGTAAATGTTAACTTTCGTACCATTTAACAATGATTTATCACATGTTGTTGAGAATGGTGCTCTCCTCTGCTATGACTGTCTGGAAGACAAAACTTGCCCGCGCTGTGTGCTTCAACCAGTGGTGACAAATTTTCAGCGGCGATGATGGTGTTTCTTAAATGGTCTATTGCTGTGTAGTTCTAAACGTATTTGGTTAAATTCATCACACACACACACCTGTACTTTTAGTTTTCGTGTGTTGGCAGGGCAGTCATTTACCTTCATATTTAGGCCTACCACTAAGTGTTGAACTCCCTACAAAACATGGAAAATAATAAAAAAATCTCCAGGAAAACTGGGAAAACAGTATGGTAGGTATCCTGTGTTAGCAATCTGGGCTTATGTCATAATTTTCTTGATCAGATCTGGCCTCTACACAGGTGCTAAATTGCGTATTTGAGCAAAGTTGTTTCCTTAAAGTGTATGATGAAACAAACATGATACCGCATATTAATTATACATATTTACAAAATATATATGATTGAAAATAAAAAATTAAATAGAAGTTTCATATGTATTTCTAGAAAACTTCAAAATTTAACTAATGTCTGCATTTACCTTCAACATACCACATTTCTGTACAGGCTCTAATAACAGTCAAATAAACTCTAATTCTGGCTAAAACATGTTACACATGCTCTGACTTAAAGCTACAATGTGTGGTCACTACTGCTTTAAGATTTTCAAAAATCTAGACATTTTATTAGTCTCGTGTTTGTTATGTCAACTCTCACTTTTTAAGTTTGAGAAGGTACAGGGTGGTACATTTATCATTGATCGGTCATGTAGCAGATAAATGGCATCTCCAGTGGTGCTAATATTACTACAAAATAAATGGCACATTATGATACATATTGTCTCGCTCATTAACTCTAGAGGAAAAATAAATCTGCTGACAAGTACTTATATTGTTCAGATTTATCTCTTCATATGGTAATTTACATGATATTTCTTTGTAAATGTACATTGTTGTAGCCATAACGCAATGGGAATAATTTTATATTGTCCAGCACCTGAATCATCATAGAGAGGCATATAGAAGTGAGAGCAGTAGCATTTGTATATGAGTGATAAATAATAGTCTTTTTTCTTTCAAACATTTGAAATTAAAATTCTGTGTGTTGTAATGTCTACAGGCCTTTTGATCATGATTATGTACATTTTTAAAAAAGTATAAATTCTCAGTATGAGAAAAAAACCTATTTTTGCATTGAGTCAAAGGAGACTAGATGAATTATGAGTTGAATTTAACTCTAGAGCAGTCAATTTAACACACTGTGAAGAGTGTTTGTTCTTTACATACAATACTTTTTTGTTTACTCTGAAAATTTAATACCAAATTAACAAATTATTTTACGGTATGAAAATATTTATAACAAAAGATGTTGAATTGAGAGCATTTACATGTCCTCACGTTAAATTCATAGTTTCTATTGCATGACCCCGCCAAATTTTTAATACTATCCTTCGTGAAATTAAACTATTTTATGTCACTGATTTTAGTTTTATGGCAGTAATTTGCACCCATACACTGCGCAGTTTGGCAGTGTGTCAAAATCTTAAATCATTACAAATACAGCAAAGCAACAAGCAAAAAATATTTTACTTTAAAATAAACAACGTGTATCGTTGCAGGTGCACTCTACTCTATGCTGATATCACGAAGGGCTGGCAAAGGAGGGGAACATGCATGTTTCTTCTTACCGCCATACATCATGAACCAGACCTCATTGACAAGCCATATGAGGCCAACACACCAAGAAGACAAACAGACCAGACCATACCAACCGAGAAGACCAACTGATCATCAAGACCGACCATACCAATTGACTAGATTTACCATCAAGACTGACCATCTAGTCAAGTCCATCAACAAGAGTTATTGATTAGACATATCAGACCAAGAATACCACCTGACCAGACCGGCCATCAAAACCAACCAACAATACCAAATTTCCTGATGATTTGAACATAAAGACTGATCTTACCAAACCAAGTGGCTATTTCAACCATTCTGACCAACAATACCATTTAGACAAACCAACCAACAATACTTTCTAGGCCAACTGACCATTAAGGTTAACCAGACCAACCCACCAGCAAGACCTACCAGACGATCTGACCAAGACCTACCAGACGATCTGACCAAGACTGATCAGACCAATCTACCAGCAAGACTTACCAGACCAACCTACCAACAAAACTGACCTCGTTAAAGTACCAAACCAACTATCCAAATTGATTGACCAACAAGACTGATTGACCAGATTAACAAATGATTTCAGCCAACCTCAAAACTCTTTGCATAACACCAATCTCTTTGCAAAGAACTTTGTGAACACTTTCACCAACTTCTTCATGCATTTAGCAAAGCCAGTCATGAATCTGAAAACATCACAAACCTCAAATCTCATTGTGAACATTTTGCAAAACACATCACACAGTGTGAATTACATCCCGAAGCAAGTTGTGAGCTAACATCATGTCACAATGTGCTTCCTACTGTGTTTCAACATTTGAGGCTTGCTTTGTTAAGTACCTAACATGTACAACATGCACATTGTGTTTAATAGGTTATTTGTGTAGTGCTTTGCAACATAACTTAATGCTGGTTCATAGCTTACTGCTCTATGCAATTCACATTGTGTAATGTGTGTCTCAAAGTGCTTCACAATTAGGTTAGTGTTTGCAAAGTCTTTAGATTTATGACTTGCTTTGTGAAATGCCCGAAGATGATTTTTGCAATGGGCTTAACAAAGAAATTTGGGTTGTGCGGCTTGTTTCAAGATTGATCAACATTATTGGTTGGTCTGATTGATCAGTCATGTTGGTCATTTCGTATGGTCTGTCTTTTTGTTGGTTGGTCTGGTCAGTCAGTCATGTTGGTGTGTTGGTTTAATTGGTCATGTTGTTTAGCCAATATTGTTAGTCGGGATGGTCAAAATGGCCATTCTCTCTAATCAGCCAGTATGATTGGTCTTTATGGTCAGTTCTTGTTGGTTGTTTGGTCAGGTCTGCATTGTTGATGGGGTAATGTAATCTAAGTTTTCTTTGCTGGCATGTTTGTCTGTTGAATCTTGTTGATCTGGTGTGTCTTGTTGATCTGTTGGACCTTCTTGGTCAGGTGATATCTTGCTGATATGGATAATGATTTGGATAATCTGTTTTGGTCAGTTAATTTGGATGATATGTTTTGGTCATGTAATCTTGATGGTCTATCTTGGTCAGTTGGTGTGGACGTACTTGATGGTTGATTATCTGGACAGCCAGTCTTTTTGGTAGGTTGGTCTGGCTGGTATTGTTGGTCAGAATGATTGGTTGGTCTTGTATGTTTGGTTTGTTCGGTCTTATTGGTCATGTTTGATAAGTCTTGTTTGTCGGTCGATATGTCCAATATTGTTAATCAGAATAGTTATATTGGTTGTTTGGCGTTTTCAATCTCTATAATTAGTTTATCTGGTTGGTTGGTCGGTGCTATTAGCCAGTCGTGCTTGAAAGTCAGTAGGTATGGATGGTTGGTCTTGTTGATCAGTAGTCCATCTGTACATTTGCAAATTAGTATGCTCTGTATATTCGTGATAACTGTTAATTTGGCTGTAAGGACTATAGTTAGTAGCAGTGATGTTGAAGTGTTTTCTCTGAATTGGTTTTGTATGCCCCACAGTTAGGAAAATGTGTTAAGTCTTCATTTTTTAATTGTTTTCCCAATGAAGTCACTATTATTTGAATGCTTTAATGTGGTAATTTATATTTGTAACAACATAACATTTTCTTTGCAATTTCAGATTTGAAGCCAAGTGATTATTTGTTAATTTACCATGAGAAGCAGATATTTTTAACCAAATCAAATACAACAAAAGGCTAGCACCAATTTCTTTTATATCTAGAAATTGACATACTTCATCTTTTAATTTATAGAATCTTACCAGAACCTTGGAGCAGAATAGCCAGTGCACTTCTGTATACTTGGTAAACAACCAGAATATTAAGTTTATAAATCTGTTGGAAAAAACAGAAAATTCTCACCGTTAAAACCACTGGAGATTGTAAAGTTTATCACTTATTTTATGAGTCGTATCACTTCTACTATGTTGATCACTTTTGAACATTTTGATGTATTATGCAATACAGTGATGGAAATGAGGTCTGTCACAAGTTTTGTTCACTTTTCTCTGCAATTTTGCATTAAATAATTTGACAGAGTAAATAATATTTTTGCTATATTTCATGTGAACAAAATTTAATACAGCATGTTTAGTTGCAGGGTTGTGTAATGGTACAATTTCCAATAATTGATAGAAAATACTAAGTTCTGCATAACCAACATAAATAAGCTCATAACAAACTATGGAAAAAGTATTGAAATTAAATGCTTTTGTTTTGATCTGACCACACATACTGCAAACCAGATCAGTTACACTTTCAGCACACACAGCCAATCCAAATTCGGGGGTAGGTGTTGTGTAGCTGTTGGTGCACTACTGCTGTAGAATGAGCTGGGGCTTTGTCACACTGACACTACATCGCCTGGTGCACTGGCAATGAGACAACCTTGAGCAAGCCAAATAACGATATGAAGTGGAAAATACGGCTAACTAAATGAAGGGGAATTGTCGACTCGTGGGGAGATGTAGGAAATATTAGGGGGGTAACCACCATAAAACATCAAAGGGTAAATGTCTCCTGCATCTGAACTCTCTCTCAACTCAACATCAACACAATTAAACATAATCAAACCTTTAGCGACTCATTAAGTTCTAAAAACTGTCTAAATAAAAACTTCTCAATCCTACATCTCCAACCAAAGTCTGTAACTGTTTGGTGTGGGGGAAGGGGGGAGGCAAATCCACCACAGGTCTGGTCTGTTTAATGAGCGTCCTGAAGCTCCGTATGTTCAAAACAAACCATAGATACGTCGTTTAAACTGATAGAGCAACTTTACTCAGCATTCTATGCAAGAGGTTTTCACAGCAATCTTGAGCAAGTCACAGGCAAATAATAAAAAAAAAAAAAAAAATTAAAAAGATAAATAAATGAATAAAAATAACTCTTAAATTAAAAATAGTTTCAAAAATAATTATACCAGATTCAAAATTCAATAAAACACTTATGATACCAAATCGCCAGATTCCGGAAGGAGGGGGGGGGGGAGAGAGAGAGAGATTTAATCCATCATCTAATAAATGAAAGGGGAGATTTTCAGAATAATTTTAATTCAATGAATTGAAATAATATTTTCAAAAACATAACGATTGAAATTTATAAAATTGAGTATAACCAGGTTACAGTCATTTATATTAAAATGAAAATAATTAAAGTTAATAGTTACATTTTTCAAAAACTTTGGCTTAAAATTTGGTGCAAAATGGATATTTAAAACAAATTTGTTTCTTTTCTAAAACAACAAACCAAATGACAGCATTAAAAATATTTGGAGAACATGTAAATAATTATCTTTTCTGCTATAAGTACTTTACAATCCAAGGTCAAAGGTAAATGGTAAATAAAGTCTTTGATACATCAGCTTTCAAAATCTAATAGGCTTTTCACAAAACAATAAATCATTAAGGTTCTTACTGTTACAAAGAAGTTATACGCAGTTTTGTCAATTAAGTCTCAAAAATTACTTTTCACTCAACATCAATTTGTTTTAACAAGCCACAATAATAGAAGGATTTTTCTTACTCTTTAGAAAAACTGTTTTAAACTGAAACTGCAGATACTTATGTGTTACATATTACATGTTTTTCAGCGGGCACACATCTTAACGGCGTGAAGGAAAATGCTACTTAGAAAAGCAATTTAAAAAATATTAGCTTTCAAAGGAATAAATCTGCATTACTTTCTTGTCACAAAATTAAAGCTGCAAATAGCTGCTTTCATGAAACTTCATCAACAGAAAAATCGGAATGAAACTCTTATGGCCTCAGATATTTAAAACTCTTTTAAGTTGGGTCCATACCCTTCAAGCTAAAGGTCTATGTTTATAATTGCTCTCTGTACTTCACAAACTTAACATCATACTTATATGTTCTCAACTGCTATCACTAAAATTTGTGCATCATAAATTGTGCGTCATACTGAAATGCGTCAAACTTAATGTCGTCATACTGAAAAACACCAAAAACCAAACAAAGTATTCTATGTACTACGAACTACTAATACCAAAATATCACTTATCTTTGACTCCTACATCATGGTGGTTCTGCCCGAGGCTCCTCCGGCCTAACTCCTGTTCTCTCACCAGCTACTTGTACCCACATCTGCTCTCTTCGGTTGATCAGCTACGACTCTTCCACTTGGCCGCATCCCAAACAACCTGGTGTGTCGCCCACACTGCTACGTTGCGGTTGCTGGGCAGGCGTCAGCGAAAACACCACTACCGCCTACCCCTTGCCTCACCCACACGGTGCTTCCGCTACCTACGTCTTTCCCCTCGGGTACCCTAGAGACGTGCACAGCCATTCTTAAGCCATGCGGCCTCAGCGACTTCATGAGTCACGCCACTGCACGGTTTGATTTGCTGTGTTCACATCTGTCCAGTCACGACCCACATGCACATATCTGTCTGCCAGACTGCCTGAACAAAAACCCAGGTTAGCGCCAACACCACGGCCGCGACACATGATCACAAGGGCCCGGAGTGTTCTAGATTCCTAACCAGCTAACAGGCTATAAACTGGGTGAGCTTTTACAAAATTTGGAACCAAACTATAAATTAAAATCAATGACAAACACAGCTACCAAAATTACAGTCAAAAGGCCTTAAGATAAAACTCACTAAACAAACTGAATGACTGTTATTAAAAAACTATCAAAAATATCCGAAAATTTCAAAAACTGTCTACACTGTTAAAACAAATCCAAAAGTGACTTGCTTCCAAACAAAAAATTGCAACAGATACCTGCATCAACAACAAAAGGCTAAAAGTTATCCAAACCCGATTTTAATAAAAAAATAAACATTAACTCAAAAGCTATCTTTACCAAAAAAAAAAACCAGCTTCGTAACAATAAGATTGTGACAATGAAGAAATGGTAAATAAAGTACAGTCCTGTTAATCTGAATTCTGACGGAACTTCAGTCAGTTCATATTTCCGGAAATTCCAGTTTATCTGTTACAAAACATAATTGTGGGGAAATTTGTCAGAAATCTGCATGTTTTAGTGGAGTGTTACAAAACAAAACAGTGGGGAAATTTGTGAGAAATCTACATGTTTTAGTGGAGTGGTTTACTTTCACTATAAATGTTTTCTACATATGAACTCGTTATTTGCTAGGTCAGAAATAACTATACAAAAATACATCATATGTGCAACTGTAAGCTTTATATTAGAGCCAAGCACACAACTGACATCTTAGGGAAGGGTTGGTATGGTCAAGGTCAGAAGTAGAGCATTGTTGCTGAGCCACCCATGGTGAAGAACAGGCAGTTCATGTTGTGAATGGCCACTGCACCAATGTTTCATTAGCTTGCCTTTTAATTTAGATAAATGGTAATATCGGAAAGAGAATGTATGCAGCCTTGTCTTGTCCACATTGCTACCTGTTCTGTAATCAGTTTTTCGTCGGACACCTAGCTGCTTCTTTATCTGCAGAAAGTTTTTCTCCAATCACAGTTTACAAAGAATTACCATGCGTACTTTTAAATCCAGATAGTCACCCTTGCGAAAAATCACATTTCACTGGTGTATCCAGCTGAGCATTAAATATTTTGGCCTGTGCAGTAAACATTTCCCGGAGATTGTCACACCTTCACTACTGCATTAAAGCACATTCATGATCACATTTTCCTGATTTTGTGATTTTCATTGTTTTGTGTGTTTCCATGTTATACCTAAAATTACTTTGAGATTAATTGATACAAATCTGTTTTTTTAATGCCGTAGACAGATATTTTTCCTAAGCCATATGTATTTCAAGCATTTTAAACTGAAATGCTGGTGTCTAGTTTCTTTAAAGCTTCAATTTTTTTTTGGCATGTGACAAAGATTTATGTTAATGTTTCAGATCTAAACCACCATAGTCTGATGGATGATCTTGGATGTTAACTCATAATTTGCAACGTATTGTTACTTTTTATTTGTAAAATGTTACAGTACTAAATAAAAAACACTGGAGAACTTATCGAACATACTAGTTACCGCAAACTACTTTGATTTTTTTTTTGCTCAACAACAGCAGTCTGAAAAAAGAGGAAGTTTGTTTTGAGATGTCAGAATAGATAAATATGACAAGATAAACTGCACACAGGGGGCAGGCTTGCACTCTCCCTTGCTCACCATTCACATGTGGTACAGATATGCAAATAAAATTTAATTTTTGCAGGTCTGACAAAAAATATTTAAAATAATCTTTATGGTGCATATTATCTTTAAGTTTGGATTACCTGAGTTCAGATTTTTTTAGAGTCAACTGTACTGCTAATTCAGCTGCTCATGTAGCAAGCAGAGGCCAGCAAGTGTATCTTCAACAGTACCAGCCCATATATTGATGTGGAATTGCTGTTCATAGACACAAACTCTAGTGACTTTTAGGTTAGCAAGGCGCTCATGGTGGTTGTTACGAGAGTTTGACATATAATTGCATGTGAAACACATTTCATTGATCCACAGTATAGGACTTAGGATATCCTGATTCACCTCATGTTGAAAAAATTGCTGGCAGAACTGTACATGATGAGGTAGATCAACTGACAACAGATGCCGCATTGTGACTTAACGTCGTGGTATGAGTGGTAGTCCACATCATGCAGAAACTGGTGTACAGCATACCTTGATGCATTCATAACTTTCACAGTCTCACATGTGTCATGTGCTGCTGCCTGTTGGACAGTAGTTAGTACAGCATCCCCAACATTCGGTGTTCGCAGTATGTGTGGCCATCTTGCATCCATTTTGCTGGTCCTATTTGACAAGTGTCCCAGGAATGCAACTGTAACTGGGGAAACACATTTATACTTGGGATGCCATCTGTTGAGGTAGCGATCTGTGTTATTGTGCCACAGGTCCAGCTGGGCTGCCTGATGAACCCATGGCCATTGTAGTGTCTCAGTACTCTTTGTTTATGAACTCTATTGGCTATTTGGCAATACTGAGCTCAGCTCTTTACTTTATACTATGCCTTATCACAGACTCATAATGTAAGGGACAGTGTTGCCACATCACCTCACTATTCCTATATGGGAATACCACAAGTTTGCTACAGAGGTTTCCTGGCATTTAATGTTGTTTTTCTTGTAACTAAGGGCCTAACACATTTTTACCAAACAATATTTTATACAGTACTTAGTTTCAACCATAGGTTAATGTGGTACAGTCAGAATCCATGTATGTATTTCCTAACATCCTGTATGTCCAGTTTATCATACTATACATGATTATACTCATATACATTCTGATAAAAAGCAGTGGTTCAACCAAGTAATAGTTTTCCTAAAATGTAATTTTCTAATGTTGTAATTAGATGTTCAACTGTCAAATTATGTCCTAAGAAATAACATTATTACATTGATTTCTATATTTGAATATGTAAATTTGAAGGTTTTGTAAAGAAGATGCCCTTTGGGTCCTTTTATCGTACAGGTGAATTTTACTTTAACAATTTATATGAGAAATTGATATCCTAGTATAACTGAGCCAAATTTTTCTTTTTACTCATTCACGAGAAATCAGGGAATTTTTGTTTTAGATAGAAACTTATATAAAACTTGCTGTGAACAGTTTACAAACTTGTAAAACATTTTCATCAATTATGCTAGTTGGGAATTTCAAAAGTCGGCAAGTTTGGCAATGGTAAGTCATCGCTTAAAAGTTTATGTTGGGAAAAATTTTAGCAACCTGAAATGAACAAAGTCAGTATGGACATTCTCCCAGTTATTTATTAAAATTCTTTTAATGTATGGTACACAGAAAAAATTATTTTTTTAACTGCTTAATTCTTGAAGTGTAGTGTTACCAGCTTAAAGAACAGAATATTACACCATATGATGTAGTGGTATTACATTTTATGATGCAACTCCAGGTCTCAAGATGCAGTATATTTGTTGCACTAATGGTAATATTAAGTGCCTGGCATTTTCTCAAAACATATCTACTTCAGCCACTGTGTATTCCTGCTGCAGTTTTTTATTGGATAGGTGGGGAGAAGAAGATGTAAGATAAAGATAGAGGGGATAAAACAGAGAGAGAAAAAAATTGAGGGTTGGAAAGTTTGCCCAGTGTGGCTTTAAAAACAGATGGTTGGAATTTTGGAGTAATGGTGATGGAGGGCCATCCCCTAGAAATATGCCATAAAATATGATATATCAGATATTAGTTCTATACAGGTGAATGCCCAGACAAGGTGGACATGCAAATTACAGTATACCTGAAAACACTACCCTCAATGCATCAAAACATACACAAGTGTGTTTCAGTGATGACACTAACACACACAAATTCTGCCCATGAACATTTAAATTGTCGTACTAATTGGGCATAAAAACAGGCTACTTTATTGGGTTAAAAACTACCACTCTCTTGGGAGAGATGAGTGACCAGATACAGTGGGTATGTGTATGCACACCGAGATGTGGAGAAAATGGAGGACGTGACACAGCGCAAGCGTCTGTTTTAGGAACTATGCACCGTAAAGTTATTCATCAAAGGTGGAGCCACTATTACTTGTCGGCAATGTCCCTAAATGGAAGTGTGTGCAGCAGGTACTAGCATGCAAGTGATGCAAAAAATAATGTTTCTTTGTTTTATGTCCCATAGCATCCTGAAGGGGAAGGGAGGAAACTGCAGTAAACAAATTTAAGTAGATATTGTTGGCTGTAAGGGTACTAGGTAGGTAGAAAGCCTTACAGAGATATAGAGTACACCCCATAAACACACTAACTTTGTTGCAAATTACGGGTAACGCAGTACACTGCACAAAAATGTGTATATATATATATATATGCCAGAATGGCATCCTTAATATAAAAACTACATGTTACTAAACCATACGATGCTGGACTAGTAATTAAATTTAACAAACATTATAAGTTCCTGTAGGACATCAAACAATGTATTCTAATGCTTCACTGTGAAAACAAACATGCAACAAAATTATGGTGAACTGGTGAAGCCTTAGGTCGCTTCCGAGGTGAGCTATTTCCATTGTGCCAAAGTGGTACTGGTCTGGGGAACATTAAAGGCACCAAGTCCTACATCATGATGTGTTGACATTGAACATGTTTGCCATGGGTGCTGAACAGTAAACCCGAAATGATTCCCGGATATTGAAACACTGATCACTATCTCGAGAGACAGAACTGAAATAACAAGCCAGGTGGCCTGCAACACTGGTCAGTTATTTGTGAACACTTCCTACAAAGTTACGAGACTGCGATGGGGCCGTAAGTTCCGCATCAATAAAACACAACCGGACTGTAGCTTTTACATTTACTTTAATAGATCCATGAGAATAGGGGCGGCAAGCACAATGATCATCTACACGTCCACTCCAAGAGCCACTGACTGGAAAAATGGCCACTGTTACCTACATCCCCCCTAGTGGTTCTTTTAAGGAGGTGCAAGGGTGGAGGCTTCACACCAAATGTAGGCTTCTGTTTTGTTGCGAGGATGTGTTAGCCTGTGCCCTAAGTTGCTAACAGGGTTTGGTATCAAATGGTCCCTCCTATAGAGGCGGTTGAGACTGAGCTATGACCTGTAGATAGTTGGGGCTAGTCCTGTTTATATCCTGATTGTGGCTGAGGACTTTGCCTGAGTAGATCGAGGACAAGATTGCCGGCGCTCTAGTTGGAGCACTTCTATGAATGTCTTATGTACGCCAGGATCTGGTATGGCACATTCACCGAGGCAGAGTGGCCATCATGGTACACCAACAGAAGACTGTATAACAGATAGCTTGCAGTCGTCCGATAGCTCCTTGATGAGAACTTGAGTATAGTTGTCCAGGAGGGGAAGCTCAAGCAGCCTGAAAGTTTTCCCATGTTCCTCTAGTCGCCCTTCCTCATCCCTTTGGAACAGAACTAGAGAAAGAGAGCAAATTCTGTCATTCACCCAATCCAATGCATCTTCGAGATCAGCCAACGAGTTGTGTGTCACCTGCAATGGCATATGGGCTGCCGATATTGCAGGAGGCCACACAAGGTCATTCATTGTGGCTGGTGACATGATGGGTGACCTCAGGTCATAAGTCCAAGTGGCCGATGGTGCCTGAACCTTTGGAACCGGACAGCAAGGATGTGTTGATGGTTACTCAACTTGGGCTACTTGATGTGGACTAACCGGTTAAGGCAGTGCCTTATTAACCTGCTTTGCTCCAGAGGTGCTGCTGGAGCATTAGACCTTGGCTTCTGAGTCTGGTCAGATGGGGCTCTCCACAGTTGTCTGGGCAGCAGTGCTCCCAGTGAGGCCTGGGTGTCTTACCTCAGCAGTGGGAATTGAAGAGTGGTCTGGTAAAACAAGATGCAGTGTTAGTTCTGTGTGTATGCCTGGTACCAGATCTGGTGTTGATGATTCCTGTCCAAGGGAGCTTACATGCTAGACCCTGTGGTTGACCACAACAACTTTTTTTGATAGGTGCCGTAGAGTCTGGTTCATCCAGCCTGAGCCAGTGAGGCAGCATGGATGTAGAGGATCGTGCTGTGGTTTCCTTAGCCCCATTCTCGTAGACCACTTGCAGCATGATGGAAGGCAATATTTGGTCATCCAGGCTGTCATGACCACTTCTTGTAAATCACCTATGGTTAGAGGCAGTGTTGTTTGGTCAATATGTCTATTAGCCTCTTGTGGCATCTCTAAGCCTTTATTGGGTTACTCATCCTTTTCCGTCAGGCCCTTGGCAATGCCTGTGGTGGTTGGTACATTTCTGTGTACATCATCCCATTGGAATTTGGAGACTGAGCCATTTAGATTTTGCACCATCCTGATTGGCATTAACATTGACAATTCATTTTGCAAAGAAAGATTAAAGAGAATTCGCCAGACTGAAAAATTTGCTGGTAAACATAAAATATTTAAAGGTACAGTAATGGCAATCAGTACTAGCCAGCACAAAAAAAATAATTATTGATTCTGTGGCATTATGATTAGTGCCAAAAGCATAAAAATTTGTTTTGTAAAACAAAGTTTCAGCATTGCGTTTATACAGGGTTTTATTGATTTTTTTAAAAATGATTTTTCAGGTTCACTTTTGGTTAAATTTCGCGCCTTATTTTGTCACTGAGTGTATTTTGTCCAAATTTTTCCTTTCATGCCACGGTTTAGAAGTAAGGGCTTTATCAGTTTAAATGTGAGGCTGTAATATGAGTGTTATCTATACTGCGTGACACTTTTAGTTTCCCAGGTTCAGAGCGAGGTGATGAAACTTTTGAGATTAAACTTGTTTCTTAATTCCCATGCCATCACCACTTTTGCAGCTTCCACGCAGTAGTTTGCAATCATGAATAGCCAATAGGAAGCCGCAAGCCCTGGCCAAGTGTGTATTTTTAGCTTTTGTTGAAGAGTGGGGGTTAGCTGCAGGCACCGAGGTGCGTGTTGCTAGCCCTGTATTCTACCACAGTATTACAACAACCACTATAGAGCCAGCATGTAGGGTGTAATTCTTCCTTGCGAGTCGAGGAGGTTTTTTAGTTTGTTAAACTTTATGTGACTGTTGCTGTGACTTCGTTCCTCCGTGAATGCAGATGAGAAGAGTGATGTGACCATTTCCATTATACTGATGGGTTTGTAGTATTCTCGAGCATCCAGAATAAATATGGTCAAGATTCAAACTGAATCCCTCATCTTTATTTCTACTACAAATATTAGCAGTGCGCCTTTTACTAAATAATACTAGCTGGAGCCCAACTGTTATTTCGAAGAAAGTGTACCACTTGTTTGGAGTGTAGCAAGTTGATGCTATGCTTCAAAGTTTTGAGGAAACTCAATCTGCTTCTAACAAATTATGCAAAAATATTAAAAAGCAAAATAAAACAGTAAAAATTACTGATTTACATAAATAAATGCATAAACAAAATTGTGTCACAGTAACAGTGACCAGTAATAACAGCATTACTTCACAAAAAATGAAAGCAAAGGTTAAATGCTAGAACTGAACACCGGGGTTTTGCCGAATAGGCAAATAAAATATTCCTAGAAAAGGATTACAAATTACAAAATTCATGAAATTCAAAAATAGAGAAGCGGATGCCACCAAAACGGCACAACTATAGCTGTTCATACTTTTCAGAAAGTTCTGCTTCAACATTGGAAAGACAGATTCCCCAACTGGACAAAGTGTATTTTTTATTATTTTAGTGATGGTTTAGCTGCTCAATACAAAAACAAAACAAAAAAAACTTGTTAACCTGGATAAGCACAAAAGTTAATTTGGTCTGTCTACTGAATGGAATTGTTTTTCCCACAATACATGGCAAAATTATGTGTGATGGTGCAGGAGGTACAGTTAAATGTCTTGTGACAAAGGCTAGTTTACAAAGAACCACTGAAAACCACATTGTATTACCACAATAAATGTTCAAATTTTGTTAAAGAAAATTTTCTGGAATAGAGAGAATGGCACATACTACACAGTTTTCAGAGTTTGGCAGTATTGGTTTTACATGTGACAAAGTTGCTAGCAATGAGATTGTAGAGAAGTTCATGGTACAATCTCAGCTTCACAATATGTGTATTGATGGTAGAGGCATGAAGCTAGGTAAAGTTAATGTTTTATTGAAAAGGCTATTATTTACTTAAAATTTGACATGGTGCAGTCAGATTGATGACGTACATATTGGATGAATATATGTAATTGGCCTTGATTGTCGTTCAGGTTAGTCACCTGTTGTGCAGTTTGTTTGGAACCATGAATGTGATTAAACCATAAGAAGGATTGTCTTTGCAAGGAAAAGCCGCAAATAATTTTTGGAAGTGGTGCAAAGATTTGAGCTTTATTTTCGGGCTTTGGGAATCTCTATTGATACCACAATAAAAGCTGAAACAAAGGTAGCCATTTTAGTACACACCATTGGCGCCAAGATGCTGGAAATTTATAATATGTTTTCCCTGAGTGAAGAAGATAGTCATGACTATGTTAAAATATTGGACATTTTGGAACAGCACTTAATTGCAAGTTTAGTGACATGCGGGACAGTTTGATTCAGGATCATATTATATGTGGTCTAAGGGACGTACAAGTTAAAGACAGATTGCTGCGGGAGCCTAACTTGGACTTGCTTAAATGCATTGATATTAGCCATGCTGCCGAGTTAGCTGACATCCAGACGAGGCAACTTGAAGGCAAGAGTGAAGTTTTTGGAGTATGGAAGACCTCGGCCACTCTCCGCCCAGCAACGAGTGGTTCATATCACCAAGTTCATCCTTCGAGTTTCACAGGAAGGTGTGTGCGAAATGATGTTCAGGGGTTCCAAAGAAATAACTGAAGTTTCAAGATGACAGGGGATCACAGTAGTCAGTCACAGTGTAAGGCATGTGGTAAAATGCTCTTATGGGGCAAGGGCCCAGCATACTGTAAACAGTGTAACAAATTTGGTACGTACAATCATTTTCAGTATATATGTTAAAACTCACAGTGTGTGGTGAAGTAGTGTTGATGAGGAAGACACTTTTCAAATTGAGTGGTTTCTAACCCCTCACAAAAAGTTGGAGTGTTGGGAGTAGGTGATTTTAAATACTTATGTTATACCTTTTAAATTAGCACAGGTGCTCAAGTGAATATTATAACTAAGGACCTATGTCTTTTATTACAACTAGATATTGTTCCTACACAAGTAAGATTGTTAAATTATAATGGTGGGTGCACTGATGCAATTGGTGAAATTACCACTACAGTATTAGTTAAAGGTTCAGAATATACTGTTATATTGGTAGTTGTTGATATCAAATTGTGCATTCTAGGGTTGCCAACTATTGTTAGAATGAATTTGTTGTCAAGGATTGATGTATTACATGTAAGACAATCAAACTCAGTGACATGTCAGTATCCCACTTGTTCCAAGGAATTGGAGAATTGTATTGTGTGTACACCATTAAGTTGAAGAATCATAGTGTTCCAGTTGCAGAACCACCCAGAAAAATTGCATTTAAATTGCAGGAAATGCTAAAGAAAGAATTGGACAGAATGGAGGAGATAAGTGTGATTAGGAAGGTCACAGAGCCCATGGAATGGGTGAGCTCTTTAATGATTGTACAGAAGCCAGATAAGTCATTAAAATTTTGTTTGGACCCTAAGTGTCTCAATGACTGTATTGTGAGGGAAAGGTTTAAGTTGCCCACATTCGAGGAATTAGTAGCAAGAATGCCTAAAGCCAAGGTATTTTCTGTATTAGATGGCAACAAGGGTTTCTACGTTATTAACACTTTGACTGCCAGCATCCTTTTAGTAAAATACCTATGTTTTTGTCAAGGTCTTTTTATTGAATTTATCGCTTTAGTTTGAGATGAAGAAAATTTGCATATTTTTAAATAAATCTATGGAAAATGTTATAAAGTCACGTGAGTAAATGTGATGCACTTGACTATAATCAAAATACAGATATGCATCATACATGATGCACACAGAGGTCAAAGTGTTAAGATTGCAGAGGAAAGCCAATTGTTGACAATGTTTAATGCTGGTCAATTCGGAAGGTATTGCTGCAAAGGGGTATCTTATGGCCTAGCATCAGCTCCTAAATTATTTCAGAGGTGTTTTTCACAAATTTTTCAGGATCTACCAGGGGTGGAACTCTATGTTGATGACATAGTTGCATGGGGTGAAGATGAGAAACAACACAATGGTAGGCTTAAGGCTGATCTTGAAAGGGCACAAAAATGCAAGGTTAGGTTTAACTTGCAAAAATGCCAATATGGAGTTAGAGAAGTCAAATATGTTGATCATATTCTGTCAGGTGAGGGCATAAAACCTTATCGAGACAAGGTGAAGGCCGTGTTGGACATGCAAGCTCTTGCTAACAAAAATAGTTACAAACGTTAATGGGGATTGTTACTTTGGCAAGTTCATCCCATTTCTCTCGCAATCCACACAGTCATTGAGAAGTTTGTTAAAAAAATGAATTTTCTTTCGAGTGGGGTGAAAATCAAATGAGAGAGTTTGAAAACTTAAAGCAAAACTTGTCTAGGGCACCAATATTACAATTTTATAATGTTGAGAAGGCTGTTGTAGTCTCTGTAGACAGCAGCAGTAAAGCTATGGGAGCTGTACTATTGCAGGGTGGTCTTCAAGTGGCATATGCTTGTAGGTTATTAACTGAAAATCAAAACAATTGGGCTCAGATAGAAAAAGAATTGCTGGCAGAAGTATTTGGGTGTGAGAAATTTTCTCAATACATCTATGTGAAGACTGTTACAGTAGAAAGTGATTATAACCCACTGGAATACATATTCAAGAAGCCCTTGAACAAAATGCCTTTGCATCTGCAGAGACTGTGATTGCGTTTACAATCATTTGATATATTTATAAAGTACACAACTGGTAAACAATTTTGTATCTCAGATTCGCTATCTAGGTCTACTGTTCCAGAAAATGTGAAAAATGACCAAATTTATAATGATTTTGATCTTCATGTGTGTCTTGTTGTAGAGGGTTTGTCAATTTCAGAAGCCAAGCTTGAGTTGTTTAAGGATGAACTCTCAAAGATAATGACTTGACATTGGTCAGACAATATGTAACACAAGGGTGGCCAAACATAAACGAGGTGCCTGACATTGTAAAAGTTTATTATTCATTTAGGGATGGATTATTTATAGCTAATAATTTATTGTTGCAAAACACATGTGTTGTCCCTAAATCATTAAGGAAGGTAATGCTTCATTTGATTCATTATAACCATCTGGGCTTAGAAAAATGCAAAATCCGTGAACGTGAGGTTTTGCTTTGGCCTCACATGAACAAAGAAATCGCAGACATGATCTCTAACTGTGCTACATTCCTAAAGTTTCAACATAAACACACTTGTGAGCATTTATTGCTATGAGAGACACCCTAACTACCCTGGCACACGGTGGGTACAGATATGTTTAATTTTCAGGATAAGGATTACTCACTTATTGTACACTACTTTAGTAAATATGTTGAGTTAGTACCATTGCAGGATCAGAGTAGTGAGACCACTATTGAAGGGCTGAAATCAGTATTTGTCAGGTTTGGCATTCCAGAGAAGGTACATAGTGATAATGGTCCACAGTTCAGCTCATGCAAATTTTAGAAATTTGCAAGTAAGTATTATTTTAGGCATGTTACCTTTAGCCCATATTACCCGGAGGTCGATTAGGATGGTGGAAAGGCATATTCAGACAGTCAAATGGATGATGACTAAGACGGTGTATGATTCAAAGGATCCCTACATCACTCTAATGGAGTTGAGAAACACTCCCATAAATTCTACTATTTATAAGTCCATAAATGAATCGATAATGGAAAGACCAGTTAATGCATTCCTTCTCAATAAAAATTAATTCCACAATAACCAGCAGCCTGACAAAGACTTTGTTGAGGTTATAACTCACAGAATAAACAAAAGATACAAACTGTACCATGATAATACCAGCAAGCCAATGCATGATGGTTATCCCATTGGAAATCATGTTTTTGTATGATAGCCTGATGGTGAAATTCTTCCAGGCCGTTTTATAGGTGATAGTAATTGCCTAAGGTCTATTGTGCTTGCTTGTCAACAAAAGGAGGACTGAAAGGAATAGGTTTGATGTTTATAAAGCACCCACAAATATACCATGGGCTGAGGGGTATTGTGACATAGATAGCACAGCTAAGTCACGTACTGAGGTCAATGTTCAAGACCCAGTATCAGGTGAGATTAGTGCCCAATCCATGGACCAGGGTAGGTCTGTTGCTAACAGTTCACAAGTACACTAGCATAAGCATACTTCTCACCCCACCCTCTGTGAACGACGTCCAGAGCATCATAATTATCCAACTGTCCAGTCACGGTCTGAAAGGGAGATAGAGCACCAACCTACTTATCTGATTATGTGTGAATGTTTTGTGTTACAGTTTAAGTTAGTTGTTCACCAGCTGAGGTTTGTTTATGCTTTCTCAATTTGTATATTATGTATTTGATGTTTTATGTTTGTGTATATTCAATTTGTATAACATGTACTTGTATAAAAAAAGAAGGAAGATCTCAGAGGTTGGCAGTATTGGTTTTACATGTTGTTGTGGCTTCGACCATTGTCGCAAACGAAACGGCAATCCAAGCATTAATGACTAACTGGATTGGGAAGGCGTAACTCTTCATAGACATGACTGGGTTAACTCTAACGTCTTTATATAAAACCCAAGTGTACAACAGTTATTACAACACTCTGCAGTAGTATGTGTTAAAGTGGGGGAGCCACTTACGATACTGTTAACCAATTAAACTGAAGCCACGTTATTAATAAATAGCTAAAGTCTCTGAAGCTACTGGAACGTTGTCACCTTAGTCTTAATGGCTGAAGGCTGCTTGTGATCACGTCTCAGTAGCGGCGTTACTCGGCACGCCCTTCTTTGGTCTTCTTGACTCCCGCGGCCGCTGACTGGCATCTGGCCCCATTTCATGTCTCCTCCGGTATTTAATATATGGCATTGTTTGTAAACTAGAATGCTGTTTTCCAAACGTCACTCAGCTTGTGACCTCGCCCTGATTGCTGCTGTGTGTCGTGTTCTTGTGCGTAGGGTGTCCGGTCCGCTCTAGCCCTTGTTATGGGCATGACTTGTCCGGACCATAACAATGTGACAAAGTTGCTAGCTATGAAATTGTGGAGTAGTTCATGGTACAAGCTCAGCTTGACAACATATGTATTGATTGTAGAGGTATGAAGCCAAATAAAGTTCATGTTTTTTTGAAAAGACTATTATTAACTTAAAACTTGACAACAGTGACACTGCTGCCTAAACATAGTGATTGTAAACTTGTGAATACTAGTATATGTGTACAAATAGTTACTGTATGATAGAGTGAAAACTGAATTGTGAATGTACAAAAAGGAGACTAAACTGTAGTCATAGCAGTAAAATTTAATTGACTGGTACCACAGCTAGAATGAATTAACTTGTTCAGTGATTAGGTATTTGTTATGAGTAAAGCTGTTTTTGATATTTTGAGGTTACTTGCCAGCACAAAGAAAACTTACATTGGCACACACTTCAACTAAAGCAAAGGTAATTCACATTTGCATTCATTCGATACAATTTAATTAATCACATTTAGAATGAAGTGGGATTATATAATGCACAACAGATTCAATTTAAGAATTGGCCCTTTTTTTTTTTCTCAAAAGGTCCGTTTACTCATCAGGGGTGAAAATAACATAATGGGACAACTTGTGCACTATAGCTATTCATCAAGAGTATATTTCATAAAAAATATATATATATTTTGTCCCCCTTATAAATTTTTTTGGCTTCGAAAACAGCAAATTTTTGTTTTTTTCCCAAGTTGGAGACTTTGTAACAGGTTACTGTCTTGTTCTCTCGTAGTCCTCAGTAAACACCAACAAACTAGCTCAGCGTGAGTTGGAGACTTTGACTACATAATAATGAAAGTTTGTTGATACCAGGATTGTCAATAAATAAAAGAAGAAGTTAAATGTTTACTGGAGATTTATTGTCATCTCTGCATAACAAACTATTGACACTTGCAGCTGACGAACAAAAAAAATGAAGACAGAATGGCAGCTTTCATAAAACAAAACTTGTCACTTCAAGAGTTACGAAGACGAGAGAGAATCGTTACTTTTCTCACCCGGCGTCCTATTGACTCCTCACACCGACGGAAAATAAATTTAATAGTTATTTTAAATGTCCGAAATACAAAAGAAAGTCGCAGGCACTGGTCGATGCGAGTCACGTGATCACTCGTTGCAGGCTGTCCGACTGACAGCTGACAAACTATTGTGCTGCGACGAACTGTTGTGATGTGTTGTGATCCCCGAGAAAGGTTGTGCTTCCCTATATATCGATCAAAAGTTTCCTCATTGAAAACTTATTGTTTTTGAGCAGTCGGTCACGTCAGCTAAGGGTGACCTCTGTTATTTTTTTTGTTTCGCCATGTCATGCAATGCGATGGCTATGTGTTTAGTTTACTAACCCAGTGAAAAGGAAAAGATGCTCTATCGTCCTATGACCTCTGTTGTTGACATCTGTTACTACTGATGAAATGAGGAAAGAAAAATAATAAATTTGGAAATATATATATATATGAAATACAAACAAGTTGTCATTGCCAGGACCTTTCAAATATTACATGAATTACTATCCTTGACTGAAATATAGACAATTGAAATACTTCCCATATATATATATATATATTATATATATATATATATATATATATATATATATATATATATATATATATATATATATATATATATATATATATAGAGAGAGAGAGAGAGCGCGCGCGCGTGCGCACGCACGCGCTAGCTGTGCAATGCTACAGCTTTTTTTCTAGAAGCAAAGTCTTCAACCCAGATAACTTTGATGTTGCACAGTGTTCTACATTTACACATTAAGCACACAACTATCAGATATCTAAATGCATCTTTGATGAAGCAGGGTGGGGTATAAAGTGGGATAAAACTGTCACCTGAATGCTGAAAATATGGCCACCATCTTGAAAATACAACATGTATCTTATAATATAAATATACAGTGCAATAGTATCTTATTTAAGCTTTTATATAACACAAAAACTCCACAGTAGGTGACAGAAAGTTATGGCTAATTGTGTAAACCTTCAAAATCTGTGAAATTTGCTTGCAGTGAGTATGAAAAATGACTGTCATCACCCACTTGTAGGTAAAATTATAAGTTAATATTTTTCTTTCATCTTGCGGATAGGGTAACGTAGGAACAAATTTTTATCAAAATCAAAAATGGTGTATCTTCCATTTTTTTTTTTTTTTAATTTGTTGTTTTCATATGGAATGACACAATGATTTTAAGTATGTCCAGCTGTTGTGGAGTGGTACTGATGGTAGCATCAAGTTGGCTGAAATCCACAGAGAAGCATGGTGTGCCATCTTTCTTGGTAACCAATATGATAAGTTCATTGTAGCTACTCTTAGTTTGCCCACCACTATGAGTAGGCATTTCCACTAGCTGTTTTTGTATTACATTATGTGCCTCCGGCTTGTAGGCATATGGATCTATGTATTGTTACATGCGGACGCCTGTAGGGTGTATCTGAGTTCGTAAGGGATGAAGGCCTTAATAAGAAAAAATAAAAAAAAACTAAATTTGATTTCTAATTAATTCATTCTGCTATTGTTTACAGCATTAAATTATCTGTCTTCACTTTTACTAATTTTTTTAACAATGAGCACAATATTTAATATATATTTCAACTTCAATTAACATCCTTCATAATTGTCCCTTTTGGTTACAGTCAATTAATTCATGCTCATTATTAACACGTGTTATGTCCATCTGGTGCCATAATTTATAATGTCTCACTCACGCATCTAGTTCAATAGTCCAGCCTGCCAGCTGCATCCTTCACTGCTTGATACTCACAGTCGCAGACTTCCTTTCTGCTGGTTGCTTCTCTCGTTGCTCGTCTTCTACTGCTCGGAATTCAGCCACTCTTTCATTCTTCAACTCCAACTCAACTCTCGGCCTGGATGCCTGCTTCAATATTTATAGTGTTCCCTGACCATCTCGAATCTTCAACGTGTCCTGAGGCGTGCTGAGAGAACAAGGTCAGTGATCCAAATAATTCTTCAGATAAATGCAGAAAACAATACAATCAGGTTCCGTGGCACGTGTCTGTAATTCAAATCCCGATATTGCCTTGCCTTCACCGTCCCTATAACGACTTTCTGCCCTTCTCTTTGCTCGCTCGCGTGGCAGGCAAAGCAGCGAGCGCATAACACTGCCCTCTCCTCAAGTCTGTTCATTCGGAACAGACACTGCAACATTAGGACCATCGTAGAGTGTATACAGTCAATGTGGGCAATCTTCAACTCCACCCAAGAGCATTGACGACAAATCCGAAAGATCACATCATTGATCTTCTTCAGAATCCTGTAGGGGCCTTCCCAGCATTTCTGTAGATATGAGTACCCTCTTTGTCTCTGTGGGTTGTACAGTCACACCAGTTGCCCTTCTTGAAATACCTCGTTCGGCATTCTCCTCTCATACAAGGTCTTCATCCTATCACTATATGGTCATTTGTGCCTAACAAAAGAACTAATCCTTTCGTTAATGGTTTGAAAATATGAAGCAACTCCAGAATTTCCCATTGTATCTTCATTTAGACCATGTCTACCAATCTGAAAAGTGCTGGCACTTGCAGAGGATGCTGCAGGTTGAGGCTGGATCCTCATCCAACATACACTGAAGAACTGGTAGCTCTTGTCAACTTCCTCACTCTCTTTCTCGAGTTTACGCAACTGGTTCTTTGATCCCCGAACGAACCACTTCCTTCTTGGGACTGCTATCCTTAGAGGTACTACTGAGAGGGGCCATCCTATCACGCGCTCCATGCCATGGGCACCTTTCTCTGTTATTTGACACAGTGTGCACAGGGTTTCTACTGTACCTGGCAGACATCTGTACATGTCTGAGCGCGGGGAAAGCGAAACAAGGGGGGAAGAGATGCGTGCGCAGGTTGGGCCATGCTATCGGCTATTCCACAAACATCAGTTACAGCGGGCTCAGTTGTATGTAGGCAATGGAGGGGGAAGGATGTTTGCAGAGGTACAGAAAGTTATCATCAGTGTTACAAAATTACATTTGCCCACGATATTCATGTACGACCACATATAAAAATTTTACAACTGAAATAGTACTTAGTTTGTAACACTGTGCAATTTTGCGTAAATTTATTTATGCATACATTGTAAAAAAAGTATAACCAAACAGTAATTTTAGGCCAATGGATTTCTTTTGAAACTATAGAAATGTTTTATCGCTTTGTTTGGTCAAAGTCGCGAAAAGGAGTGATTTTACTCATAATAGACTGTGCTGTGGTATAAAGAAAGCCTACGCCTTTTTATTATAAAATAAGAAATAAAATTATAAAATTAAACAATGCCACAGCCAAGACATATTACGCTGTACAGCATAATGTCCATCTACTTCGCAAATTCAGCCCAATTAATCTGCGTGTAAGCATTCTTGCCGTGTTTAATGGTAGTTTATGTGCAGTTGTGGTCTGCATATTGTTGCAATATGCGTGTTCAACATATAAAGACCACAAAAATCATAGTAAACCAATAAGATTTTATTTTTAAGATGGTTTTAATTATTATGTTGTTTATGTATTATTTCTAAAATTCCGAAGCATGTGCAAAATTAATGCCACCTGTAAAGATGTTTTTCCAAATAATGTTTGCTTCTGCAGCACTGTGTAATCGCTACAAAAATATTTCTGTAGCATTTATGATAAAATAAATATATGATTTATACCAGTAAATGTTATTCCAAATGCACTCTTCATTAAAAGAAAATAATTTCTTGATTATAAAAAAGAATGTGCAAATATGGAATCTTATTTGAAGAGCATTAAAAACTAAAACATTAACAATTTAAAATGATATGCCTGCCAAACTACTAGACAGACAGTTTGGAAACTAACACTATCGTTAAGTAAATTTGTGTGTTGGTGTTGAAGTTAAGTTGATACATACTTGCTCAAGAAGTTGCACGTTCAATGTAGAGTTAAAGCTTATTTGTTTATATATAATATGAAAGATAATCTTTGTATTACAGTTGTGGTATAAATAAATTTATATTTGAAAGCTTATTATAAATAATTACATTCACAATTTATCAATGCGATTTAAATACAAGCGTAACTGTAATATTATAAATCTAGAACCTGCAAAGTCCACTTAGTAGGTTAATGTACTTATTAGAAAAAAGATGCAAGTATTCATTTGGTTAGTAATATTCAAGGTTTTACTTGTAAAAGTACAAGAAGAAATGCAAATATATTTCCAGATTTACAGCGCACATTTGGTTTAATTTTGTGGCAACTTTGTTCTCTTGATTTTCCTATTGGAAGTGACTTTTCCCATGAAAGGATGACCCATACGGACGAGCATAAATCACACCCTTGCCCTACCCTGGGTTTGAAACCGGAACCACTCACGCTCACCACTCAACCGACTGCGCCACAGTGGGCAACCAATAGGTCAACCAGAACAGTGTCAGTTGTAATAAGAACTTATTTATAGTGAATGAAAAGCAGCTTATTTCATTTGAAATAATTTTTAAGTTACATTTTAAGTAATATATTAATTAATTGCTCCACATTGTATAATTTGCTACCATGTTGGATGGAATTTGTGCGCTTATATTTGCACTAAATTAAATGCAGTTATTGCGGGAAAAGTTTTGAATGTTGATTTAAAACATTTATAGTTTCAACTTGATATATCACCCTTTTCTTTGAAATAAAAAGAATTAAAATAAAAAACAGTTTTTATTCTTTCCCGTTCTTTTTGTATTATTGTATAGCTAGGAATACCCGGATTTCGCGAAAAGATTTCTGCACTTGCTAGATTTCAAAAGCGTAATGGTGTACTAGCGGTTTTCATTTGCTTATTGGCCATGAGTATTTATGAGATGGCATTCTCTTCCTTGACTGGCCAGTCAGAATCAGGTAACTTTGATCCTGTACGTCTGTGATTCACAAGCACACACCTTAGACACGTAACACCTAGATCAGCCAATCAAGAAAGGAGATGTGAGCTGAAGTGTTATGAAATACACCTGGTCATGAAATCTTTTCGCAAAATTCTGGTTTTTCTATGGATAGCATTGATTATTCTAAATATTCTTGTGTCATTTCATGTAACATTATTATAATTTAAAATGTTTTAAATGTATTATCTTTATTACAATTGTATTCACAGTCCCAAGACTAAAGGTTGTATTGCAATTGATTTTGACAAGAGAGTAATAGGAGAGACAATTCAAGAATTCTATAACATCAAAAAGATTGCGCCAACAACTAAGAATATGCTGCGACATTACATTCGGCATTGGCTAGATAGATGATAGCTCTGTACGTCTTTGTGTGTTATTATTTGCATTATTTTTGGAAATTTTTTCAAAGAAAGCTGCTGTGCTGTAAAATGTATTTAAGTTGGCTTAACATTATGCTGTCTCAAAACCCTCAATGTTTGCAAACTTTGTGAACAAATATTGTCTGAGTATTGTATTCCCGTCGAGATATTTCTTATACAACGCCGTAAATCTTCATATCAAATATTTGTATTTCTCCCCCCTTTTCAATTTTAAAGGTCAAACCACCTGCGATTTCCACCTCCATCGTTGTTGCTTTTATCTAGTGTTATTTTAATTTGATACTGTTAAATATGTTAACAGAAAATTTGCACTCAATAACAGAAAAATAATAGACTTCTGTCGAACAGCATATGCAGAAGGTAAAGATATCATCTACCACACACTGTCACAAGAGCACCGCTATCTGTTGTTGCCAGCAAAAAGTCTCCGTATCTGGTTTAGCAGAATGTTTTTATGTCCACACGTATACTGCTGGCCCGTTGTCTTGCAGCTCAGCTAGAGACCAGTCTGGGCTGAGCTGCAGTCTATGGAGTAGGAGAGGACTCGCATGCACAGACGTCTGCCGGTATTAATAGACAGCGCTCGCAGGTCATCCTGTGCATTTTCCAACAGCTTTGTGAGATGTTCATCTTGCAGTGTCTCAGTTGTTGGGCATATGTACAAAGCTCACACATTTATTCACGCAAGTGCTTGTATGCGCTCATTGAGGCCCTTTGTTTTTCACCATGCTGTCTCTTTACTGGCTGCTGCTTCTGTTGTGGACATTAAGCTCTAAGGTACACCAGCTGTCCACATAACCAGTACTCACTCTGTTTGGGTCCGGTCGTTGAAGCTCTGTAGCATGAATCCTGGAAGTGATGTCCCTCAAGGCCAACTGCACTTCTTCAGTGTCTTTATTATCCTAGCTTCGTCTTTGTTCAGCTTCACGGCACGTACTGGACGTCGAGATGCGGGCTCCTGTCTTGCTGACTCCACCTCCAGTGCTCAAACCAGGAAGTCCTGCATGTTGTTGAGTGCAGCCAGATTTACTACTTATCATACCTCTCTGTCGCCGATGGCATATATGAAGAAGCAGACTGCGATTATGTTGCATGCCCCCTCAGGATACTCTTACAGAGATAGATGGGAGACCCGCATAATGTCCTGCCATAGTTCCTGCAGTGTCTCCCCTGATCGCTGGGTACAGCTTTGCAGCTGTGCATGGTGGGCATGTTGCAGGTACCGAAACGTAGCTCCAAGGCCTACACAAGTGTGGGGTACTCTTGTCGATATCACTCTGGCAGAGATTGTAGTATGCTCAGTTCGGGGCCTCTCAGTACAGCAGCGAGGTAGTAAGCCTGCTGTTTGGTTCTCCAGCCATTAAGGGTAATGACTATTTCAAACTGGTGTTGGTACTCCCGCCTTGAAGTCTAGCCATCGTAGGGGGCGGGCCTATCTGAGACTCCCTTCCCCACTGCTGGCTGCACAACACCAATGCGCAGATCTTCTTGCTCTCCTCCCAGGTGGCATTGGTTTTGACTTGCACTGCTTCTTCACTTTTCTCAGGTGATGATGTAGTGGTTGTACAGTTCCGCTGTCGAAGAAATTCCTGTTATTCCTTTTTAATTGTGATCATTTTATTCTTAATGTTGTCCAACCTTCCACTGACATTGCCCACTTTTTCATTTGCACTGTCCATCATGTTGTTTACACTGTTCACTATTTCATTTACACTGTCTGTTCTTTCATTAATACTCTCAATTCTTGTGTTCACTAACTTGCTAATGCCTTCTATTTTCATATCAACAGAGTAAATTTTCCTGTCTACATTCTCATTTATGCATCACAGTATACTGGTTCTGGATAATTCGTTGCATTCTATGGGCAAAGCACTGCAACAGTGATTTGTGCTGCATGTCATTCAGCTGCTACGCTGCACTGCAGCGATCGAGCATCAATTGCAGCGGAATAATAACTTTGTGCATCTCTGCTGCTAGCAGATGACATACACACCAAGATGAAGACAGAGCTTGAAATAAGCACAATTTCTGCTCAACTCATGTGATTATTATTTTTGTACTTTAGATGTGAAATTCACTTCTGGGTATATTCAAATATATTCATTTTCAATACCTTAAAACCACAGAGCTGAAACTGAACAAACATTTCTCTGTAAAAAATTATTGTTCCTAGCAGCATAACAGAATCTGCAGTTGCAGTAATTGGCAGTGCTACAGCATCACTTTGCCTGCTGAAGGCTCGTATTGACCGAGATCCAGTGTTGCAGGGTACTAGTGCATTGTAAGCAGTATTCCTCTACAAAGTCATCATGGTATTCATTCAAGATTCTCTGTAGTGCCTCCTGGTACAAGAGAGGCTTCTCATATACAAACTGACTCAGATACACAGATGATGACTGTTTAACCCCTGTGCCACCAAGGGCATAGATTGTTCATCGCCGCTCTGTGCCAAAATGGACACATGCAGGCATCATCTTAATTACTGCATTCTGTGTGCTTAACCAGATTTTTCCTAATATCAGCTTATTGCGAAGTGCCTGAATGACAAGGACATCTAGGTTGGACTTTTATGTCTGTGATTTGCACATACACTGAAGTGGTACCCAATGTGACAGTACTTGTCATTCTTTGTAGTCAAGCACACTATCTTGCCCCCTGGCTGGGATGAAGCCCTCAGTGACAGAAGTTGTGACTGGCTGCCATTTCTACCAATACTGCTATTGGATGGCCATCAATTTCATTGTACATCCAGACAAGACCATCATCTACATTTCCAATGTTACCTAGTGTGATCAGCTGAACCAGCTTATTAATACTTGATTGCAGGGTCAGCTGTATTTTGTGAGAAAAGAGAAGGCTGATACGGTCTTCATACCCTACTTGCAATTTTCCCGATTGTTGCACTTGCTTATGATCTAAGAGTTTATTCCTCCTATGTAACTGTTTACCATTAAAAAGCCCTTATGGAGCTCAAGGCACCGCTGGGGGTGATTTGACTGGCTCCATCTGTAGACTGTCATAGGCAAATTTGGGGGTAAGCTCAACATTATCCGTGACTTATAATTTACCTATGATGTTATGGCGTGGTTTCGCTTTGGCTTTGGCTTGTGTTTCATCATTGGTGATTCTGGGGGCCATCTGTACATTACTAGGGCATGTGCATTCTGATCTGGTGGTAACATACGTGTTTCCTGAACCAGCTCAAGTGGTTCCTGAGCCTATGCCATATAATTTTGCTTGAGGTTAGTACTGACTGAATGTATTGATCTGCGGTAGTCTGACTATGGATCTGTAACTGAAGCCAAAGTTCAGGTTGGAGAAGTTCTGTTATAATGTCTGTGAGTTCAGTAAGCCTTTTGTCAGGGAGCAGTCTTTGGTCTAGCTGGAATTTACTGTGCAATAACTCTTTGGCTGGTTCCTTGGGTCCCTGTCTATCTCCGTATAACAAAGAAATCAGTTGGTTAAGATGATGGGTGTTGACAAAATGGTGTCAAAACCAGTGTGCAAACAGTACCAAGGATAGATGTTAGGCTTTCAGCAATTCCCACCATTTCCCTGCTTTACTAAGGCTGAGCCTGCATGGACTGGCCACTTGGTCGTAGGTACCTCATACAGAGTGAATTGTTCCTGCCACTTTCTCAAGGGGGCCACAGTGGCTGAGCGATTAGCACGCTCACCTACCATCAAGGCAAACCTGGTTTAATACCCTGCCGGGTCACTGGATTTTCGCAAGTGGATATAGTGCCGGGCGGTGCAGTTAGTCGGCGGGTTTTCTCGGAGATCTCCAATTTACCCCACCCCTTAATTCTGGTGCCACTCCATATTCACTTCAATCACCCTCATCATCTCTCAAGACCTCACTGTTAAAAGCCACTCAAATCCTTCACTCACTCACTCACTCACTCACTTACTTTCTCAGGAACAGTGCTAGGTCTTCATGAAGCATGGTCTTTTCTTAGAGTAAATTTCTGCCATAAAAGTAGGGGTGAAAGTGTGGAATTGCCTTCACCATGGCCATTTAGATGTTACCTAGAACCCATCAGATGGCTGTCCATATTTTAACAGTCTATGTGATACTGAACAACCATTTTTTTTTTCTCAGCATGTAATTAAATTCTTTGAAATGTTTTTACCTGGCAAAAAATGGCAAGGGTTTGCTCATTGATGGGGCAGGAAACTCTTGCACTGAAGAATGAGGTTAGCATTTCTGTAAAGGCAGGGTGGTGACCAAGATGTCACTTACTTGGGCTGCTTGTGTAAGCAGAAATCTATTCATGCACTTTTGGCAGATAAAAGTGCTATGGCAATATGTTACACATTCTTGCATGGTGGTGCAGTAATTGTGTTGCATGGATTGGCATACCTGACATGTGGCCATTGGGCCATCTCCCTGGCATAACAATGTATCGCACATATTTCTGAGGTGTGCATCACTCTGTGGCATATTAATTCCTCACATCAATGGTGCTGTGTGAAATTGTTTTGAACAGGACCTGCATTTGCACAGCTCTATCTCAAGTAGTCTGCCCTTAATTTGGAACATCATACAGCATTGGGACTTATGATCTCCCACCATTGTCGTCTTGGCTGGATGAGTCTAGTTAAGTGTTTAGTCTGGATACCAATTGTGTTAGTGTGACCTATGAACTGTCACATGTTTTGCTTGTGCTAGCATTAAGTGTTATTCACTGTTACACATGTGAAATTTTTGTTGTCTCTTAATGTGCACCCGTACTGTTGCAAACAGTACAATGAAATTTGTGCTGTGTCGTTCTGTAGGAGTTTGTAGCTTCCTGTTAATAGGAATGCACAAGAGACAGCTGCTCCTTGAGAATGCAACCTTGGGTGAGCAATGTCACAGTCACAGTACAGGTGACATCATTGTCACGCTATGACAAGGCGTGTGACATTTACAAATGCACACATGACCCTCTTGTGACTCACTTCAGAAAAATAAACTAAAATTACATGAGGGGAGCGGTAAGCCACACGAGCAGGGCACCATTTGTCTTCCAGCTGTGGTTTGTTTCTGGAATGAATGAGGAGAAGTAGATGAAATGAAAAGAGCAAGGATATAGAGGAAAGTGTAATAAGTGCCAGTACTCTCAGGAAGTACAAAAATTACAATACTTGAGCTATTCTCTCGAGAGATGGAACGTTCTGCCAAAGTTGGCCCAAAAAACAGCTGGATAGACTTTAGGCATCATTGTTATTGAGGACTGTCCCATTACTGGACTGTTTTGGCTATCCAGTCATAGTAAATGAGTGATATTTAAGGTGATAAAATGCTGGACTTCTTCAATTATTAAAATCAAGCAGATGGAGGTAATTTAAGGTTTACACAGAATTGAAATGTATTATAACAGCCATGTGGCCGGAGACACTGGTTGATTATTTGAACAGAAGATTTCCTACAAAGCAGCAAGACTGCGATAGGGCCCTAAGCATCAGGAAGGTGAATGCAAGCAACGACCTTCTCATCCAGTCTAAGAGCCACTGACTGTAAAACATTGCCGCCCTCACATATATTCCTCTAGGGGTTTTTTCAAGGAGACTCTGGGTTTGAGGCTTTGCACCATGTAGTTTTCTGTTTCATGGTGAGGACGTGCCAGCCTCTGCCCATAGTTGCGACCAGTGGTTATTGTCAACTAGATTAAGGGATCAACTTGGCATGAAAAAACTTGTTAGGAGAAAGTTTCTTTATGTCTGTTATGGTGTTATGCACGTTCTGGCTGGATTGCAGAATGAAATGTTTTTTTTTGTGATGGGTTTAGCTCATAGGTTATGTATATGCTATTCGCTGTAAAGTGAGCACTTTTGAAAGCCCTGTCATTTGGAATAACAGTCAATAAATATGTTTTATTGTAGCCTTAGACGTTAACTTCTGAGTACCGTGGAATATACACACTGTGTTTATTTCTTACATGGCAATATTTATTTCAAACCGTGGTTAAAGGATAAAACATGATTGAAAGAAAAAAGTAACTCACTTTACCATGAACAGCCTATAAGTATGTTTGTGTGACATTAATGATGTTAGCTATTGCTTTAGACTTGTGCCTTGATAGTTAGTGGCTGCCCCATCTATTGCTTGAGCTAGCAGATGCATGCTGTGCACATGATACCTGTGTCAGTGAGTTAATACTTTAGAGCAATATATCTGCCCTGTGAGCATGGGTAATCATTTGTCTCCCCTTTTGTATTATTCCACCATGATGGCAAATTTAAGGTAGAGTGCAAAGTCATGTGTAAAGGTAATTTTACAGAATTCTTTCCGCAAGAATGAGTATTCATGCTGAAATTTGTTTGCTTGTCAGTTTACGTTTATAGTGACTCACAGCTTGTAACAAACAGTAGGAGTGAAGTTTTTAGTTACCACTGTATTAAATGACCCTTACTGTTGAGTGTAGGGATAGCATTCAGATGACTAGGATGGCTAAGGCCAGTACATAACAAAGAGACATTTTGGCAACCAGTATAATATTTTTAATGTATATAATGTGCCTGCAGAGTGAGTAGTAATGCCTAGGAATGCAGGATGCTGATGGCACTGGATACACACAGTGAGCCACTCAGTGACGTGTTGCATGTTCCAGACCTCCAATATGTTCAGAGGCACAAGTTTTAAGAGCACTTCAGAGTGGATTGTGGAGGAGTGTTAGTAAGAAACACACAGCATTGTGTGCCCATTTATGTCCCACATCATCACTCACCAGCCTGTTCCTGGAGTGCTTGAAGACCATGGTTAGCTGCCTAGGATAGGATGCTTCCAAATTCTGGATGGCAGGAACACAGACAAGAATAGCAGATCAATGTGCTTGGAGATAACGAAGAAGCTGCTGTAGGATGCTTCCTAGAACTTGAGGACTAGATATGTGCTTCTGCGCATTTCATCCAAGACCCCACACTTCTCAAGTAGGCAGCTGAAAGAGGAAGTGGTTTTAAAAGAGAATATAAATGCAGCAGGTAATATTGCATGGGTGCGCACACATTTCAAGTGTAGTACTAAAACTAACAGAAAAATTTGTCCATACAGTATTTACAAAGAAAAATTTAAAAAATATGTATTAAACTATTTTCTGAGTAAAACTGTTTTGTGTAATCCAAAAGTCTGTATATTACCAAACCTATAATTGCATTTACTCAACTATACTTGGCATATTGTTCCAAGTCATGTTCTACGGGAAGTTTAGGGACAAATCCTCAAGGAACAGAGCCTAATTTCAATTTGAGTAGAAGACACAACTTGGATAATGACAATTTCAAGATACATGGAGGCTGAGAAACTTATTGAGCATTCGTCAAATTTGCTACATATGTCATATACTTTGGATTGGATAAAAGCCACTACAGTAACTAATGGTTGGCGTAAGTTGTTGAAAAAAAAACAAGGATCTCAAATTTTAGGGGGTAGAAACCAGTTATTAACACAAAATGTTGTGTGTGGCTGGTGAATCATGGTCCACAAAGGATGATCCAGACCTTCCAATCCTCCTGATTTTGTCGGGAGACTCCTGATTTTTGTGGTTGTCTCCTGCACTCCATATTTTTTTCTGTAATATCCCAATTTCCTCGCATTTAGTCAGTGCAAGATTTAAAAAAAAAAATCTGTTCAACTGAGCTGTTCGATCATGTGCTCAGTCAATATGTTTGATAAATTGAACCATGTTTTAAATTAATAATCACAGCAAGAGTCATGCAGTCTCGTATCTTAACTAGTACCAAATACAGTTGTTGCCACGGGAATGTATTGTTTGTCCTATCAAAATTTTTATAGGTTGTTCATGGTAAAGAGAGCATTTTTAAAATCAACCTTTGAAAAAAGTTACTGCCTGTAAGTACACAGTACAGACTGGCATGTAGGCTCCTACTGAAGTTGGCAGTATATTAATAAAAATTGTCCTAAGATTTAGTGTTGCGTTGCAAGTATAATGTTTAAATTTATGGCCTCTGACGTTAAGAGTTCCTTGTTTTATACATATTAGAATATGTTTTTGCATATAAGTAACACATTTACATTCATAACATTTCTACTGTTTTACTTAGCTGACACATCAATAAAGTAATCAGTCCAATGGCAATGTTAAATTTACATGTTCCGGAGGGATACAAAATGGGCAGAGAAGTAGATCCTAAACAGGACTTTCAAAACTGTACAGTTTATCTTGAACAGCCTATAAAAATATTAAAGTGTATACAGAAATGCATTTTCTGTTGAGTATCTGTGCAACAAAGTCTCAAAGAAAGGTGCTACGTATCCTTTTTGTAGTTTATGTAAATGTGATTATCCTATTGTAGTTACTTTCTTTCAGCCAAGAATCACAGAAAATCTGTTGCTTAGTAGGTGTTTGAACAGGTTATTATAGCAGTGGAACATCTTACTAGCTATTTCAGAATGGAAGCTTGTGGTGAAAAAGATTTTAACACTGGCACTTTACGAACATACAGAATTCCAAAACTTGGCCATAGAACTTTACAACAAGCAAAATTTTAGACTCTGAATGACTCAAAGAAAGGCCCTGTAAAATGTAAGCCTAAAATTCTTGCAGTGCAAATCAAAGCTTGGTGTCACAAACTGCATTTACGAGCAATCAAAAAATAAGCAAGTAAGGTGATAGTTCAGTTGATTACAATCTGTCACATGAAGAAAGATTATTAATGTTTCTTTCTTCAAACTTAAAAAAGGTATTTTGCTTGTTTCTTTTAAATATGTTGCCAGCATTTGAAACCCCAAATGTACTTCTGTAGTCAGGTGTACCTCAGTTCTATGTATTAAGATCAGTATTGCTTAGTTTATTATGGAATATAATGTCTAAATTTGTTATGCCAGTAGCTATTAAAGCTTCATTTTCACTTTTAGATGTTAACTACCATAGTAAAGACAATCATAAAAATTACTTTGATATAGTAATAGGTAAAACAACCACCAAAATTGTGGATACACTTGAAAAAAAATTTGATAAATGCTGAAGTAGCTGATTTCTTGTCCATCAGCAGCACATCATTTTCAAACTTTCAATTTTTTCTGAAAAAGCTTCCAAAAATTTTGTAGACATTAAAGAAAATTTGGGTGAAGAATTAAATGTGTTAAAAGTCCTAGTTTTGTAATTTTCAGCTTGTAAATTGGGCTTTGGTGGATCAGATGAAAGCTGCAGATCTGATTTTCGAATATAAAAAGTTATCAAAAATCATGCTTGCGATTTTGACAATCCCACACAGTAATGCAACATAGAAGGTATTCAGCCAGGTTACTAAAACGTGCACTCTGTTTAGATCAATACTCAGTGTGGAGACTTTGGAAAATTTTCTGACTGTAAAATCTACTCTACAAGGAAGAGGGGCTTACAGAAAATGTAAAATCAGAAAATATGAGTGTCAAGATATGTGCACAGAAATTTTTTTTGGGGCGTATGTGCACCAGTGGGTGAACTCAGGTGAGAAAGTAACAAGTCAGCATCTGTAAAGGTGTAAAGATTTATGGATTCTGCAAAAACTAACAAGTCAACAACTTTTCTGGCAGAAATGGAACAAGTCATTGGTCCTTCAGGCAAAAACAAAGTAGGTCACAAAGTTTTGTACAGAAACGTCTTTTGTTAAGATGGCATTCTCTACCCACCAGTGCATATCAATACTGTAAGGATGATTGATATACATTCAAACTCCACAAAAATATGGTACTATGTTCAATAAGAAACTGCGGCGATGGATGTAGCTGGCAGTAGTGGATGCAAGGATGGCTAGTCCTCAACCGGAATTGTGACTGGTGATATGTACATAGATATGAATGTTCTTTTTCAGTTCACTTTGATATAATAAAGATAATTATAATATTGTGTAATATTTTCAGGCAAAAATGTAACATGTCACGCATATATATATCAGATTATGCAATCCAATGGGGACTAATTGACTTCATCTAGACTTTACAAAGAGAAATTATATATATTACAATTACTTTGAAACCATGGTTCTGTGCAAGTATCGTATGATTTTTGTTTTTCCTGAAAAGTTCACTTAATTTACATGTTACGTTTTTGATCCTCAGTTTTTTTAACGTAAATTTTATTAATAATTTCTCAAGATTGTAAATTTGACCACAACATTTTAAAGAAGCAGCAATATTGTAAGCATTATACTGTTATGTGTGCAGTCTCCCATAATGGGGTGGGCTCCATGCTACTTTGTTTTGCACAGTCCAGCACTGTAGGGGGGGAACCCATCCTCGAATCTCCCCTCCCCCCAGGCAGACCTGCTTGCTACTACTTTTAGCTCCATGGCTGGGGGAATGATTGACAGCCGACCTGGCTGGCATCACAGCCCTTCTCTCCCCACCGGGGGGAATCAACGACTTTAGAGAATGCACAAGAATATTTTTGCATTTATGTCCCTTGGTGCAATGCTGCATTATAAAAAATATGGCCAGCAACACTTAATGCCACCATAGATGGAGGGTTGGCAGTTGTTGGTGGTAGCCATTTGGTTGAAGTGCTGTAATCAAGCAAAGTATGGTGAAGCATCACACATCGGCGGAGAGGAAAGATGATGACGGAGGTTGCAAGATGGCTGATGAGTGTTTTGCATGGTGTAGACAAACAAGAGGGTGTGTTACTCAACGATGGGCTACTTTGTGTTAGGGTGCTCGGAGAACTCTTGAACATTTTGGAATGGTGGAATCTAGACTGAACTATGAGACGGACTTTGTTGTAAATATTGGAACTTTCAAATATAGACATATAATTGATAAGATAATTGAATAGGTTTTGATACACTGTTTGTGCACTGATTTTAGTTATTTAATTATAACAATTTCTTTGAGTCAGTTGTAAATTGTATTGATTGAATTTATTAATTGTATATAACAACTGGTAGCAATTTATTGCGAGATATTGAGTCAAGAGTATTTTCTTTGTAGTTATTGTAAATAAATTAGTAAATTATAATTAACTCTTTTGTTTAATTAAGACTTCCATCCCTTAAAGAACGTGGCTAAGCTCACTGATTTTGAGATATTGTAACAATACCATCAAGAATTATTTAGTGATACATCTGTGTATTTGTGGTTCTGTATAGGAGATTAAGCAAGTTCTCTTAAAACTCGCGTCGGATTAGTTTAGCATTTGAAAATAAGTGTAGAAAAACTTTTCACTGTAAAAATCTACTATACAAAGAACAGAAATATGATTAACTCCTCCAGATGGAAAAATTAGCTATAATATGAAGGACACAGCAGTAAGGTAAACATTGTACGATTGAGAATTATTTAACAATATACATGTGTATTTGTAATTCTGTGTATGTATGTCATGAAAATTTAATTTGGTAATGTACATTGTCTGGTCTTACGGTTTTGGTGTGGGGAGGGGGTAGTTCGCAAAAACCCTCGTGATTTTTCATTTTTGGAGGGTGGAATGTCTAATAATGTCAATTGACTGGAAGCAGGTTTGCCAGACATTCAAAAAGGAAAATCAGTATGTGTGTTTGTGACATTGCTTTTTAGACTCATCATAAACTAATAGAGGTCTTGTACATGAACTTTAACAGGACTAAATTATAATACATGTATTTAAATTTAAAATCATATGTTTGAGCATGCCATAGTGAACATTTTTTATATTGAAGTAGCTTTTTATGAAAATTATTACAGGTAATAATGTTCTTTAACTTGGTATCCCCGATTTTCACTTATAATGGAGTTTCCCCGGCTTCAAGGCACCGTCCCTAGTGCTATGTGATGGTGTCAGGGGAGGCAGCCCATTGTAGGCCTGTTCACCAGTGTTTGCGGCTGCTATTCTGACCGTGATAACCCTGTATGAGATAAAACTGCGGCGTGACATGTTATCATTGTACTTTGTTCCTGCAAGGTTGGCAACATTCCAAGGCGGTCTATGCAGTATATAGGGCAACACGATATCTCGGACTGGCCAGTCCACACTTGGGCTTTGTTGAGTGTACATCTGTGTTGCAACACTATTAATCCAGGATATCAGAAATATTATGTTCCGACTTCACTTAGTACTGTGACCGGGTTGAGTCTGGCAAGCAAAGTGAGTCAGACCAAGCGCCACTCTGCTTCAAACCAAGGGATAGTGATTCGTAGTTTAGCCATGTGACTCAATTCAAAATGTTATACACATACATACTGGGACTATCAGCAGTAAAACCCATTCATCTGTAAGGGGAACTGTAGGGACAATACACCCTTGCGGTGTGTTGTGGTTGTAATTTACTTATATTTGACAGAATCGAAGAGAGACTTAGGACACTTACACACACACACCACCAGATAACTAAAGACTATTCACTGTAAAGTGAGCACTTTTGAAAGCCCTCTCATATGTAATAATAGTCTATGAATATATTTTATTTTATCCGTAGACGTTAACTTACGAGTGTGATGGATTATACACAATCAGTTTATTACATATAAAGGTCATTTTTTATTTTATAAAGGTGGTTAAAGGACAATTAAGGGCTTAACGGAAAGAGTAACTAGGGTTTCATAAGTGCTCACTTTACCATGAACAGCCAATAGTAACAGTGATTCACCGATAATAGACATGAAGTGGTGTTGTTAGGTTAGGAGAGCACATAAACCAAAGTGTACAGTAAGTTATTGAGTTTATGTTTCATTCATCTCTACAATTAAAGTTCATGAAAAAAATTCTCTACATAAACGCATTTGAAGAGAAAGTACTAAGCAGAAATTTAACGACTGAGATATTAAATAATTTACTTTCACCATATATAATATCAATATACATCCATCCATCTGTCTGATACCATAGAGTGAATATGGGGCAGAGCACACTCACTGGCTGTGTCCCAATACTGAACTGCTTTTCTGCTAATACAACTAGCAAAAACAGTATGGATTGGATTTGTGGTTAAAACACTGTTTATTAAACAAATTGTTTGAGATGTTTGTATACTTCCTTTAACCTCATGCACAAGCTTTGCCGAACAACGAACGATTATGAGATTGTCGCTAGTAAAATTTCCTCAACACCATCTTGAGTTCCACTGAGCTTCAGCGGGTAGTAGTACGCACTACTTCCAGGACCAAGTAGTCATGCACCCCATTACATAGTCCATTGACACATATGTACACAAATGTTTATTTTCAAATAATAAGTGCTTATCTTTTGAAAATTAAGAGATAAACATGTCTATCACTGTTGACCATGTAACTTTGACAGTTGTGATGGTTTGGGATAAGTCATTGTTGGCTACATGTCAGACACTGAAATAAATTATTAGTTTTAAATCTGACTCCACAGAAATAACATTAGGAGTTTCAGTCAGTTCTGAAAACATATCATCTACATTCAATTTATCTACAGTTCCTGAAAATTCCATCAATTTTAACACTTCCTGAAATTGTGGTTGATATTCTAGTGATATATAGTCCATTGTACAGAAAATATTGTTTTCATTGAAATCAAACCATTTAATTAGTTTATAAATACTCGATACAGTCTACAAGTTCAGAATATTCCATAGAAAGTTTTCTGAGAGCAATTTATTATCATATTAGCAATCGTAAATATTGTATGACAAGAACTGATACAGAGATTACATTTCATTTTCATATTTGAAATATGTTTTTTGTTCTGTCTTTCAGGACTGTGGAAAACCTGTTTGAATGCAAAGAGTGTGTTCTGAAAAGAATGCACACATTTTTAAAGGATGCTAGATCACCAAAATATTTTGAATATAACATTAAATTTTGTTAGCTTGCGCGGTTGATCTTAAGAATCAGAACATTGGGAGTACTGTTATAGAAAGGACAGTACATGGAACAAAATTTGCAAAATCATAATTATGCGTGAGTGGCAAATAATTGGAATGGTGTTAGTGTATTGCAGTGGAAATTTTGAGTGTATGTAAATAATAAGTGAGGATCAAGTGACTAGCTAGTATAAAGACAGTGATAAGGACTTCAATTAGAATAGATATTGACATTGAGTATTGTGCGTATTGATAGGATAATAAATGTAATATTAGTGATAGACAATTTAATGTTATAAATAATATGTGTATTTTCATAATATTCTAAATAAATTAAGTAATTAAATATAGCTCTTTAATTTTATTAAGACCTCCATACCTTGTGAACTTGGATACATCTTGGCAACTTGTAACAATATAGTTAATTACATTGACGTCAGTCAGTGGATGTCGAGGTAGGAAATAACTGTGGTAGGAAAAAGACCCACTTCTGATGTCTTGTGGTGGGATGGTAAAGGGTTAAATGAGGTTTTTGGGGCCGTGAAGTTGAGGTCGATGATGTGATTATACCCGGTTGGCGCTAGACCCAGTCAAGGCGACTTCAATGTAGCTGCTGCATTTCTTAACCTCGGGGTTGCGAACCGTACACCCAGACCAATCTCCTAGCCGATGATGGTGTTGGCCTCTGCCCCGTTGATTTCTGCTCCAGATGAATGGGGTTTGCTAAATGATAGCCCGTCGGTCGACTACGCACCATTGTTGATCTTGGCGGGAAAATACCAAGCCATTAACACTTGCGTATGTGGATTGTTAGGGCCTCCCACATGCCTATACAGTACGAAACAATACTTATGAACACCTGCTGATGAAACTTAGTGAGCGGGTATTGTAAGGGATCGTCCCCTGACATGCATGATGCGACTGTAAATAAAGTATGTACCGTTGGATTCACAGATGTATTTATTACATTTAATTACACCTCCCTCGATGGGGAGCACTTTACACAAAACTCTAATGGCTATTCTGACCGGCTGTGCAGTGAAAATGATAAAAACGTCTTTCAACAAACAATGGCTATAGAAAACTTAAGCTCCCCGGGGCAATGCTATTCCCGCGGGGAGAGGAGGTGGTTTACCGGGCGGCTGAAGATGATAAGAAGGTTCCGAGATTATTAGAGTCTATTGCAGTTAATGTCCAAATGCAAAAATATTGAAGGCTGCCTGGCATGCATGGGAAAATGCCGGAGCTCACGGCACGCACTCCACCTCCGTTGGTTGCTGCGTGCTGACTAACTTCCCGCTCGACGTGCGGGCTCGCCTCAGCTTACCCACATGCCGAAACAGCACTACTTTCTATCATGACTTCCATGTCCTGCCCTTGCAACATGCTAATACTCAAATAAACATTGGAAAATCACGAAAATAACCCTGCATACAAAACCCTCGTGAAATGGAATCGACAGAACACTAGGTGAATGATGAAATAAATAATGACACAACACTGTACTGCAAATAATTAATACACAAATAAAAACAAAACAAGCAATAAATCCTTTAATCATAATAACAACAATGTCTGAATTATGCCTTGGACACTCAGTTGAAAAATAGTCAGCCTCTTTCCTCCTCCGCGGCATCTCTGTTCGCCATGGCAACCACCGATATGCCCTTGCGCTTTCTCTACGCCTAATCGCTCCAGTGACCGGTCACAAACACTACGCTGCGCAGAACACGTTGCCCTGCTGCAGTGGTGTTGCAGGATACGGCTGGACAAACGGTCTTAGGGGTGGGAGCATGTGGCACACGTCAACCCCACCCCCTTCGAGACAGTTTGTAGGCCGTTTGATATTACTGGCAGTAGCTTCAGATGCGGGCCGGCCTGCGTGACCACAGATGGTACCGCAGCTCCTGTGGCCCTGCTGCATGATGCACTGCTGGTGGTTGCCTCTTCCTGCTAGGCAACTCTGGCTGCTTGCATTGTTGACACTGCAGTGGTGGGTGTGCCTGCCGATGTGACTGCTGAAGGCAAAGCAAGCTGCCCTTGCTGTCTCCTTCTATTCTTCTGCTGTCCTCCTGCTAAATACGTCGTTTCCGGGTGCGACCCGGCTGAACAGACCCTGCAAACACACTTGCACCTGCACTAACTCCTTGCTCTTGCTCAACCTGCTTATCTACGTTATTTGCTTGCTTCTGTTCCTCTTACTCTCCTTGCTTTTCCTCTACGTTCTCTTATGCTTGCTCCGGAGGTTTTACAGGTTCCCTGAGGGGCGAACTGATGCTGGGTAACTCCTGCACACTTTTCTTCTCCTCTCCTGCATTCTTTGGAAGTGCCGATGCACCTTCCATTCCACTCATCTCCTCCTGCAGCTTGTCAACGGTGTCTCCATTCTACCATACCTCTGGTGGTGATCCTTTATTGGCACGCACAGGGCGGCCACACCTCACGTTTTCTCTCGCTCGTTCATGAGTTCAATACTGCTTTTGCCGTTGTGGGGTCAGACCACATTGGGACCGACTTTGTCGTTGACGGCACCCGGGGTTAGCCGGATCTCGTCCCGATGTACCTTCACCTTCACCTTCCTCCTTCCCATGCGGACTGTATACATGGTCGGCCCATGCATTTGTAGCACTTGATGCGGCCCACTCCATCGTGCTGCTAATCCTGCACAAAAATCTTTCCTTGCCGTGGACTGGGGGTGCATCCGTACGTATACTGCTTGCCCTTCATGCTGTTTTGGTGGTGGTCAGTTCATGACCGGTAGCCATCTTGCCGCATAACGATCTTGCTATTGCCTCACTTCGCGGAAGAATATCTGCCATTGTTGTCATTGAGTGTCTGCGCTTGGCAATTCGCTGCTGTCCTCTCGCGGGGATTTTGCTTCACCTGGTAAGTGTAGATTATGGCCTAACAATAATTCGGCGGGTGATCTCCTTGTTGCAGCATTTACTCTCCTCCTGAGTGTGTAGAGGATGGCGGGAATCTGATCTGCCCAGGTGTCGTGGTGTTCGCCTACACGTAGCCATAGTTGAGTTTTTATTTATTGGTTAATATGTTCCGTCTGGTTGGCCCTCGTGTGATACACGGCCGTTGTGACGTGTTTAACGCTCTATCTGGTACATAACTCTCTCCACTTCCGGCCAGTAAACTGTACACCGTTATCTGTCAATAGGATATGCCGAAATCCCCAGTACAGGAAAATTTGCTTCTCTGAAACTCTTGTCACATTTCCTGCTTTTGCCTCGCTGGTGGGGTACGCTTCTGTCCAACATGAAAAATTGTCGGTCACCACGACACGAAATTGTTTACCCCCTCTCGTCCTTGGATATGGACCCATCAGGTCCAAGCATACTGTCTGGAATGGTTTTCGGGGAATGCGTGGCCGCTGTTGCTGCGGCCGCTGTTGCTGCTACCCATCTGGGAGACGTGTCTTGTACAAGTTGCATTCCTGGCATTGTTATAAATATCTCCTGGCGTCCATGCTTCGGCCAGGCCAAAAAAAATTGTTGTGTACGTTCCTGACTGTCTGTTCAACACCTGGATGTCCAGCCATGCTGCCACAGTGCGAATAGGCGAAGACTTGATGCCTTGCACATGTGGGGATCCCTTGCACGATGCACCATCCCTCTACTTCTTGCTGCACACGTTATCTCGTCTTTTCTTGTATGAATTGGCAGCTTCTCTGCGCCTCTACTACTTCCCTGTACAAGTCACTAATTAAGCCCTCATTGTTGGCAGCTGTGATCTGTTGTACGTATACCTCTGATACTGGGTCACGCGAATTTGGTGGTAAAATGTCCTCCCTTCCTGCTTCATCCCGGACAATTACCTCATTGTTAGCATTACGTGACAATGTGTCCACTGGTTCATTTTCTTTTCCGGGCACATATTCCACTACGAAATCATAGGCCTTTAAGTGGAACACCCATTACATCAGTTTACTCCTTGCTTCTTGCATACTATACAACCACATAAGGCACCGGTTGTCGGTCCGTAGTGTGAGCCTCTGGTACTCAAGGTACGCGCTGTATTTCTTGACTGTCCAAACTACTGCCAGGCATTCTCTCTCGTTGACGTCATAACGTCTCTCAGCCTGCCCCAGTTTTGCGTTCGCAAAGTCGATAACATGTTTCTCCCCACTGTCGCTAACCTGGTACAATACTGCACCTATTCCCTCTTGGCTTGCATCAGTCTGAACGTACAAATGTTTGCTCGCATCATAACGTGCTAATGTTGAATGATCTGAATTCACGCTTAATATCTGAGAATGCTTTCTCTGTCTCGCTCGTCCACTGAAACCTTTTCTGCTGTGAAAACAGTTCTATCAAGGGCGCAATGATTGTTGCGAACATTGCGATGTGCTCTCGCAACCAATTAATGAGTCCAAAAAACTTCCGTAACTGCTTGCATGTTTTAAGCGGTGGGTAGTTGTCAATGAGCCTTAACTGTTCCGGATTTGGCCGGTTTCCCTACTGATTGACTACATGGCCTAAGAAATCTATGCTTGTTTTACCCACATGGCATTTCTCAATCGAGCACATGATGCCATTGATTGCGAGCCTCTCCAGGACTACTGCCAAATGATGCACGTGTTCCTCCCAGCTGTTTGACCAGATAATTACATCATCAAGGTACGCCAGCGTATACTCTCCAATAATGTAATCCAACACACGTACCATCATTGCTTGGAATGTCGCAGGTGCACATTTCAAACCAAATGGCATCACACAGAATTGAAAATGTCGGCCATCTGGGGCCGTGATTGCAGTTTTCGGCCTGTCTTCAAGTTTCACCGGCACCTGCCAATATCCACTCATCAAATCCAAGGATGTCCAAACTTTTGCCTGCCCCAATGCGCTCAATGCGTCTTTCACGCTTATATATGACGGAAGCATGCTGCATGTTCAAAAGTTGGAAATCTATGCAGAATCACCAGATTCCATCCTTTTTTGGAGCTAGTGTGATCACGGAAGTAAACTGACTACCCAATGACTCGATCACTCCATCGTCAAGTATCTCCTGAATTTGCCTTTTTATTATCCGCATTTGGTGCGGCAAATAGCCTCGTGGGCGGGTGTGTATTGGTTTTTCGTCTACCAATGGTATTGCATGCTTGGCGACGGTACTGCGTTTCAACGCATCGTTTCTGCCAAATACGTTATTGCGTTCATCAAGGACACGCTGGAATGTGGTCTGGTACTCGTGCAGGACCTGGTTTGTCAAATTCCCCTTGTTTTACAGGACCTGGTTTTCAAATTCCCCTAGTTTTACTTAGGGTGGGCTACCTGTTGGACAGTGGTTCAGGTTGTTCACATTGCATCTTTCTTTCGTGCCAAAAATGTATTCGCCTTGCGGTTGGCTCTATGATTGTGTGTTGTTCTATTAACCATGGTATCCCCAAAATAGCTTCCTCAAGTATTTCTGGTATAGCAATGACCGTAGTTTTCGTCTCAATGTCACAGACTTGGACCATTACTACTGCCTGTCCTACGGCTGTACTACAATGCTCGTTCATGGCCACCCGAATCATGTGCTCTGTAAGCATCATGTCGTGCTTGTGTACAAAGTGCGGTCGTATGAAGTTATGTGAGGCTGCAGTATTGCTTAAGGTGTGGCACAACTGGCCGTTGATAGAAACTAAAATGCAGAGAAATGGTGCGTGACTGCTGCTCATTTGCTGTACAAATACTTGTTTTGGGGTTCATTTTGTTTTCATTGTACGAATTTTAGCGAGCGAGGTGTCAGATGTGTCTGGCCCCTTCAACCCTACAAATGTTTCCCTGTTGCTTACGTTCTGCTGCTTCTTTAATTTGCCTCATGTGCGAATTATTCTGGCATTTATTATGCCAGTAATATTGTGGGGTTGGGCAGCATCTACATGGATTTCGAGGTTGGTAGTCCGAATTCCACCTTTGCTGTTGGCTTATACCATTACCTGTTGTATTCCAGTACTGTGGCTTCTGGCCACCAGACCCCATAGCTCCACTCATTTTCTGATCCTGCTTAAACATATTTCCATGCGTTTGTCCACTCTACAATTTCTAATGCTGTGGTCCACTGTACACCTTTTCTCTGCACTTGTCCGCTATTACTACGAGAACGCTGTGAAAAATTTTGTAATGTGCCAGAGTGATTCTTGGTTACCTCTGCTCATGTTGCCATTTTACTGCATTTGCATCACTGCGTGGTGATTTATGCGTTCTCTCCAATATTATTGCGGCTTGCATTAAATCTTCTAATGTTCCATTCAACAAAGGTATTAAGGCTGCTCTGAATTCAGGTCGAGCCATTTCAGCGATTATTTCAAGTACTTCCCACTCTGGCAAATTTGAATGGAAACATTTAACAAGCCGACTTGTACATGTAATGAAAGCGGTTAATGACTTACCCATTTGTTGAACCCCCACAGTCAATCTGCTCTGGGCCTGTACAGAGGCAAAGACCAATCTGAATCGGCACTGGAATGCATGTCGAAACTCTTCCCACTGCACTCCATGATGGTTGAGAGATGCCCATCAAGAGTGCACGTCTCCGTGAAGGTGCACTCCGACACAGCTGGCCCATTCGTCTCGGTTCACCCCGTACCTGGTAAGGCGGGACACAATCTTCAAAGAATGCTGCCGGAACTTCCATCGGCGTACCTGCGAACGTGGGCAATGTTTGGAATTTGGACAGTGATTTTGCAGTGCTCGGTCCTGGTCGGTGTTGAGGTAGATTGGGCTCCATGGTTCTTCTTCGTAGCACACCTTTTGTTGTCTGCAGTATTGTTGTCATGCATGGATTGATAAGCGGGAAATTTGGAAAAGTTTGCGGGTAATTTGATACGATTGCTGGGTAGACTGGCATTGAAAACATTTGCGGTGGGTGGCTGATATAGGTGCAGTGTGGTTGTTGGGGTAGGTTCAAATGCCACTCCACCTGTCACATTATTAGCATCCCGTGCCACTATCACTTGTGAAAGGTTACTGTTTACATTCACTGTCACACCGTTATCCCACTGTCATAACAAGTCCAACACCTGGTCATGTAGGGTATCTGTGGTTATGTTCTGTGTTCGGTTTACGCCCTGCCTATCTTTTGTAGTAGTCGCGTGACATGACGAGCAAAGAAATGCAAGTCCTGAAATAGATTTGTGTTCCATGCCACCGATGTATTCTTGGTGATATTTTGTATCACATTTTATGCACTGGAGTACAATGGTACCCTGGCCATTGCATAACAAGCTGCCATAATATTTCGGAAATGCATAATTTGGAAAATATTCACTTTCATGTTTCACTTGCATTGGGAAATTGGGAAAATTTTGACTGTCCTGCATCACTTCACTTCACTTTCCCACTCACGGACGTCACTGGTGCAGGTGTTCGTAGGACTGGTCTTGCGACAGCATTGGCAATAGGTCTTATTCTCATTGGTTGATTGTCCAGGATTTACCATAGGGCGCAAACAATTCGGACACCACAGCTCCGTCGAGCTGTCAGTCATCCGGCCAGCCATGCTCTGTTAGTAAACAAAGCCACGTGCGTGGGTGACGCGGACGAACAGACGCGGTCATGCAGGGTTGGGGAAGAGTGATTGCCCTCCCCTCTCACAGCACAGCTGGCCTCCTTATCCCATGCAGGGTTATTGACGCGATGCCCAACTGATACACGAGGGGTTCAGCTGGCTGTCAGTGGCGAAGAGTGCAGGGGGATGGGGAGGGTAGCCTCCACACCGTCACTTCTTCTCGTGGTTCCCCTCTGCTCCTTCCTCCAAGCTGCAGGGTGTGGCTTATGGCATGGCATCATCTGTTGATTGTTGACACGCTTCCCAAGCATCTATGCAGCATCCCGTGGGCATCCCGATGCTGCCATTGCCCTTGCTGTCATCCTCATGCAATTGCGGGTAGGAAAAGGCGGGAAAAATTGATATCCAGGAAAAACTTTGGAAATGTTTGGAAATTTTGGAAAACTTTTTGTTGGGAAGAATTTTAGGCGTGAGATTTGGCCACACGGAAAGGTGCCATCTGACGTCAATCAATGGATGCCGAGATAGGAAATAACTGTGGTAGGAAAATGGCCCCACTTGGGCCAGCGATTTGACGCCTTGTGGTGGGACGGTAAAGGGTTAAATGAGATTTTGGGGGTGGTGAAGGTGAGGTCGATGATGTGATTTATCCGGTTGGTGCCAGACGCCGACAAGGCAACGTCAATGTAGCTGCTGCATTTCTTAACCTCGGAGTTGCAGGCCATACGCCCAGACCAATCTCCTCGCCAACAATGGTGTTCACCTCTGCCCTGTTGATTATTGCTCCAGATGAATGGTGTTTACTAAACGGTAGCCTGTTGGTAGATTACGCACCATTGTTGATCTTGGTGGGAAAATTACCTAGCCATTAACACTCGCGTATGTGGATTGTTAGGGCCTCCTACACACCCATACAATGTGAAACAATACTTATGAATACCTGTAGATGAAAAGACTTACGTAAACTTAGTGAGCGGGTATTGTAAGGGACCGTCCCCTGACACGCATGATGCGACTGTAAATAAAGTACGTACCGTTTGATTGACAGATGTATTTATTACATTTAATAACACCTCTCTCGATGGGGAGCACTTTACACAAAACACTAATGGCTATTCTTACCGGCCATGCTGTGAAACTGATAAAAGTCTTCCGGCAAACAATGGTTATATATAATTTGAGCTCCCCGGGGCAGTGCTATTCCTGCGGGGAGAGGAGGTGTTTTACCGGGCGACTGAAGATGAAAAGAAGGTTCCGAGATTATTAGAGGTTATTGCAGTTAATGTCCAGATGCAAAAATATTGAAGGCCGCCAGGCATGCATGGGAAAACGCCGGAGCTCACGGCACGCACTCCAACTCCATTGGTTGCTGCGTGGTGACTACCATCCCGCTCGATGTCCGGGCTCGCCTCAGCTTACCCACACGTTGAAACGGGACTGCTTTCTATCATGACTTGTATTTCCTGCCCTTGTAACATGCTAATACTCAAACATTGAAAAATCATAAAAATAACCCTGCAATACAAACCCTCATGAAATGGAATGAACAGAACACTAGGTGAATGGTGAAATAAATAATCACACGTTAACTCTGCACTGCAAACAATTAATACACAAATAAAAACAAAACAAGCAATAAATCCTTTAATCATAACAACAATGTATGAATTAGGCCTTTGACTCTCAGTTCAAAAATAGTCGCCTATTTCTTCCTCCATGACCTATCTGGTCACCATGGCAACCAATGGCTGCTCTGCACCGCCGTGCCCTTACACTTGCTCTGTACCTACTTGCTCCAGTGACCAGGCGCACACTCTGTGCTGTGCAGAGCGTGCAACCAATTTGCAGTGGCGTTGTAGGCTACATCCGGACAAACGGTCTTAGGGGTGGGGCCGCATGGCACACGTCAACATCAAGTGTTACATATATGTAAGATTCAATAAATTGATAAATTTATTTAATTATATAAATCATTTCATCTTGTTAACAACTTTAAACTAGCAAAATGGTGCAATAAGAATTTTAGCATGGTAGTTTTTTTATATACATTCTATTAAACTCTGAAATAATATTAATTTGTGAGAAATTTGAACATTTCTGTATAACAATGGTGTATTTTCAGACTTTTAGCTAATTAGCATTTTTAATTATAATTAATATATATTAAATTTTATTGTTCCAGAATTTTTTTACATGTGTAAAAATATAAAACCTTTTTAGTATAATATTATATGTATTCTATACATGTTTGTTAATGTTATGTTAGGTAGTTATTAAGTCTTAGTTGTCAATTTTTTTTGTTGCCAGGTGCTGATTTGAACTGGAAAACCTCACATCTGATACAGCAAGATCGGCACCAACATACGGTATTAGTGTTTAATTTAATGTTGCATGAATAAGTTTACCAGATAGAAAATTTATGTGTGTGTGTGTACAGGTTGTGAACGCAAGTGTGTTTGTGCAAGTATGTGCGTATAGTCTGCCTCATAAATGAGTGCACTTTTCTGACAGTTCTGAAAGTAATACTGTGTACAGTTGTTTCTATGGCAGCAGGATTGTATTTTTCCACCTCAGCTGATGTTTAAAATCATAGGAACACTTGGCTGTCAATCTGTACTCAAAATATAAACACTGTAAAGTTGGGGGTCACCTTGTAGCAGATGAAATTGCTTGGCCTGTTAAAGAAATAAATTTCTAACAAATTACATAGAATGTAGTACAAGTTTACAAACATCCATTTAACGTGGTGGGAATGAATGGATGAAGGTGTTGGTAACACAACTTAGGCACCGGACCTCGTCGACAGGTGGAGTCGAGATGGTATTGCAGATTTTCTCATGGTTGTAGTGTCATCCGCCTGTACGTATGCTTTTTCCTCGGTGATGGATATTGTTGAGTCATCCTGATACCTGTGTTGTGGAGTGTAGTGGGCCTATTTAGGCTGACCCACAAGCCTTATGCTGCTTTTAAATGCAATTTTATAGATATAGTGCAAATTAAGGCAGTTGAAGAAACATCTGGAAGGCTGGTTGTAGGGGACCTGTGCCACGAAATGCCAATAAGGTATTGCATAGAAATAATACAATTAGGTTTTCTTACACACACATATTTTCCTTTGCACAGAAAATTCTATGTTCACCTCAATGTGAAAATATAAACGGGCCCTGGCAACTCACACCCGCCAGGTGGGCTTAGCTGCTCTAAAAACACATTACCAGGACATGAAAATTTAAGTGGAAAAGTTATGCTTACCTGGGTGATGCTGTTCCCATGGAAAGAGGGGTGGTATCTCCAGTTGCAATGAAAACAAAGGCTCCGGTTGAATTAAGAGATAACTATGGAAAACTAAGTGATTGGCACAGAAGACGTGAATGCACCCTGATTACGACATAGTGCATGCCGACCTCTCTGACGATGACTGACTCACTGCGGCACGTGCGAGCACCTGTAAGGAAGGTAGCCGTGCACCACGTACATTCTAGATTTTTCTACAATCCAATGTAACTTGCTGTGATGAGATGATGAATCGAAACAATAATACAATGCTTACAAATCAAGAAAACATTCTACATGCCAATACAAAGCAACTAGAAAAATTATGAAATTAATACACACATTTCTGAAAGCTACACTAAAAATTCATTTAAAGAAAAATTATAATAAAACTATTGCAAGGGCTGTCTTCTCATGATATTTGCACGTCTATGAGTTTGTTTTAATTTATTAATTTACTAAATGAAAGTTTGCCCTGCAATTGATTATAAAATGTCACTGGAATCTTCTCCAGGATCATGTTTGGCGCTTCACTGAGCAACCACATATCACCCAGAGAGGGTGCAAAGTAGAATGAATACTGCTGTAGTGCATTGTAGAGGAGATGGGGGTGGTGTACATGGTGTGACAGACGATTTGGGGAAGCATAGGAACCTGTCCTATGTCAAACACACCCCTCTTGGAGAATGTCTGTGGGCTGTGCACCCCTAGGCACAGCAGGTGATGGTGACAGGTTTGCGATGTCTTGGCCACAGGTCGTACGGCTCCGTGACACTGTTGCTGCATCGTTGGTAGTGCTGGCTGAGCCCACGGGGTTGGCTGGCAGCAGAAGTAGATGCTATTGTGCCTCCGCATGCAGTGCATGCATGCACATGCTGTTATTGCATTTGTGCTGAATGGCGAAGGGGTGGCAAGTTGGCCTCGTCACTGATCTCCATGTCGCCATCTCTGGTGGTGTGAGAGAGGTGCCACACCTGTGTGCTGGTAGCAACCCGGGCTGGATGCTTAGGAGGGGGGTTGGTCACCGGGTGGTGTCCCCTCAAGTGCAGTTGTGGTTGCGCTACCCTGTTGCTTCACCTTCTCACCTGCGGTGGACACACCAAGAGGGCGCCCCAACGCCGTTGATAGTTCACCGGGTGGCTCTGGGATGTCAACTGTGGCCGGTGTGGTGCAAGGGCAGGGGGAGGTGGACCTAGTGTGCCATGGTGAGGTGTGGTTGGCACCACTGGTTTCCCCTGGCGAGGTGGGCATCACGATGCTGGCAGGCTGTGTTGCATCACTGCTATGCTGCTGCTTAAATGTTGTTTGCGTAGATGAGGATGTGTTAGCATTTGGTGACACATCACTGTCGGTGATAACACTCTCGCTGAAATGATCCTATGAAGGTATTGAAACGCCGGGCTTCACTTGGCCCCATAAGGCTACACAGCAAGCCGCCAGTGAATGACTGTGCTGCTGTGTCCTCTGCTGATCTGCCACCATGGCTGTGCTTGTTGTTACAAGGGATCTCAATGCCAAGAGTGACGTCAGAGGTGGCGTCACCTGTTTGGACGAGACATAAATTTTTTCGGTGATTGTGCACCCATTGTACTAAATGTGTTGTTGTTCCCAAAGCTTGTACGATTTCATGAGGTTTGCTCCATTTAGGTGCAAAACCAGCACAGAAATATTTACGTGCAGCAGAATGGGAATGGTGCACACGTAAACCTGCTGTCGGGCTGTAGATGTGGCGGTGAGCGTGTTGTCATAGGAAGCCACTGTTGTATGTTGTGGCATTGTTGCATGTGTACTCTCTCTTGCTGTCTCTCTTTTCTCCAGTCGCACATCGCTATCAGCTGGGCCACTGCTGCACACTGCGCGCGGGCAATCGTACTTGCCAGGAAGCGCAAGGTTATGGCGCAGCAATACGTCGGCTGGTGACTTCCTGGCGGCAGCATTGACATGACGGCTGAGGACGTAAAGCGAGGTGGGCAGGTGTTTGGCCAAACTCGTGTGTTGCTCACCCACACTGAGACGTAGCTATGTCTTGAGGTTGTGATTGCGACCCTCCGTGGGGTTAGCACCAGGGTGGTACACAGTAGTTTTATATGGTGCACTCTCCATTGTGTGCACCATTAACACCAATTGCTCCCGGTGAAGTGTGGGCAGTTATCTGTCAGTAGGGTTTGTGGATAATTCCAATGATGAAAAAATTCAGTCTATAGCACTTTTGTTGTGCTTGATGATGTACCTAAATACAAAATGAACACTCAAGCAATATCAGTTTCACTCAGGCTTTGTTCAAAACATCTGACATGATAAGCAGATAAAATTGATGTATACAAAATTCAATATACACACAGTAAGCGAGCTCAGAATATTTTTGCAACTAATAGTTCCTTTAATAAAATCTCAGAGCCTTATAATATTATACAAGATTATGGCACAATCTCGTCTTACAAAATAGTCTTATTTCAGAATTCTGCTTGATAGTATGTAAAAAAAAAAAAAAAACAATTTATATTAATCAAGTAAATATTGACAAAATATTTAAACACGAGTATCACGCACCAGTAATTGTGGCCGGTACTTTGACAATAAATGATTAAAATATGTGGGTTTATAATGCATGCAATGTTTCATATATGAAAATATTGAGATAAAATGGCACCAATATTCTTAAAAAAACATACAAATTTGTAGAAAACCTGAGCATGCATTTTCATTACAAACCTTGGGCCACTGGTTCCATTCACCAGCCATCACACCACGGCAATACTCCTTTGACAACATTAAAGGTAAGCTTATTCAATAAATGACTAGTTAAATCACCAGTGCAATCTCTTATGTATAATACTTATTAACTCTGGGCCAATAATTCTTTAAAATAGTATAAATCACCATACATTTAGTAACAAACATCTGGCCCAATTGTCGGCTTGGTGCAGAACCACCGCAATTGTACTACTAAATGCCAACTGTCAAGGCACCAAACCCTTTACAACTCTGAAGAACACAATTTATAAAAAAAATATTCATTTCTCAACCAGAGTAACAATAAAAGCTTATTATAGGATTTACAATAATACAGGCGAGAATTTGATTAACTGTATACTTTCTGGCTACTAATGAAATACAGGTATCTTTTGACTATAATGCTGCCGGGCAAAAAGTATAACCTGCCCCATCAAAGCTGCAGCATTTTGACATCCAATACACTAAAAACATGATACAATTTTAAAACCTATAACATAACCTAGCCCAAAGTCGACTACACACATCCGTTCAAAAGTCTTGAGAGGTATACAAACAACAGTGAGTAAAAAATATTAACTTCTAAAAAAAACTCGTTGCTCCTGTAACTAGTTATCGCCGTCGTTCTCCAATAACTCAAATGTCTACGGCACAAATCACTAGCCAAAAATATCGCAGCAAGCCAACTAACCAGACCAGTTAACTTAAATAGAATTTTTATCTGCACACCCAATTGGAATTTCGAAAGTCTGTGTCGTTTGCCCCAGTCACGTAAGCCTATTCCTTCCTCTGACTATAATACCATGATCATCATAATTATGAAAAATACAACGCAATAACTCACTATAAACATCGCAGCCTAGCAATGCAAGCCTAGTCTCAAATGTTAAGGCTAGATGGGTCGCAAACACCAAAGGCCCATACATGAAAATCATGGCAGATCAGCAGGCAAACAGGCATTGAATGGCCCGCAGTAGCGAGCAAGACATGACTGCCAAAGTAGTCGTTGAAGCGGCGAACACAAAGAAAATAATACACAGACCACCCTGACTCCAATGGGGAGAGGGGAAGGAGAGCCGAGTAGGAACAGCTGGTGGCCTCGGGCGTCGCACGAAGCCAGAAAAAAAGACAATAGCAAAGAATTGCCTCAATATGCATGCACTAGTCACTGGGTATCCTTTAATCTAGCGTGAGAAATTGTCTGTTACCATAACAATAAACCGTTTACCCCCTGACTTGCAGGGATAAGGTCTCACAAGGTCTATGCCTACTGGTTTGAATGGCTTGCGTGGTATACTTGCTTGCTACAGTTGGGTGCCGTCTGTTCTGTGGGATTTAAATTGGTTGCATGTATTACACTTTTGCACAAATTTCCTAGTGTGGTGTGTGAGTCTGGGCCAAAGAAACGTTCCCACACATTGCGTATTGTTTGTTCTGTCCCCAGGTGACCTGCCATTCTTCTATTATGTGGGTACATTAAAACACATTCGCTATCTTGCGGTTGAAGGAACAAACCGTTTCCATGCTTTACGTGCTTTGGGTGAACACACTTCCAACTGTCCATCTAACACACTCCAATACTCGCTAGTTTACATGGCACATTGTTCATGATGTTTTTGGGTGAGTGCACCTCCCTTCTGCATATTCACTACATGATCAAACAGTTCACGCACATTTGTATCCTGGCTGGTTACATTCATTTGTTGCACATTTACCTCTCTGAATGGTTCCTGCTGCGTGGTGGGTGGTAGGATGTCCTCCTACTCTGCATCATCTTTTAGCATGACATCAGCATACGTTGCTCATGAAAAGTTGTCTGCAAGTTGATTTTCGTTGCCTGGGACATGTTCAACAACAAAGTCGTAGGCTTGTAGAAACAACGCCCAGTGAGTTAACTTGCCACAAGTTTTGCACATGTAATGCAGCCAAAATAATACCTATTATCAGTGCACAGTGGAAACCACTGATATTTGAGGTAGGCCCTATATTTCTTTACTAATCACGCCACTGCTAAACACTCGCACTCATTGATGTCATAATGGCATTCGCTAGTGCCGAATTTGGCACTAGGGTAGTCAATAACAAGTCTCTCACCATTGTCACCACACTGATACAACACTGCTTCTAACCCATCTTTTCTTGCAGCAGTTTGGAGTTACAAATGTTTGGTAGGATCATAACCTGGGGCAAGTGTATGGCATTTTCTGAAACTATCCTTGACATTTTGAAAGGTATCATCTGCTTCTTGTACCCATGGATATTGTTTCTGTTGTGACAAAATGGCTGTGAGCAGTGCAGTGATGACAGCAAAACACTGGATGTATTCCCTGAGCCAGTTAATATGACGGAAAATTTTCATAAATGCTTGCATGTACGTGGTGGCAGGTACTCGTCTATCAAACACAGACGTTCAGCACGTGTGTTTGGATTGGGAAAAACCTAGATGTGTTGTTTGGTTGAATTTGATGTGATAATGTGGCCCACACAGGAATAAGCGGGGTTGGAAGGAGAGGCGTGTGAAACTATGTGACAGGTGGTGGTAGGTATGGAACAATGAGTGGTGGGGGAATGAGAGGCACTGTTGACAAGATCGGTTGATGTGGTGTGGAATGAGCAAGTGGCGTGTTATTGTTTACTTTGCCACTTGCGCGTAGAGTGCATGTGGTGATTGTGCGGATGCTCCTGCCTTTGCAGTACACTGACTGCTGGTGAATTGTCCGGTTTGTACAGTAAGTCTCACTTAGGTGTAAGCATTACCTATGGACATCTGTAGCACATGCCCTACACATTAACACATCCCCACTTTTGCCACCTTCACATGTGAATTGGTGACACTGCATGGGTTGGAAACCCAGTCCAGTTAGCAAGTCTCTGCACGTGAATGAAATGGAGGTGGCATTTTGAGTAGTTGTACACTGATGACATCTAAAGTCTTTTCTAACAACTGGTACATTTTCAGACTGTGTTAGGCACACTGCATGAACATTTCTGGCACATTTATTACACTGTAATACGGGAGTTCCTTTCTCTGTACATGCCAGACTTACACAGGTGGTAATTTGTGTGAACTGCAATTTGGAATTATTATTTTTGTTTGGATTGGCAGAAAGAGGAAATGTTTGGTCCCATAGGTTATTGAATTTACTGTGTTGCTGTTCACAACTGTCCTTCACATTGTGGATATTCGCAGCATGGATGTTGTCAGGCTGGACTTACTGCGATCACAGTGACAGTATTGTGTTCCAGTTCGTATCTCGCCATGATGTCCTGAGGGACTGGGCATAAACATTGCAAACACAGGGGTGTTGGTACACCCACGTGTGTTTGGCCAGCCATGATCACACGTCATGATGTGGAAACCGACACAGTTGGTGAGAAGGAGGGATGTAAAAACAATCCCCTTTGCAGCAGTCCCTCCCTGCTTCCGTAAAGGGGTGATACCGACTGGTGGAGGAGGGGTGCATGCGTAGGTGCACACAGCTAGCAGCTTCGATCAGTGCAATTCCATTGGGTTGGAGCTAGAGGGAAAAGTGTGGTACACACCCACCCTCGTCACTGCTGCCCCAAGGTGGTGGGGGAGGGGTGGTGATGAGCCGTGACGTCTTGCTATGATCTCGCATTGTCAGAGATGACTGTGCTGGAATGTGACCTGACTTCCAGCACAATGTAGACAGGTGATGCAATTTCCACGTGCTCCGCTACATGTAGCGGCACCCGTTTAGCGTAGTTTTGATGTCCCTTGACACTTGGGCTGCTGATGGCATGTTCTTTATGTTGTCGGGGTGGAAGGGGGGAAGATGTGAAAATTTCTCGCAGAAAGTCTAGATTAGAGGGAAAATTTGGAACTTCTTGGTCAAAATTTTTACAGAAAAGGAAATGAGGGAAGGGTATGCCTCACGGAAGGGTGACAATTAACATGGTGGGATTCAATGGATGAAGGTGTTAATAACCCAACTTAGGTGCCAGACCCCATCGACAGACGTTGTCAAGATGGTATTGCCGATGTTCTCAGGGCTGTGGGGTCCCCCCCCCCCCCCCCGGACGTATGCTTTTCCCTCTGTGATGGATATAATTGAGTCGTCCTGATACCTGTGTTGTGGAATGTAGTGAGCCTATTTAGTCTGACCCACAAGCCTTAAACTGCTGTTAAATGCCAATAAGGCAGTGCATAGAAATAATACAATGTGGTTTTCTTATACATGTATATTTTCTTTTGCACAAAAACTCTACAGTACAATGATGTAGTATGTTCACAGATAAGGGGATCTGGGAATATATGAGCCAGATGTTGCCTGGCCACCATGTTGGCATTTCCCTTTTTTCCCCCTCAGAATCCACTAAATTTCCCCTTTTCCCTAAAAATTTCCCTTTTTCCCTAAAAAGTTCCCATTTTTCCCAGAGCAGGAGACCAGGATTTGTGACCCAGTGTCACGAGAGCTGGACTCAGGACCTTTGACCCAAAAATTTTTTTAAAAATTCCAAAGATGTATTTAAAACAATTAAATTCCCTGAGGTTCTCCAAAGAAAACATAATAAAGGACCAACATTAGTATTCATTTCATTATTTACAATAATTATAATTAATAATCTCATCCTCGCATAACAAATTAATCTGCAGGCCTCCACCCCCTCCCAAATAATCAGTCGGATATCTTGGTGCTGTTAGCCATCGTAGCAGCAATATTGGGTGCAGGTGACCTTGACCCCATGACCTTTAATGACCTTTAAAACAAAATCTCAAGAAAATGCATAAAAGTCAGCAAAGAGATGATAATAAAGGCCACTTACCTGTAACACTCCTTCCTTCTCCTATCCTAGAATTCATTGACTCTTCTATCATTACTCGCTTGGCCTAACTCAAACACAATATAATCACAGTAGAAGGGGAAGGTACTACTGGGGACTTAACTATAGATGGTCAGACTAATAAGGGAGAATGCTGGTTTAAATAACACATTTATTATAACATAAAATATTACTTGAATTATTACAATACAACAGCTTGGTAAGGGACAAATATCAATTTTATATATATATATATATATATATATAATACTCTTAACATCACAAACTTTAGAACAATATTTAACAGTTGATAGATGTTAACCTTTACCTTTGCCAGATTCTTACGTTAATGTGATCGGTAACGGGGACTCGTGAAATGTTACGTCCTAACCGCAACGTGGGTTATTCTCACCAATTAACACACTACAGCAAGGGCCTAGAGCTCCTCTAGGAAAGGTTAGGTAAATTGCCTTCTGTTTCATGCTGCCTCCAACACCTTTTACACTCTTGACTCTGTTCTTGCATTGCGTAGCCATCCATGGAAACTTGGGGGGTGGGGGGGGGGCACCTCAGATGGCGTTTAAAAATTCTGGCTATGTGGAGCATGTTTTACAAACATTTGACTCGGCCACAACCTATAGTATGACAAACCTTAGGTGGTATGTGTATGACGCCTGGTTGCTGCTACACTACCCCCCCCCCCTCTCCACCTTCAAAAGAACAGCCATCCCGGCTGTAATAATAGTGGTAGGAGTCAGAGCAATAGGATCTTGAAGGAGCAAGCCAGGGAAATGAGAATCTTCTGTGTTTTTGGGTAGTAGAGATGAAGAGGCCAAGGAGATCAAGGCAACGACGATTGTAGATGTATGGTGGCATATGCGGTAATAATTAAAAGCAGTATTGAAGACGTAATCCTAAGTATGAGTCTCCATTTGATAATGAGATATAACTGTATTATACTCGAGAATGTTTACTTTAAAGTTCATAGTTAATTTGCAAGGTAGAACATGGTAATGATAATAGTCAACTGAAATTAGTTATCCAAAGAATACAATTACGTGGTTAACCACAAGGCTTAATAAATGATCGCCTAAGCATGTTTTATAGCATCACCAGAGAGGGGAGGGGTGGAAGTGTCCATTGCCACATTTAATCTTTATAAGAAAGACCCCCAAAACTAGGTGGTGGACATGGGGAGATGGAAGTTTGTGCGTGCTGTAGTAAGTGCTTGACAATGTGCTAGGGAAATAGTACTGGAAAAATTATGTTACTGTAGGGCAACATGCCAGCTGGCTGAAACATAATGGTTACAAAAACTAACGAGCGTGCCACATTAATAGTTAATAAATACTGTAAGATTGAGGTACACTTAAAAGATGAACAAAAGACATTTGGTACTGTGACTGCCAGTGTGACAGAAAACAATTACTCGGTAGTTGGCAGCGCTGGACAGGTGTGTCTTCAATTGTTAGTTGTACACTAGTGATGTGGAGGGAGTAGGCGACGTGAAACATGGCCTGTGTATTTAAAACTTTAAATTATTTATGTTCTAGCATTCTAAATTACATTGTCTCGTAACTAACCAGATAAGTACATATGATTCGTAATGCTAAACACTGAATGGAAATATTAAACTGAAAATTAAATAAGATAATAGTTATATATTTCAACACAGGTGAAGGGTAACACACGTGTTGATTTTATATAACATGTGTATAAGTGAACATGAAAACTTAACCTAAAAATATAAGGTAAAATATATTTTCATAAAGGTATTAACAAATTTGTATTATTAGTCGCCTGCGGCGGCGAGAGATGAGATAGTTCATTGTGTGAAGTTGATAGCATGAATGTTGTATGTATAATTAAGATCTTAAATTACAACTTTTAGTTCTGAGTACTATTTTCTTCCACAGCCATCGTAAAAATAGTCAACTTAACAACACTGATCCCTTCAGCAGTTCATCAGCTGATACAATACTGTATGAATGAGAGCATTTACTGTTTACATAATGTGTAGGTTGGTCACATTGTCTGTTAGGTTTTGCCCCACTTATATGAAATGGACAGTATAGTTTCCAACCAGAATGCCATGCACATAAAACAAAGCACTTCACAGGCAACCATAGCTTGTAGTTATCAATGTCGGTTATAAGCTTTTCTGTTAGCCCCTTTTGTTTTGAACAATGAGAGAAAATATTTCATAACTTACTACCTAATTATTGTATTGTGCATGATAATAGTTTGTGGTAAATATGAAACTTGCAAATCAAGAGCAGATTGATGAAGTTGTAGCAGGAAGGAAAACTATTTAATTAGAAACTAAATCAGGATTTATTCAGCACTCATATGCATTACAGTAACACTGCAATCAAATGTTTCCTAGGGCTAAGTTAATCCAGGTGCAAACTATTCTCAAAAATAAAATTGAGCTGGAGAAACTATTGGCAACTGATGCATTAACTTCTGCAGATGTGAGAGTGCAAAATTTAGCTCCTATCACAATTCACACTGTAAAACTGTGTAGTGAATGGTTAATGAAAAAAGTTATGGTAGTGACAAGTATAGCATTGATTCTGGAGTTATAAAAGAAAAGGTGATGAAATTTCTGTGCTTCAAAACCTAAATATCTTCATAGTGATAAAATTTTCACATCAAGAAGGGTTTTGTTTGCGCAGTTAATAGACATATTAGACAGGTATAATATGCATTGTGTTAAGAAAAATAAGAGGCACCTAGCGCAGATCAGAAGAATCTGCATCATATCCCAACATTTTTAAGGATATGTTCAATGATGGAGGTTTCAGCCCTCAGCATTGTATAATGCCGAAGAGACAGGACTGTATTAGGAGAAAATGCCTGACAGGATTTGCATTTCAAAAGAGGAAAGGGCTGTTCCAAAATTTAAGGCTTCCAAGGATAGGCTGACACTATTACTTGGTGCTAATGCAGCTGGAGATCAATTATAACTAGTAATGGGATGATTAAAGGTTTTTGTCAATTCCGATTCTCGATTTGATTCCAAAATTGTTGTTTCAATTCTCGTTTCTGGATTTGATTCGATTTTCAACTAATGTTAAATACATTGTAACATTTTGTATACAGTTGTACATTTCTACATTTCACACTTTACAGCGAGGACTACAATAACAAGAGTGAGAGAAAATAATTTTTCTTAGTTGAATTTGCAAATCTAGTGGCATTAACTATTTCATCCAGTACACTGTGGAAGCAATTTATAGTTTTGTCTTGCAGAAATGCCCTTGCTAAGTAAAATGAATGTGTCAACATTATGTGATTCCAAGAATACTGCACATTTCCCAAAATAATATAATTTCAGAAATATACAGCAAACATTAAGGCAAGTCATACATATGTATATTCTTTTCGTAAATTTATCAGTGTGATGCTTTTTAACTTTTAATTTTGTTGCTGCTAGCGGCAATTTATAATACCGCTGAATATAAACAAAACAAATAAATTGCCGTGCATTGGATGTTAAATATGTACACTAGCACAGACACCGTAATTTACGAGACTTGATATTTTATGAAAACAGTCCGTTTAAATGTATCAATTTAGATATCACAATTTCGTTTCATGAAATTTTATGCACAACTGACAATGTAAACAAACATTTTATTCAGTGCTGCGGCCATAGATTACCGCACACATTCTAGTTGCGAGTGTTCACTTTGCACCAGTGTTTGTTGTCAATCTTGCGACTTTGCAAAGTCTAGTTAATAGCCATGCTGCAGTTACAGTCTAGTTCACTTCATTCGATAGAGTACAATATAAGTGGCATGTTAAAAAAATAAAAAGTAATTAATTACAGTTTGGAATATTTTTCAGTTTTATTGAACTTTCCAAAATCCCATCAAAGGTTTACCATACGAATATGAACAGGTTAACTCAATCGGTGAACTTTGAACAGCATTGCAGCAGTAATGAATTGAACTTGTCACCCGCCATGTTGTCTGCTTCCAGTCTGTACAAAAACTGATACACGGACAAAGACAGTGGGAGCGCAGCTCGGCGCATGGCTACCCCCTCTCCAAGAGCTACAAATCTAAAATTAGGCCTTGGCCGAGGCTCGCCGCCTCCTATTGGCTAAACCCTAGTGTGTTGCAGCGAACTTCGTAGACTTCCAAAACAAATACTACTGGTTGCAATCAGGGAAGATTTAAAAAAGTCGAAAAGTTCTTATCACCAAACTGACGAAACCTCACTATGATGCAAAAACGGCAAATGCACTACCGATAACCACTCGATTACAGCCCCGTATTAATACTTATAAGCCCTTGCTTTTCCACGTGGTCACCAAAGAAAAATTTAACACATTACACTCGCTGACCATAAAAAAAACATTTACCTATAAGTCTTGACTGAAAAAATATTACAAAAACAATTAAAAATATAAATATATCGCAATGTTACATTACCCCCCCTTGATTGGGAAAGATTTTGAAGGAACCTTTTCCAAATAGGTAACTATTTTTCAAGCAGCTATTCTGGAAACTACTACGACCTTGTTCCTTATACACGACTTAAGTTTACACAGAAATACACAAACTTAAATCATTTAACAAGAATTATCTATTTCTTTTACCTGTTACGAAAGACCACAAGAGATCTACGTAGATTCTACAAAAAACAACACGTATCTCATTTATACACATTAAACTTGAATCCAAAAGTTTGTTTACTGGTAAGATTTTGTACAAATTTTTTTTTCTCAAAATATTTCAAAATTGCAAACACATTGCCATAATATTAATTAACATTTAAAAAAGCATTTAAAATTCTTGTTACTTGTTAAAACAATTTCATTGAAAGTCATACTGTGAAACTAAAAAGCCTTTAACTATACATAAAAGCTTCAGCTTGCGAAACCCAAAACAATATCATATTTAAAACATAATTTCCAATATTATAATAACAAGCATACACAAACAATATGATCTCAAAGTTATACTCCTCAAATTTACTCAATATTTCTCACCCTCAACAAGCTCCTTATATCTTACAACATGGTTCACCATATTTATACGTATTATTTGAAAATAATTTACACTTTGGTTAAAACTTAAAATTTGTTTACAGTTACTTTAAAGTTGAGTAAATAAAAAAAAAACAACGTACATTTACAAATACTTTCAAGTAACATTACACTTACACAATCAAACATTGTCAAAAAATAGAACAATCCACTATATATATATATATATATATATATATATATATATATATATATATATATATATATATATATATATATATATAGACACACACACATAGAGCCTGGCTCAAAGCCTAAGGGGAAATTTCACCCTTGAAAATATAAAATAATTATATTTTGGTAAAATATCATAAACTATTTAGAAATAAAGTAAAATTCTTTGGATTCTGTTTTATGTTAAGATCTGTAGTCTGTGAAGAAATTGTTTCATATACCTACCGCCTTCATTAAAGTAATGGGAGTGGCCACCCTCTTTTTGGCTTAATTTTCTCTTCCGTAAGTTTTTTTAGGTATTTTATGCCATAATTTGTATCAAGAGGTCCCAATGAATAAAAAAGGTCATCTTGTCGCAACACCCTCAGGTGAACCGTTTTTGAGTAAAACTTGATAGAAACTATGTTGCCTGAGGGGTAGGCACCTACAAAACACAGGAAGAGTGACTGAACGATACGCTAGTTAGCAACAAACGAATAGTGCACACTGTAATGTAATCGTACAAAGTGTCATGTGCTATCTGTGAGTCTGTGTGAGTTTTGAACAGGTAACGAGCAATGCCTGGTGTATTCGAACGAATGTATCGGTAAATGTCAAGGCAATGCTCAAAGGTTCTACCATGAGGTTGCACTTCACTTACTGTCAAGTAAATGCACCACATCAACCAATGTAAATAATACCATGCCTTTATGAAAAAAGTAAATTTACGTGCAATTAAACAACAAATGTTTGAATACACCAGGTGTCGCTCATTACCTGTTCATAACTCACACAGACTCACACATAGCACATGACGCTTTGTACGTTGACATTACAGTGTGCAGTGTTAGTTTGTTGCTAACTAGTATATTGTTCAATCACTTACTGTGTTGGGTGGGTGCCTACCCCTCAGGCAACACAGTTTCTATTCAATTTTACTCAAGCGGTTCACCTGAGAGTATTACGACAAGATGACCTTTTTTGTACATTGGGCCCTCTTGATACAAATTATGTCATAAAACCTCTAAAGAATCTTATGGAGGGAAAATTAAGCCAAAAAGGGGGTGGCCACCCCCATTATTTTAATGAAGGTGGTAGTTATTCAAAACAATTTCTTCAGAGATTGCCGATCTTGCTAGCATAAAACAGAATCCAGAGAATTGTACTTTATTTATAACTAGTTAACGATATTTTGGCAAAATACAATATTTATTTTCTATTTTCAAGTGCGAATTTCTCCCTTAGTATTTGCGACAGGCTATAAGTCGCATTATATAACTGTACCTCATTTTTGACAAGGAATCACCTCACAAAGCTTGCAACATACTTTCATATACACCCTGTATAATAAGCCAGTGCTGACCAAAAGGGCCTATGACCTGTCCGGACAAACAACTTCCTTTCAGTGCTAAGATACAAGGACAACATACAATTTAGGGGCAACCACTTCATACTGTCTACTTGTTTTTATTCAATTCCAATGTATAACACCTCAACGTTTTAATCTTTATAGACTTTTTATATTATCTTCTTTGATTTCACATTCTCGGTTAACTTTGAAAATTTTCGCGTCCTTTTCCAAAACTTTCACTTTTCAAAAGTAAGTTGTTGTTGTTGTTTTTTTTTTTTTTTTTTTGTTTTTTTTTTTTTTTTAATTACAGTTCTGTATCCTTTTTAACATATAAGTAATCAATTTCATAGTTACCCTCAAAAACCTTACCATTGGTGTCAAACAAACAGCACAAATTTTACCTTATACAATTCTTCCATTTATCCACATACACTCTGTACACATACAATAAATCCCTACAAAATAAAAATAGAAATGTTACTATAAGATTTGAAAAACATAAAATAATACACCTAGTTAAGTTTTCCATGACCACGCAAAGCCACAAACACAAATAAATTGCAACACTGTTACTTAAAAAATGTTTAAACAACATTACCTTACAAAGATTTGAAAACTTTCAACTTACTTTTTTTTACTCAAAAAATTCTTTACACTTTACTGTTGTTTCCTCCTCTCCTCATAATTCTGTGGAACTCAATTTCTTTTATTTAATTTACTCCTCCGTACTCTTAAAACCTTTCTTGTATCATACAACTGTACCTACTCCCTTACCACTTATACAAATTTACATCGTTTTGTACTAATAACTCCTTACAAAATACCCATTTATTTACCACCAACTTTGAAACATTTGATATTAATAATTGTTTAATAAAATAATCATCTCTTGGCCTATAAGTCTGGCACAATTTACTTGTATAATCAAATACCTTATACCTGTACCAAGGCTGAAGAACGTAATCATCAGAATTTACCACATTTATCTTATATATATCATGACCCTACTTTCCCTTCCATCTCATATTCTCATTTTAACCAAAAATTTCAATAAACACCTTAACGTTTAATTCTTATCTCACTGTAGCACACAATTATTTAAAAACATCTCTAGAAAAATATTAAACAACTATACGTAAGGAATGTTAAGAACTTACTTCTCTATTTTTAAACATGTTTGTTATTTATTTATTTTTCCTTGTCTTTCTCTACTACATTTTTACACTGTCTCTCCCTTGCCATCCCTTCTTTCTCACAATCTTCCTCCCACTGTACTTAACAATTTTTTATCTCCCTACTGTCTTACATCGACCCCCCGTAAATCTATTCCTCATCTTCCTTTCTCTTTCCTTACTACCTTGTTTACTTTGTATTTGAATTTTTTCTGTCATATTACAAACTTTCTTCTGCAAAATACATTCCCTTGTTTCACCATAATCTTTTATTGCATCTACTGTACTCTCAATAAATTCTGGTTGGTGCAACACACTATCTGTTCCTAATCATAACTTTAATTCCTTATAAGCATTTTGTCTCAGTACCATATGAGTCTCCCTTTATTTACTACATTTCTCCGTGCCCCATTTACTTCTGAACCATTAGGTACACGCTTTTCAAAATTATCTATTTGCCGCAGAAATTGAATTTGACTTCAGGAAACTTAGTGACCTGAAACTTTACTACATTCATTATTACACTCACTAAAACACTGTCACAACCAGTAATAACCTTTAACATCTTTGTTTACATTCTTAGTCCGTTATTCTAACCACACTCTGAAAAATATTGTCTACATTCTATGAGTATTTTGGGGGGGGGGGGGGGGGGGGGGGGGGGGGGGGTTGGTGTGTGTTTGTTTGTGTGTGAAACCCTTTTTATTATTCTTATTGTGCGGGGACATGCTTATGATCTACTATCTGCTGCTGAGTACAAATGAAAACATCTACCACCGGGCAACACTCCCGTCAGTATCCGACAAGATGGCGACATGATAAGTCGATTGAATGCTTGTGTCAGCTCGTGCCTAAGGATAAAACCGTGGTCCTCCTATTAAGTAACTCTTTTCTTGTCTCCACCAAACATTTTTGATCCTCCAGGCCGGATGAATGTCTACAAGACAGAAGATTTAGTGTGACTGAAACAGTGCTTGTGTATATGTGATCGTGTTGACCAACTCGGAACGTAGATGCCACGATAGCTGCCGCCTTTGTATTTCTCATCTCGTTTAGTGGAGTACATCTCATCATGTCTGGATATTTCTTATTTCTCGTTTTTTTGTGTTTTGGTGGAAGTCGCAGTATTTCTTTGGTGAGTTTTTCTATTAAGGTTATGTGTCATAATTTTGGCGCTATTATTGCAGGGCGATTATCCCATACAATAGGATAGTCCTCTTGTAGGCCTATGTCTTTACTTATTTTGTTTTGGGTTTTTTCGTTGTTTTTTGTTCTCTCAGTGCGTTACGTTCAGTTTCCTGGTCAGTACAACAGATCATTCAAATTTAGTAATTGTTTCGTTGCATTGTAGCCTACATAGTCTAATCATGAGTTTCAAGGCATTTGTCTGTAATCTGAAAATTCAAGAGAACAAGTTAAAACAAATAAAAGAACGTGCTCACAAGCTTCTAAAAGATGAAGCCATTGCAGCGAATTACCACGAGGTGAGGGCTTATTTGGATGAAGTAAGTGAGATTCAGAGAACAACAAGTTCATCAAGCAACTCGTTCCTACAGGCAGATCCAGTAGTCCTACCCCAAGATTTCAGTGAAGATATCTTTTTTCATCATTATTCTTGTCTGTCTACCCTTGTTTTAGATACGAGAGCTAGTTTGTATTCCTTTTTTGCCACTGAATACGAGCAAGCACAGACAACCACCATTGTCTCACCATTGAATGTGCGTCTGCCTAAAATCAATCTGCCAACCTTTTCCGGACAATGGGATGAATTGCATAACCTTTGCCAACTCTTTCAAGCAACGATACATGATAATCCTACTCTCACTGACATTGAAAAATTTCAATATTTTGTAAGTTGCTTGAAGGGTGGTGTATTTCAAGTGACAAAAAATATTCCACTCACTTCAGAAAATTATTCAGTTGCATGAGAGTCTCTGACTTCTCGATTTCAAAATTCCAGAATACTGACCACCTTATGCAGCGGTAGAATTATAGATTTACCTGTAGTTAACTCTGCTCATCATGAGTCTGTCTTGCAATTTATAAATACATTTCTAGAAAATGCCCATGCCTTGGAGGGACTAGGACATTCTATCACCAAAAGCAACCCTATTCTGGTCACCATTTTACTGAAAAAGTTGGATGTGCCACTACGTACAAAATTTGAAAATTCTCGCCCAGAATAAATTGCAAGCTCCTTTCCAGAGGTGGATGAGCTAGTTAAATTCTAGCAGTCAGAAGTGGCTAGACTGGAGAGTACCCATGATGTTGGGGTAAAAAATAGGTCTACTCCAGCTCAAAATACAGTCAGGTCAAACCACAACAAAGCTGTTCTACTATCTAACTCTCTGTCAGCTCCGGCTAAATGTGTGTGTGTTGTCACCAGATGTCCCATTCTATTTATTGATATCCAGACTTTCTGGGTAAATCCCTAAATGAGAGGCAGCAGTTGATGCACAGCATACGTGCAGTTAGTGTCGGCAGAAGCACCACTCGTTAGGTGTAGATCAGATGTCTAATGAAAGGTCTTCAGAATCAGTTCCAGAGGCAACCTTCCATTCACCAACAAATATTGCACCTGATACTCAATCTCAGAACTCAACATTTATTGGCCTTTCAGCACGTAAAAATGCTCGTGCCACTGTGTTGTTGTCGGCTGCACTAGTTAAGACTCAGGATGCACAGGGTCACTACCACAACTGTCCAACAGTATTAGATAGTGCGGCACAAGGAAATTTTGTCACGGAAAGTCTGGCTCAAAAATTGTGTCTGCCGCGTTCCCAGAGTATTGACCAAGTATTGAGCTTGTCTCAATGCCATGTTAAAGTTCATGGTATTGTCGCTACTACGATTGCACCAGTTGCCGCTCACTCATCTTTAGCCCCTCAGTCATTGCTAGTTGTTTCAAAAATCACCCATTTACGGCCTCCTACTCAAGTGGGGATGGGTATTCGGCAAAAGGTTTGCTCTCTTCCACTTGCTGATCCAGCGTTTGACACCCCTGGCATGGTAGATCTAATTTTGGCTGCAGAGGTTTTTTCTGGTGTTCTCATGGGAGGTAAATTCAGTCTGGGAGAAGGTTTGCCAGTTGCACTTGAAACTGAGTTTGGCAGGATTTTGATGGGAGTCCAGAAGCAGTATCTTAGACATTGGGGCGAACGAACCCATCCACTGCCTTATCGTGTGTGACTTCATTGGAAGCAACACTAAGAAAATTCTGGGAGTTGGAAGAGTCCCCTGTTGTTAAGCAATCCTCCCCTGATAATTTGGCATGTGAAACACATTATGTAGACACACATTATCGGCTCCCCTGTGAACACTATGGTGTACGTCTTCCCTGTTGTCGAGAGGTAGTTCCAGGGAACTCACTGATGGTTGCTGAGAGATGATTAAAATCACTGGAATGCAGCCTCCTCACTCAATCTGATATTCATTGCATGTGTGGGGAGGTCATGGAAGAATATAAAAGTCTGTAGCACAAGAACCAGGAGTGTACTACATTCCTCATCATGAAATGCTGAAGTCCACTAGTTCAACAACAAAAGAGTAGTTTTCGATACTAATGCTAAACCGCCCCATGGACATTCATTGAATGACTGTTTGTTTTCTGGCCTCAAGCTTTAGGCTGACATCACTGGTATTATTTGTAAATTTAGGACCCACTCAGTAGTCTTCTGTTGTTATGTGAAGCAGATGTATCACCTGATCCTTGTATATCCAAATGACCAAAAATATTTGTTGATCCTGTGGTGCTCTGACTCCGCGCAGGAATTACACGCCTTTCAGTTGAACACTGTGACTTTTGGTGTAAAATGATCCCCTTTTTTGGCCATATGAACACTGCACCAGTTGGCTGAGGATGAAGGTAACCTATACCCCCATGCCTCAAAGGTACAGAGAAATGAAACTTTTGTTGATGACATTGTCACTTGAGCTGCCTCCCTTGAAGATGCTCTGCTCTTGCAGAAGGAGCTGATTGAATTATTGAAAAAAGGTGGGTTTGAGCTCCGCAAATGGGTAACTAACAGACCTGAGCTGTTGGAAGGGCTGCCCAAAGCAGATTGTGAAACGCTCACGTTTCAGGATTCTACTCAATTATGTGTTCTTGGAACTCAGTGGCAGGTTACCAATGACACTTTCTCTTACTGTGTGGATAATATATCAGAAGTGAATTCCAAACGAGCTGTTCTGTCATGCATTGCTAGAATATTTGAGCCATTGGGATGGCTCTCTCCTATTGTGATGTGGGCAGAGGTATTCATGCAGTTGTTGTGGCTGCAGGGACTCGCTTGGGATGATCCACTACCATCATCTTTCGGTCAGGAATGGCAGCAGTTTTCCTTGACACACTCAGCAGTGCATCAGCTTTCCATACCTCGTCCCTCTTTGCCTGTCCTGAGGCTGTAGACTTGCAACTGCATGGCTTTTCTGATGCATCCGAAAAGGGCTATTCAGCTGTGGTGTACCGCCACTCTGTCAGTGTAAACGAGTAAATTACGATCAGTATAGTGATTGCCAAGACCAAAGTTGCTCCTCTAAAACATGTCTCTCTACCCCCCCCCCCCCACCCTTGAATTATACGGTGCCCACGTCTTATCAAGGCTTTTGTCTCATTGTCTGCAGCTTCTTGGACAGGCCTGTAAAAAATAATCGGTGAATGTATGGTCAGACTCAAGTGTAACACTTGCTTGGATCAAAAGTCCCCCCCCCCCCCCCCATATCCTTAAGACCTATGTTACTAATAGTCACTCAGATTCAAGAATGGACATCTCCTAACATGTGACATCATGTACGCTCCATTGATAACCCTGCTGACTGTGCCTCACGAGGTTTGTTACCAAAACAATTGACCCCCGAGCACATATGGTGGTCTGGACCCAGGTGGTTGGCACTTCCTACTTCTCATTGGCCAGAACCCGAATTCCCGTCCATACCCTTGCAGGGCTTACCCAATGTGAAGCCACTTGATTCAGCAGCATTAATTGTTACTGATCCAGCTACTTTATTGTCACTATTTGAAACCTTTTCCTCATGGTTGAAGCTACAACACATAGTTGCATGGATCATGAGATTCTTCTACCGAGCTAAAGGAGTGCATTGCTGTGAAGGTCCTCTGACTCCTGCTGAAATCACCCACACCACTCACCGGATTTGTTGGATAATCCAACAAACCACCTTTCAGAAAGAAATTTAATTGCTACACAAAAGGAAACCATGCTCACCTTGCATCCAGTGCTTGTTGCCCTTTTGTGACTCAAGGGGGTTAATCAAGGCAGGCGGGCATTTAGGAATCTCGTCCCTGCTTGATAGCATCAAACACCCTATCATACTCCCCCATGATAACCAAGTGGTCAAGCTGTTGGTTAACCATTACCACTTGGCATTTTTACAGGCTGGCCTCCAACTACTGCAGGCAGTGGTAGCCCAGAAATTTTGGATTTTGTCTGCTAGAAACCTGATTTGGTTGTGTGTCCATACACACATAAAATGTTTTCGATGCAAACCCACATTTACTCCTCAGCTCATGTGTGATCTTCCCACAGCTCGGGTTACAACCAGCCCTCCTTTTATTTTCACTGGAGTAGATTTCACAGGTTTCTTCACCATTAGGCTCAGCAAATTGAGGAAAGCATGTACTCAGAAAGCCTATATTTGTGTGTTCAACTGTTTCTCCACCAGAGCAGTACATTTAGAGATTGTGTCTGACTTGATTGCAGAGGCCTTCTTACAGCTCTCAATCATTTTGTTGTTCGTAGAGGTATCTGCTCAGATTTGTACACTGACTGTGGCAATAATTTTGTAGGTGCTGCTTCTCAGTTGCAACTGGCTCATCACATCAACTTTCATTTCAACCCACTTGCAGCTCCACATCAAGGTGGTATTTGAGAAGCTGCAGTGAAATCAGCAAAGATTGTTTTAAGGAAAGTAATGGGAAACCAAATATTGACTTTCAAAGAGCTCACTACAGTCGCTACCCGTGTGGAAGCAGTATTAAATTCACGTCCACCGACTTCCCTATCTAACGATCCTACTGAGCTTATGGCCCTCACTCCAGGACACTTTTTGATGGGGAGACCTCTCCTGATGTTCCCAGAGTAAGACTATACACATGACAATATGAACCATCTCCAGCAATGGAGATTAGTACAAGCCATCAGCCAGCACTTCTGGAAGAGGTGGCATCATGAGTACCTCCACACACTGCAGCCTCATGGAAAATTGACTATTCCGCAGAAGAACCTGGCTCCTGGTGATCTTGTCCTTGTGCAAAATGATAATGTTCTCCCATTATATTGGTGCATGACTCAAGTGGTGGAAGTCTTTTCAGGTAAGGACAACTTGGTAAGGGTGGCCAGAATCAAGACAGTGAATGGGGAATTGGTGCATCTGGTGAACAAGCTCCTCTGTTTACTCACTTTGGAAACTGTGAACTAACCTGTTGCTGTTCAAGTGTGTTTAATTATTTGTAAACTAGTCATTTTTAGGCAGGTGGAAAATGTTGTGTAAATTCTATGAGTATTTTGTGTGTGTGTGAGAGAGAAGCCTTTTTTTGTTATTCTTATTGTGCGGGGTATGCTTATGATCTACAATCTGCTGCTGAGTGCAAATGAAAACATCTACCACCAGGCGGCATGGTAAGTCGGTTGAATGCTCGTGTCTCTGGATAAAACCCTGGTTCTTTGATTAAGTAACTCTTATCTTGTCTCTATCAAACAAATATCATTCAGTTTCTTATCATCATTACTTAGGGCAATTAATGTGGTTCAATTTTCTAACCTATTCCCTTCATATACAACCCCCAGTTTTCTACCTTTGTTATTAATCCCTCAATTTTATCACTATTTCTACCTGAAGATAATTTGTTTTCTTAATTCATGTTTTACCCTTAAGTCCCCTTATCGGTGGCCCTTATTTCCTGTTTAAGCTCCTGTATTCTTTGCTCATTAGGCCTACTTTGTTCTTTAACCTTCTGAATCTCAATTTGTTGATCAGTCAAAAGCCGTACAATTAGGCTTAAGTCTATTTGATAATTTGTTACCCTATTTCCATCGCGGAGATCTGAAGATGTAGTGCTCTCTTCTACATTGGGTACATTAAAAAAATTCTGTTTCCTTTGCATTCTCAAATCCCAAAAAATCCTCTCCCTCATTAACTCGTTCTTCTCCTCTGTCACCCATTGTGAATGGTAAATTATTACCCTGGTAACCAAACTGCCAAAAACACAAAAAATCAACATGAATTTAAACTAACGTACAAAAACAGTACAACAAAATGAATAGTGATTACTTGGACTGAGGTCTTCAAAATTGTTTACTTCTATGCTGTCTTCTCCGATGTGTTAAATACCTTTTTTACTGCTGCTATTGAATTGTTGTCGTGAGGACTCTTTATAGTTGTCTGGATTACTAAAATGGACTCCTTGGAACCTGCTGTACCGGAATGGACTTATGTTGCATCACTCGCCTCTCATTTGGAAAAATTGCCGTTGAATTTTGTAATTACTGTTTTGTTGAACCACGCCTCACAAATTCTGTTAAAAACAATTAAACTTCTCAGGCGTGTTGAAATTTGTGCCGCACGGAGGGCACCATTTTGCGATGTTGCAAAGGCTAGTCAGTGGCAGTGACAGTCTAGTTCACTTCAGTCTGTAAAGTACAATATTGTTGCGAATTAATTTTTGTGAGATTATTTTTTGTTAGGATCCCCTTAATTTTTCGGAAAGCTCTTTATTTTTGGTTGTGATCCATTAGGTTATTTTATTATTTTTCCTTTTAGGATTTTTGAATTATGTTATTTTGGTTAGGATTTTAGTGTTCAGATCGATCCTAGGCATGGTCCTGTTGGGTGTTGTCATTTTGGGGTTAGGTGTACTCTTTTTATTTGTTCGGATGTGAGTTTCTTTTTGGTGTTCTTGTAATGATTTAATAATTTTATTCATTAAGGTTTTTGGTTATAATTTTGGAAAGTCGTTTTGCTTCTGTTTTAATGTTCTTGCACTTAAGGACTTTGGCCCTTACCATAGTAGTCATGGTATGTTTGGATTTTAATTTGTAGTACCTTTATAAATTCATTTTATTTTCTATTCAGGATCTTTAATTTGTTTTTATTGGAAGTCATTTACAATTCTATTCTTTTTTACTTTTTATGATGGGTTCAGGTCGTATAATTTTATCTTGTGCAGAATGGGTTTTAATTATTTAAAAAAGGATTGGGATATCAGATTGTTAGGTCGTTCACTTTTTCTTCCTGGGAATCTTCCTTAAACTCGCAGTAGATAGTTACAGAACTCCTGCAGGAATTGTTTGCTTATTGTGTCAAGCTGAAGTCAGCCTCAGCACTCTTTGTATCTGCTACAGCTGTGTTCACCCTTGTTTCTGCTGCAGCGTCGGTAACGTGCTGTCATCATTTATTGTGAACTCATTTTGTGGTGCACATGTGCCGTACATTCCCGGAGACATCCCTGACGGGGAGGTTTTCGAGTCAACAGCTATGTGTTTGTGTTCCCGCAAGAGGAAGAGAGGACGATTCATGCTGTGAGCAGCGAACTTAGTGTAGGCAGCTCAGGGCACAAGGGAAGTGGTCTTCATGCTAAGCGTGTGTTTGCGGGCCACCGCACATGTGCTCAGAGAACTTTGATTGGCTGAAGGCCAGGTGATGCGAGGTAGTGAATAATTTGCAGATTCTGGCATCATGTATTAATCATAATCAGTCTTCCAGAGAGGGAACTAGAAATTTAGTTGAGAGACTTTTGCATGTTTCCACAATACTCTATGTACAATTTCGGCACAATATAAAAAAAAATAATTTTTTTAAATTGGATAATAAATACAGATTTATGATTTAACATACCCTATGCATATAAAACCATTATGGCTACCAGTAACAAACACATGCTTGAGGAATTAGTGAATGTAACTGCAGAGCACCTTGGGGTACGTTCAACAAACCCGAGTCGATGGCTTCCAAGCACTCCCTGAGTCAAGCTGAAGATTGCAGAGCTCATCTGAGTCGAGTCACAAGACCGCCAGCTGCATAGCTCCAAAATACATTGTGAAGACTTCCCTTTATCGTACTACTTACCGTGATCTGAAAATGTTTTAAAACATGTGTGTTTATATATATGAAATATTGTTGTTAACAGCATGTGCAGTACAACTACATTATAACCACAGTTGATGTAAGTCACTACACTTTACATTGCCGTAAACAACTTTGGGCATCATGTATCTGTTAAAGTCACACAGAGGGTAGGAAGACGCATGGACAGGAGGGAGGGAAGACACTGCTATTTCACGATTGCTGGGCTGTTCTGTTAACACTGAATTACTGACCGGTCCATGGTGAACTACAGATGCAAACGTGAAGGAACAAGCTTTTCTATGTCCATCGGGCACGTATGCTGTGATAGAATACCTCAGGGACTGATAGATTTACGCTCAGAAGTTTGTGCTCACGGAGTTTTATAAATTATGTGTTATTATAAAAGGTTTCTTTGTGGTGGCCTTTAGTGGCAACATATTCCTACAGAATTTCACTATAAACTGTTCAAGGATAAAAGAGTGTAAGGGGAGACATACATCCAGACACACATTTGGGTGATTTAATAAGCCTCAGTGGAAAGTAGGCTATCTTATGAATTCCGATATTCATTTTTGTCTCTCGTAGTGATTACCATCTTAAAATAGCATTCTCCTTATTTTTGAAAATTGTGTAAAAACATGTTTTTTTTTTTTTTTATATGTAGTTAGACATTTTCCAAGTTTTTGCATTTGTGGCAAAGTTAGATATAGGTCCCAGTTTACCTTAAATGCTTGGCTAGTTTACTTGATTTTGTACTGCACCTACCACTGAACTGCAGCGGGGACAGCATTGCATAGTTCTGCCCTCAGTATCAGTTTCCAGTTTCCAATGTTGGTTCTGTGGGACTCTTCAGTTAAGGGGGCCACGGGGGCTGAGTGGTTAGAAATTCTTGCCTCTTACCATGGCAAACTGGGTTTAATCCCAGGCTGAGTCACTATTGGATATTTGTAATTGAATTGTGCCGGGCGTCGCTGTTGGTTGGCAGGTTTTCTCGGGGTCTCCTGTTTCCCCTACCCCTTGCATTCCAGCACTGCTCCATTCTCACCTCGTTACACTCTTATCAGCTCTCAAGACCTTGTTGAGCCACCTAAATTTTTCAACTCAACAACTCGTCAGTTAAGTTTGTCACCAAGATTGATATTCATATATTTTTAAAATTGATTTAAAAGTGAACTGTAATCACATGCTATGTCACTGTAATATTTATTCCAGTATTTTAAATAAATTTATATTATAATTAAAACGTATTACTTACTGATAAGACAATGTCTAGTCTTGTTTTCCTTTTTCTGAACATGTACGACTGTTCAGTGTTTTTAATTTAATGAGTTATCACTTCCAATTTGCATTGCTTGCATAATCCTTTCGACATTATATTACTTTAATTTTATGTCTTTGTTGTCATGTTAAAACTGCTTTTATTTTACTTAATGATAAATAAACATTTACATGGTTCACTTACTAGTCTAGCTACAGCCTTGCACTGACTGCCCTTTCTTGCATGCTATCTTCTGTCTTCAACGCATGCCAGCCTCACATTTGTACCAACCTCTGACATCCACTTTTTCCACTTTTTTTACAATTACATAGTGTCTTCCTTACAGTTAACACAGAACTAACCTGTTACTGCCATAACCACACATGCAAGTAGTGGACATTCATGCCTTCAAAATTTTTTAATCAAGATACTGCGGCAGTGCTGCTATCTAGGCATTAGTTCCTCTTGCCACCACTGTCGCAGTGCGCAGAGACTTCCACCTTGGCGAACTCGAATACCCCTCCTTTCTCCTTGTCTCTCCCCTCTTCTCTTACCCCTCCTCCACATTACTGATCTGAACGGAGGGGGTTATTGTGTCCAAGTGTAAGGGGCACGATTCCCTCCGGCCTTCACTTCTTGATCACCAGCTACAGCGAACGGGTCTTCAGCTGTGGTACCTGTCTGCTCCACCTACTGCTACGATGGATAGTTGAAATATTGTAATAGCTTTTTGGTTCCTATTTTTAATAACCAATAATTTTACGTAATGTTTAGTTAACAGTGCTTTGTGAAGTAGGATGGGAACACAACTTGTCTGTGAAGTAGGATGGGAACACAACTTGTCTATGAGTGTTGGACAGGCAATTATTTCAATAGGGGCTGAAATGTTGATAGTGATTTATGTGATATTTTTCCAGCAATTAATCATTAGGTAGTACGCAGTTCTAGTGAACTTGATTTTGCTAGTCTGCTAAAATTTCTAGTAATTTAGTATGCTGTATTTCTCTGTGTGTTTGCTCAGGTTTGAGAATTTTAATTAAGCTAAATATTTTGCAGCCGCTGCCCCGTTTAGCTGGCCCGGCCACTTGTACTTGTTTGCGTTAACCTGTCCATACTCTGTGATGGAAGTTGAAACGTTTTATTATTTTGTCCAGTTTTATCAATCGGAGCTGTGGTAGGCCCCTTTTAAATATTGTTTGGGATGCCTCTGATCGAATATTAATCCTTTTTAATGTGTAAATTTTAGTATGTGCCTTTTAGTTAGTTCACCCTTTAATGGACCGCCCTGGTTGCTGCGAGTGAGGAATTGGGAAAGTAGTACCTGATATTGGTTAGTAACTATTTTATTGATATTAGTGTTTTATAATCTAGATTAGGGTCATGTAGTTTTCTATGAATGCGCTCATGAATATTATAGGGATTAATTGATAACGAATGTTCCCCTTTTGTGTATTAATGCGCTTGTACATGATTCGGCTACGCCTATTTGAAAGAGATATAGAGCGCTGAGTGTAAAATAGGAATAACAGTAGTGAGGAATTTGAATCCGACATTTATGTTGGAAATCACAGTAACAATAAATTGTGTAACTCTAGTCAAAGACTCGTCACCCTGACTATGTACCTACATTGATGTACACTCGAGCTTGAAAATTGCTAAGCATGTTCCATTTTGTATTTTACTGATTTTTAGGTGGAATTTAGAGCTGGGATTGCTGTTGTGAGTAATCATGTTTGGCCCCTGATTAAATGTTATTAAATGATATTAATCTTTACATTTTGAATTTTGTTGCTTGGTGCAGTTATGTTTATATGGAATTCCCATTAACTTTCAAGACCGCTTGTATTGCCGAGTATTCGAATTATACTAAAGTTTGTGTAGGGCGTTATGTTTGCCTTTCTATTAAAGCATGGGGTTTTGCTCTGTCTGCCTGTAGTCAGTTTTAACATGATTGTAAATCATTTGGAATGTGCGTGATTGCTATGAGCATAGGATAATACTATGCTTATTGAATTATTAAGCACACCACCTGCATATGTTTGCTATTAATTTTTTGTAATCTATTTACCTGTATCAGGTGTGATGTAAAGAGTTGCAATTGTAATAAAATTGTTATGAAATGGAATCTTTATTTGTGGTTACTTTGTAAATGAACTACTGAAGTGGTTCAATACATAGACAAATACACTGGCTACTTTACAACCCTACTATAATGTGACCTAATTTCGTATTTATTGTCTCTCGAAGGTAGTGATTGTTCCAATGGACTAGGATTATAATTAAGATTATTTGGAGTGATGGGTACCTGACTAACTCGGTTTGTGTGGCTACATTATCTGGTTCTAGCAGGCTACTGTAGCTGTATAATGCCATCTGGTGATACAGTTTTATCTGGTACTGGCATAACACCATTTTCCTCTTCCCACACCAGCAGTGGACTCTATTTCAGGATATCCTTCTCCCTGCAAAATTATGGTAAGCAGCCCCATATATATATATATATATATATATATATCGGGCGGGCGCAGCCTGATCCACCCCGAACCTCATCTATGCTGTTCAACGTGGATTCATTGCTAACCCCCTTGTGGTTTCTTGTACTCTCGAAGCAACTACGAGTACGGAACATCGTGTAACAGGTTGTTGACTCAATCAAGTCATAACGGCTTGATGAATTTGGATGAAATTTGGTATAGAGGTAGATTATATTCTGGATTAGCACTCAGGATACTTTTCATCCTGGAAAAACTAAGTTTCATAAGGACTATATAAAATATGCCAACAGCCATTTCAGTAGGCACGCAGGTGGAGCCGGAGGGAAACAGCTAGTTGTCCATAATTGTCAAAGTCGCACATTAAATTCATCAAGCCATTGAACTACTTGTCCTAGATCACTGTGGCCATCGTCTGTGGACAGCAGAGGGAGGTCAGAGTAAGATTTAGTTTACTTAGGTTAAGACCAAAACGAGTCTATATATGCGTGTGTGTATGTGTGTGTGTGATCAATTTCTCTCAATCCTCTTTCCACTGGTAAGTTTTACATTGAGGGACTGCATCCTGTCACTTTCGCCAACAATATGCCCAGGGAGATTATCCCCATTAGGTTGGCGTACAAAACTGTTATTACCGGTCTGGTTCATTCTATTCTGCGGTTTACAAGATTTATTGTGATAATGCTTATATACACTTTGTTTGTACTTCAAATGTTTCTCACATCTCCCAAGTGGTGATTGAGCCGCAAATTCTTATGGAAGGAATATTTGCTGGGGAAAAAATGCATTTATGGGTTTACCCAGTTAATAACTCATTTAGTTACTTTCTCAAAGAAGAATCTATTGGAGTATTCCTTAACACCTTAAAAGCAATGTAAAGATATTTATTATCATGCATAACTGTAGCGTAAAGATATTTATTATCATGCATAACTGTAGCCAACAATTTTTATGTGGTATGTGTGTGTGTCTACCATACCATTTGATTTTGGATAATGGGGCCTAGATGTTACACCTACATGCGTAAAATTCTATTTAGCTGCAAAATGTTTGAAATTATGAGAGCTAAACTAAGGTCCATTATCACTAAACAATAGTTATGGAATACCAAATCTAGGAAATATTGATTTCGTCATCTCAATAGTAGCATCACTACTTTGGTCCTTAAGAGACACAAACTCAACATATTTACTGAAATAGTCAGCTATGAGAAAATAATCTTTCCCTTGAAAGTAAAACAAATCAGTCCCTTTTATATTCCACGGGCTTTTCGGAACTTTACGTAACAGTACGCTTTAGTATGTTGAGTCTGAAACTTTAAGCATATAGCACAGTTTGAAACTATATCTTATATTTCCTTAGTCATACGTGGCCAGAATAAAACCTCTCTAGCCCTACTTTTGCATTTATCTATTCCTAAATGGTTATCATGAATAAGAAGTAATATTTCATTCCTTAATGATTTAGGTACAACAACACTAGTGTTTTTAAACAACAGTTGATAATCCACAAACAATTCATCCTTAACAGAACAATACAATTTTACACTATCCGGTAACTTATGCTTAGATTGCCACCCTTACTGCACAAATTTCGAGACTAAGCTCAGTTCTTCATCTTTCAAAGTTTTCTGTTTTAAAAGTTGCAGCTTGTGTTCGGAAAGAGACAAATTCTCTATAACTAAGCATACATGAAAATTGACATCCTCATCAACTACATACCTATTTACATTCTAGAGAAAGCATCAACAATACACAACTGTTTCCTCTGTACATTTTTAATGTAATAACAAAGTCAATAATAAATATAAACGTGACCTCTGAAGACACAAAGGTGTTTCATTCTAAGGTGTGTATTCTTTCACCTTATGTAAGATTAACATTGTCATGGGCCTCATCACTTTATTCATGCATCAGTCAAGTGAAAATGTGAAATTATTAGAAAAGTAAATATTTTACAAATATTCTCATTTCTACACTTATATACGTAAAAAAAAAAAAACATAAGCAAAAGATATAATTTAAATTATCAGAAATGGTTAATACACTTTTTATTTGACTTAAAGATATGGAACTACTTCCCATCCATCCATTGTTACCAACTTTACTGGGTGCATGTCACTCAAGGTGCCCATTAATATATGTGCAGGTAGGCGCAGTGACTTTTCTCTAAGGTTGATTTCAAAAGTGCTCACTTTATCATGAACAGCCTTTACTATTGTTTTACTATAATATACTGAAAAAAATCTCTTGCGGCCAAAAACCACTGCTAGCAACTCCTTTTCTTTTACTTTCTATTAAAGATTGTAATGCATAGGCAACTAACAATCTGTCTTGTAGTAACATTGCACCCATTCATTTACTACTGCTACTATCTACAGACACTAACCATGTCCTCCTTATAGACAGTTTGCCCACCGCACCTTTGTTCACCACATCCTAAGGTGCGGCATACATCCACGGTCTACGAGTGACAAACCTAGTGTGCCGATGTGTTTCATGCCACACATGGAGTGCAGTGCAAGTAGTGCATAGCCAGAGTGGCCACATGCTCTGCAGTGCAGAAGGATATACAAGGCAGAATAGGGCCTAAGATGGTAACAAGGGCTTTACAGCAAAGGCCAGTTTGATTCCTAATCATGTGGACATGAGAGACGTATTAAAAGGCAGCCATTTAGTAGGTTAATTCTTTTAAAGTGTTTCTCTGTTCAAGTTTGTTTTGCTTCATCTCACGTGTTTCATGTTCACCTTACCACATATCTCTTTACAGGAGTTTATATGTATTATTATTAAAGCTGAATATTTTATATGTTGTTAAATCGCAAGTGTAGTGTGTTTTAAAGTGTTCATATGCAAAGTGGGTTGAGTAGTAGTCCCACATGACATGCCTGCCCGCCAATGCCGGCCAGCACGTTGCGCGGGCAAGTTAGTCATTGTTCTGCATCTAGAGGTTTTGGTTGCATATTTGAGGCCGCGCCCAGGCAGCACTCAAGCTTTGTTTTACCAACAATTTATTAGGTAATAGTTAAGTCTTTTTAGAATCTCGTTTCATTCCGCTGCCTGGGACACCGCCCTTCACACCTTTTTATAGTGCTACTCCCCTCGTTGGTGGGTTAAGCCCATCAGCAGTGTAAAGTTACTCTCCAGAGGAGTGTTGTAGTGAAATACCGAGTAAATACCACAGTGATTGAACTCAAGTGTTTTTATTCCAGTTTACGTTCTGGCACTTAGTGGCGCAGGCTCTCACCTTTTTCCACCAAGTATATCCAGCGTTCATACAAGTACTTTTTGTGTCTTAAGTGTTGTAAATATATTTTTCATCGTTTATTGTCATGATTTGGGGTGTGTGATCAGCCCGAATAGGCCACGGTGCAATATGGACATAAGTTATTAAATTCATTCAGAGGAGTACTGCAGCATCGGAGGAGAGTTACACTATGGTCGTTGGCCGAACGACCCTGAGGACAGTGAGGATCTGCTCTACCAAATTTCATGGCATCGCTACCACGATGCCTGGTGCCTCAGGCAACAGCAATTTATTCCAACATCCTGTAACCTCAAATCTCACCGCACTTCAATTCTCCTAGTTACTCATTCTCACAGAGCCAAGCGCCATCAAAATGGCACCCAACTTTGTGGCATAACTTTCCAGCTATTCCGAACCTTCACCCAATAACCCCGCCAAAATTCCAATAATTGGTTTTTCCAAAAAATTTCCCGTAAAATGTTTTCCCACATTAGTCCTGCCTACCTGCAATAACGGAACGTCAGCAATGTCGCAGGGAGCTAACAACAGGATTTGGATGCCTTCTTGATGCCTCCAAGACGTCGGGAAGCGTGCCACATATTTCAGCGGGGAAAGTGCGTGAAAAGCAACAAGTTGCCGCTATTGTACAGGCAAGGACGAAGCACATGCAGAAGAGGGGCCATCTTTGGGCGGCGAAGTGACATCAGACCCACCCACCACCTCACCAGTGCAGGGAGAAAGTGTGCCAGCGCACTCCCTCCACCACCGCCTCGCGAGACAGCTGGGTGCAGTATCGATTGCCGCGAGTATGAGTCATGTGAGCGCCTGCTCACCTCCTCCCACCACTCCTACGCTGACCTGTCGTTGCCCCCTAATGGCGCGCAGAGGGGTCTGCCATGGAGAGATAAATATGCACCCTCCCCTCCAATGCCATGCATCTGCATGGCGTGCATGTGGTTGTGTTTGTAAACATAGCTGGCCTATGAGAAAGTGCCCTGGTGCTCTTGTGTCCGCATTGCTTGCACCCAGTGCAGCAAGATTTCATAGCAAAATACGTGCGAGGTATGACTAACTGTCAATGCAATTGTAAGGCCAGTTCATCTAGTAACCGCACCGCGAATAACCTTGAAAATAACAGCTACGGGGAAAATCAAAATAATAGCACCAATGAACTTACAGATTTCTGAACAAAAACCAGGGAAGAATTTTCTGGACTACCACAGCCCAACTGGTGTAACAACCTGTTGTTTACAATACAGGGGACACTTATCCATACCTGCATACAATGCCACGTGCAGTATCATACCAAGTGCCTCGACATGAACAAATTCGCTACCAGAAATGGACTTGGCTTCGTGTGTAAATAATGTAATGCAAATTTAAAGCCACCAAGCACGCCTTACAACTTGGACAATTTCTTTATGGGATTTCAACGGTGTATCATTGCGTGCCAGAGAGCAGGGTGCAAAGGGAAAGTTGTGACGTGACCCATCAATGTTGTACTTGTTGTACTTGCAGTATAGAGTATGTCAAACAGCCAGCGAGAGTCTGCCAGCACAGGAAGTGCAGTTCAAATGTTGAGACTGCACGGCCAAGGTAGATGTAAACAAACCAGTGTCACACGCCCACAGCGCGCACGCACGTGACAACTGTCAACACACCAGTGCCGAGTGTTCAGTCAACACAACCTCTGCCAGCCCTACCTATGGTACCTCTCCCACTCATACCGCCTACATCTTACCTACCGCAGGTTTCAGCATATTATCCCACACCAGTGTTTACACCAAACATTCCAACAATGTTGTTAACATTACCAACCCCTTTCCCACAATCCCACCTGTGACACTGTGCCAGCTGGGCAGTTATGGGCGAACACAGCTCACAGCTGGCCACAGAGCAATGAGAAGCAACCAGAAACAATATCACCAGCCACCATGCAACATTCGGAAGCTGTTAAAAAGCCGACCGCAACTCAATTCCACACACTACCAACATTTGCAGGGGAACCGAATAAAGACCAGCCAGCCTTTCTGCAGTACTGCACGTCGTGTCTGCAGAGATACAGAGTCTGTGAAGATGAGTGGGTGTGTTGCATCTGAAAGCAGCTTGAAGGAGATGCAAAAATGCGGTGGAGTTTAGTAAAACACTATGGCCTGGCTTGGGGAGAATTTCTTCACTCTTTGCAATGCCAGTTTGGAGGTGCTTTCACTTCTCTACAGGCACAAGGGAAGCTCACACTTCAGGAACAGCAGCAAGGAGAACAGCTGATCGTGTTTATCATGCGAAAGGTACATCTTGTACGACGCTTCCACCCGCAACTTCCAGAACAGTAAATTCTGGAAGTAGTGGTTAAAACCGTACGTCCAGAGTATTGCGCCGCCCTAGTACCATTACTGAACAGTGGTCAAGAGGAACTGATGCGAGCCGTGATAATACTTGAGCGCAACACCTGTCAACCACGTCACAATTTCGGAACCGCACGATGCTGCCACAAGTCGCAGAGTGGCCACGGGAGTGGGTAGAGTGAGTACATCCAGGCATAAATCATTCAGACCAAAACCAGACAAAAGTGCAGCCACAGGACAGTGACAGTCACATGCGTGAAAACATAAACAACAACAATCAGAGTGACAGTGCGGGCAACAGTGCAACAAGGGTGTTTGTGAAATGGGACAAAACGAAACCGCCGCTAAAGGCGTACTATTTTTGTGAAGTGGAAACCTTTTATTGGAACAACCAGTGTCCTAATAATTCCCACCTCCACAAATGTCAGGAACCCACGTCCACTTAAAAGGGAAACGGGAAGTGGGGTTAAGGGGGCCTCTGTTACCCCAGTCCCGCAACACAGCAAGGAGTTGACACCACAGCAGGTGCTAATTAATCAGGTTAGTGGCAACAACACAAAGTTCATCCGTACCCTTGTGTTTGTTAACGGGCAGCCATGTCACGAGCTCATAGAAACAATAACAACAATGTACATCCTCTTAAACCCTCTTAGCATTGAGCCATACCGGGATGTTTGAATTTTCTGGTGGTTGTCCCCATTTTGCTGTTTCCGCTGGCTCAGGCTTCCTTGAACTGAGAGTAGATGATGGCCTGGCCCTCTGAGTCCCATGTCAACTAATAGGAGAACTGCCATCTACTACCATCACGGATACCTGGATTAAAAACCCAAGCACTTCCCACTGCCAGCACAAGTCCATCCTCAATCTGACATTGATACAGCAGCATGACACAATTTTGTTCAGCCTAGATTCATAAACAAAAGTGGCATAACACCCACTAGTCACGTGATTAGGCTTGCTACAGGCCAACATAGCAGTGCAGTAATTGGACAGGCCACAGTCACTGTGAGGGTGCGTGATTTGGAGACAATAACGACCTTATTAATCACAAGTGAGATAATGGAGGGTACAATATTGGGCATGCTATGGTTGTCGGTACAGAACACTATGTTTACATTCGACTCTGCCACACTTCAGAGTTCATGCTCTTGTCATGGAAATGCAGGAAATGTGGATGTGAGAAAATTAGGTTAAGCATGTGCCTGCATGCAAGTGCACAACCATGGCATATCATGCCGCAATGAATTGATGATGATATTGGAGTAATGTCCTGAACACCTGGAGGGGGGGGGGGGGTTGGGCTCTCCGCCCGCTCTTGGACGTGCTGACAGCAGAGAAAGGCGTATGTCCCCTGGCATGGTGCAGAAGGAGGGGGGGGGGGCACGGCAGACACTGCTGCATGGCATGCTGAGCGGAGTGGAAGAAGGCCGCGCCGCTCCGAGCACAGCACAACGAAGTAGTGCACTGCATGCAAGGACGGAATGAAGTTTGACGGGGGGGGGGGAACAGTTAGTTCGCCTCCGAACAAATGCTGAGCGCAGTGGTGGAAGCATTCCATGCTTGTGACATTAGTGAAAGAGGTTGGTGGGGGGTTGGAGGTAAGGTTAACGTACCTACTCCATGTACCCATGATGTGTTGCGTCGAGCAGGCCACAGTAAAATAACACTGTTGCTATTCCAACTTACTCAATATTATACTAATTAATAAAGTTATACCAACTTGTACACCCTACATAACAAGTAGAAGAACATATACTAAGTTCTAACACTTAATTCCTGCCTTGGAAAAGCTTGTAGCGGCCCGCATTTGGCAATACAAGTAATTATTGTAGAAACCCCTCTGGTCACAACAATATGTGCTCATGCACTCTAGGTTGACTGTAAAATGATCAACAACTATATTATACTGGAACCAGAAATATTGTACAGTAGGAATAAGTATAGGAAAATTTCTAAAATGTGACTGTAACCTGCGAACACAGAACACACCAATTCAAGTGTGGGTGTGTGGGGAATGCAATGAAATAATAGAAATGAGGGGGTGGAAGGCAGCTAATTATCGCAAGGAAGCGAGAGGGAGAGAAAGATTGGTGCCTCCTCCAACTGTTCTGGTTGCATATACCAACTAAATGTTATAGTCACATATAATGGTATGTCTCCCCTTCAGTACTCCAATACTATACTGTTTGTAGTTGGATTAATTATTATTTTTGCTGGCTCACAGTTAATTAGTATAGGAAATGGAAAGTGACTCAGTTGCGACTGATTCTAATCACTTAACTGTATATAGTCATAACTCAACACATCAAAGTACAATCGTTTTACAATTATACTGACACCCAAAACAGGGGGAGCTAATTATCTTTACTACTAAGCCGTTAATTAAAAGCTGCTTATTAATTGATCTCCAATTAATGTCTTTCCTATTTAATCCTTGGAACCTGTTCACCTTGGTACTCCAGATGCAGAAATCTGCGTCCAATCACGTACGACTGTGGTGATCGCGGCATCCCTCCCTCATGGTCCGTCTAAGAGGTTGGCCACTCCCACCGGCGTCTCGATGACATCCTCTTGGCGGCTCGAAGGCAACTGGCCCCGCAACGAGCTTTGCACTCTCCTAAATAAGCGCGTTCACCGCTCTATTGCCAAGCCCTCGAATAGCAAAGCCTCAACTCCTGCTTCTGCGCTGAATATGTTGTGGGGTGACTTGTTCAGCCCACAACAGCCTGCAGCCAGGCATATTCATAACAGCTGATAGTGTGCCTAGAGTTTTGCTAGAGGGATTTGACCACAGTATATCTTCAGACTATCAAGCTGCCTTTCAACGCCTGCTAGATGAGCAGAAAGAGGTTTTTGCTAAGCATGATGCATTTACTAGAACAACAGTAGCTGAGCACGAAATTCCCCTAATGCAAGAAGGGCCTATCTACACTGCCCCGCATAGCTACCTCCCTGACCAGGCCCAGATAATACATGACCAGATCAAAGAAATGCTAGCAGACGGAGTGATTGAGCCAACACGGAGTAAGTTCAATTCCGCCATCACACTTGTGCCGATAAAGGATGGGACGTGGCGATTCTGCATGGATTTCCGCCCCGTCAATTGGGTGACATGTAGTGCGCTGCCACCATACAGAAGTATTAAGGGTGCACTAGGTTCATTGGGCAAAGCAAAAGTACTGTCATCCCTTGATTTGCGCAGCAGTTACTGGCAGATCCTGGTCGGGTAGGAAGACCGTGAGAAAACCACCTTCACGGCTCCTGATGGGAGGCGCTTCCTACTTTGTGCCATTCACTTTGGCCTAGAATATTCCCCAGCTACTTTTCAATCTATGATGGTGCTAGTACTGGACGGCCTTGTCTGTGAATTTACGCTCACGTATTTAGACGACGTGATTGTGTGGTCGGAGAGCTGGGAGGAGTACATGCATCACTTGCCCATCGTATTGGAACGCCAAGCAATAATCTGCCTTACATGCGCCGCTAGCAAGTGTCACTTAGGCCGGACTAGCCTAGGATTCCTAGGGCAAGATGTTGACGAGTCAGGAATATACCAAACCCAGAGCAGTTAAGCCTCATTGACAACTACCAGCCACCGTGTATGCATAAACAGCTATGCAAGTTTTTCAGCCTAATTAATTGGCTCAGGGAGCATATTGACGGGTTCACGGTAATAACAGCTCCGTTAACTGATTTGTTGTCACCACAACAACGGTTTGCGTGGACCAGTGAGGCGGAAGCAGTGTTCCAGGAAATCAAAGCTCATTTCCAGGCGTGCCTGAACTTGGCCAGGTACAACCCAACACATCACCTCTACTTACAGACCAATGCCAGTCAGGAGGGACTGGGTGCAATCTTGTACCAGTGCATGGAGGATGGTGATCTACAAATAATTTATTTTGCAAGCCTAAAGTTAGGCCAGACAGAAAGGCGCTATGATGTAAATGAGCATGAGTGCTTAGCAATCATCTGGGCAACTAAGAAATATAGGGCCTACTTTGAATACTGAAGATTTACTTTGTATATGGATAACCACTGCTTTATGTGGCTATATAAAACATGAGAGGCTCGCAGCAAACTGACTCTGTGGGCATTGCTCGTACAAGTATACAACTTCGCAGTATAGCACGTCCCCGGGAAGGAGAATCAGCTCACCAACGCATTATCAAGAGCACCCAATACGGACATAATTCTGCATGATAAAGCCGAGTGGGGCGACATCCTACCCCCGGACACGCAAGAACCGCTAAGGGAAGCGAGTTTACATCAGGTGAGCATTGTGAACGGCGACATTCTAATATCCAACCTGTGCCAGGAAGTAGTAGATGCGCAAGCAGGGTGTGCATTTGCGCAAGTACTGATAGAGAAATATGCAATGCAATATGTCGAGCAGTGGCATGTAGTGGACAGCAGATTAGAAACTTGCTCACCACAGGATAAAAATACGTGGAGGCTGTATGTACCACCTGAATGCAGGGAAAGGTTTGTGCGCAAGCGCATTTGAGTGCCGTAGCGAGACATCCGAGAGCCAAACAAACAATCCGCAACATAAAGGAACATGTCTTCTGGACTGGACTGACACGCTACGCATGGAAATATTTACAACAATGCGAAAAATGTAACAAGTTCAAGTTGCATAGAACCGACTGTGTGCAACAGCAGCAACCATGATTACCTAATCTGCCATTTGAGACAGCCAGCGTGGACCTGATTGGGCTGTATCCAAAATCCACAGGCGGAAAATACTTTATCTTAGTAGTGATGGATAATTTCTTCTGCGTGATTGAAGAAGTAACTTCTGTTAATTGTAATGTGTTTATAGACTTCATTAGCTTCGGCGACAATGGAGTGTAACAAAATGGCTACTTTCGTATTTGGCAAAACTGTTGTATCCTCATGAATTCAAGATGCTTCAAAATAAATTAAAAAATTTTGTCGCCACTTTTTGAAGTTGTCCGCTACATTGCCCTGCAAAGATAGTTCTTTGAGTGGTTTTAAGGAATTCATTTTCTTCTATGCCAAGTCTAGTATCATTTCAAATAGCCCAGTTTCGAAGCACACATATTTCTGCACTCCTGGGGAAGGTTACCATTTTAAAAGTCGACTGCACTATGTCATGTATATGAATACAATCTCTTTATGTAACAACTGATTTTATTTTACTTAATGATAAATGTACATTTACATGGTTCACTGTCTAGTCTAACTCCAGCCTTGCACTGACTGCTCTTTCCTGCACGCCATTCTCTGTCTTTAATGCAAGCCAATGTCTCGTACTAACCTCGGACATTTGTCACTTGATTTTTTGTGGCTACTTCGTATGATGTTTGTTTTCACAGACTTTAACTGCCTATCTTTAATGGTAAATAATTATTTTCTTATTGTCTTTTGTTGTATATGGGCACAACAGGAAAATCTTCTAATTTAGGAAGAGGAGAGATAACTATGCAACTTCACATCCATCGTAATATTTTTATCACTATGAAGTTAACGTAACTACGCTGTTCATTAAATAAAATATTATTTTAGTAATTTTATTTTAATCCATGTGTGTATATGTTTATCAACATTTTTTTAAGATATTTTATGTGAAAAAATTTTTATAAGTGTTTGTAGTCAATGTGTGTTTTAGTAGTTTATACTGATTCCTATAGTTTCATTTAATAACCCTTTATTTGTAATGAATACCTTACCGGTAAGCGGGGAGATTACATATTATGTGGCTTTTACTTAGCTATGAGTTTTAATGAAAACTTTTATTTGTGCCTATTAAATGATATAAATCTAACTATTACATTTGGGTAAAAATATAATTACTATATTCTGTTTATAGCATGGACACAGTCAGAGAGTTCTAAGGGGACTTCGTTCACCATCTGAAGAAATGGCATCACGCGAATTACAATCATCGTGTTCACCTACACCATTGCATTGGGAACCTCCATCAACTTCAGGTTCACTGATACACCTCCGTTCAGCAACACCTTTGCCTGCAAATGTAGAACTGTCTCCATCCCATATACCTACTACATCACATTTGCCAACTTCATCAACCTCACATTCACCTAATATTTTCCATACTTCTACACCTTGGACTGCATTGGCAGAAGCGCCTAAATCATATAGACACACACCATCAAGCTACACACCAAACAGGTACTGTGCTATGAATATTGCAGTTGTGATACATTTAACCACAATATATAATTGTATTGTATACCATTTCTTACATCAACCAAAGTAATTCATGTGGTTTAGAATATTGTGATAAATGAATGTTGTTGCTGATAATTAAATGTACAGTATATATTATTTTCTGTCTGCACTTAATGTTGTACATAATATTCATAAAAGTGAGATTCAATACAATATATACATTTACGGAATGATGTTGTCTTCTTATACTTGCAAAAAATGCTGGTTACCTTAACAAATATGAGTCATGAATAGAGGTATGATTTTGTGGCAAATCATGGTAAAATGAAATAATACCGAAATACAGACGAATACGAGATATCTTATGAAATTAGTTTTCTCCACAAGAAATGAACTTTTCTCCCATGTTGTATACACAAATTTACTTCAGCACTGTAAAAAATTTAGAGACGTGCTAGTCTAGGAAACATAGAGAAATACTTGAGATGACAAAATGTTTAATTTCATCTCAAAACAATTTTTAACTCTTGGAAAGCTTGGTTCTACCTGCAACACATGCATATAAATATGTTAAGTATTTTTTCTTGTATAACAAAATGTAAACAAACGCATTCCAAAGATTACATAAGTGGTAAAACATGTACTTCAAAATAAGCTACATTAGTTTGATAACAAACTGCCTCCAAGCGCTAGTAACAATGGTGTGAAGTGAACACTCACAACTAGAATGTATGCAGTAATCTATGGCCACAGCACCACATTTTTGTTTACATTGACAGTTCTTAAAATTGTGTGAAACAAAAGTGTGATATCTAATTTGATACATTAAACTGACTGTTTTCATAAAATATATAGTCTCAAAAATTATGGTAGATGATGATAGGGATATTATGTGGATAGTGCTTGTTTGGTTTATGTGTGTATCTCATAATTCCTTTGTATGAAAATGTTTTAGTGTAAATGAAACTTCTTAGAGTTTCCAGAAAAATTGTTTGTGACTACCAAAATTAGATTATAAAATTGGGACTTTTTAAATAATTACAGCTTTAAAAAATGTTAACTACGATTGCTTAAAACCAACACAACATAATTTAAATCAGTACTATATAATGCACGTAATTTGTGATGAAAATAATAAAACCAATAACACCAAAATCTAACTAAAACACTGAAATGTTCTTAAACATAAAACCACAACATTTTGCCTCTAGTCATGAGTCATGCTGTTTGGGAATCAGATAAACTTCCTATTCATGTTTTTGCAAGCAGTATTTCTACCACAAGAGGAAATGAGGTTATTTAATGTATATCTTTTCCTGTTCAATCATGAAAAAACATGGATACTCAATAGTTACTATGCGCCATCATGGTGTGGCATTAGACGTTAAAGCAAGTATCAGTAAACTTTTTGTCTGGCTAGGCACTTGGTAGTTGTGGTGAGCCCAGCTGTTTCCCTTACCTTACTTCTTTTTCTACTACCTCTGTGGTTTCTCTCTCCCTCTCTTCGCACATGTGTGTTTCATGCCTTTTGTTATTAGGCTTTGTATTTAATCGGCAGACACGTTCGGCTTTTTCCTCTCATCTCACGAGGTTGTTACTTGTTTTAATGATGGTTGAAGCAGGGCTCAGAGCAAGTCACTAAGTTACTTATTTTAAGTTAAGTCATGGAAGGCCATTTTTTCGGTAAAAGTTACTAAATGGTACTAATTTTGTTTTTAAAAAAATGTTGAGGCACAGCTGACAGGAGTTAATGCATTGTACATAACATACTTTGAAATAATGTCAGTTATCAAAATACAATATTATAAACAATTCAGAATTATCTTCTTTCAAGTTCTGCAGCGTGTCTGAAATAACTGGACTCATATGTCACTTTGATCAATGCAATCTCATAATTTAGGTACTGCCTAGATGGTATCAAACATTTCTTGAATATATTATTATAACACACACCAAATAAAAATATATTACATGTAAAAACTCAAAATTTTCTGACAATTTAAAAAATACTAGTTACATGACCTTAAATTCTCTGGCACCACTGTTTAGGATTATAATGTCACTTTGATCAATGTAATCTCATCATTTACTGCCTAGGTGGAACCAAATATTTCTGGATTATATAACACACCAAATAAAAATACTATATATTACCAGTTATCTCATTATTTACTACCTAGATAGTACCAAACATTTCATGACTATATTACAACACACAACAAATAAAAATATATGACATTTAAATACACAGGAATTTTTTTACAATGTAAAAAAAAACTATTTACATGACCTAAAATTCTCTGACAACACTATTTAGGATTCAAATGTCACATTGATCAATATAATCTCATCATTTACTGCCTAGACAGTACAAAATATTTCTTGACTGTATTAAAGACACAACAAATAAAAATATTTGACGTGTAGAAACTCACAAATTTTTTGACAATGTATAAACACTAGTTTCATTACCTAAAATTCTCTGGCATCACACTATAGGATACAAATAACACTTTCATCAATGGAAGTCCCCCGGCCTGAATAAATAAATAAGTGGAAAGTGTACGGTCAGGTAGGCGTGTGGTTGTTAGTCTGGGACGACGATGGATAAGGCGGAGGGAGCGGGTATGTGTTCTCCCTCATTTCAGCGCCGAGATCTATTTTACTGATTCGTTACAGCCAATATTGTATGTTTTTCCATATTCAGTTATGTGACCTTATTATACCTGTTCTGCCGTTTGGTTGTAAACAGGCCAAAATAAATTATAGTGTGGCAACCCTTCCATCTTATCTGGGCATTGGATTAGTATGGGAGGATGGCACAGCCATATTCCAAACCGTGTATCATACTTGCAAGTGCCCTGCTGTCTTGCATTTACTGGAACTTAAAAATTAACATGAAATGTGCGTGTTGATGTCGTCGGGTGAGACACGAGACGAACGGTGACACAATAACTTACTGTAGGTGGGTGCCAGTGGTGTTTTCCCAGTCACCACACTGTTCAGACTCAGGGTTCTCAGGGATGCTGTGGGTTCTGTGTGTCCATCTCACCCGAGCGTACTTACGAAACTCTTTGCATTACTAAACTTTTATATCAAACAATGGCAGGAGTTTGCTGTCACTACAAGGAAATACTACATGCACTGTTCTACTTTTATTTTACCACTCATACAAAAGACGTACCTGGAGTTTAAGTTTATGAATTACACTCGGACGTGTCTAGCTAACTCCATTTGGGTGATCTCCAGCCCGCAATTAATCTAGCACACTCCTAGATGGATGACTTCTCTATGGTGTTAGAAAACACAATTTTCACAAGGTAAGAGGTCGACAGCCGCTAGGGTTGACTGACGATTTCTCCTGAAGACAGGGCGTAGAGAATAGTGAAATGAATGGGCGAATACGTGTGATTATTTGGCATCACTAGCGGAAATTCATTGAGGTGCGTCTTCCAGCACGTGGTTTGTATGGTGGCGGCCTATACACATAGCCGGCTAGGATGGAAATAATGTCACCGTACAAATTACACAGAATGATATAAATACAACTGAAACAAGATAGGGCATGACATTAATGGTCCCAATAAACACGCAAGCACGTGAAAGCAAGATTAGATGGTTTGGATTCCGCTGGATAAGGGTTGCAGCGGAGTACGTGGTGCAGGTGAAATTTCAGTATTTCTTCACAAAAACGGCAAATTCTGGTGAAACAAATTATTATTTCTGTTGAAAAAATTATTCTTTTGCAGATTAAATTGGTTTTGGACTTGTAACATCCCGGATGGCAAGAAAATCAAACATACAAAGCATCAATTACATGAAAATTACACAGAACCCTGAATGAAGAATACGTGAAACCCGTAAATAAATTACGGCGCACATGATATTACACAAATAAACTCTCAAAGTGCATGGATGGCACAGACATTGACTTGGCGGCTATTAACCACGTGGTCGTAAAACAAATAAACGTTAAAAAAATACCCTCCTATACATACATAGAATTAAAGCCCTTAAAATTGCATGCAGCAATAATCCAGAAATTACAATGAAACGCCTTTAACAAAGGCGGATGACGCCTGATTCAAGTTGTGCAAGGGCACAAAGTATTATGTTAAGTAGAAGCATAATGCTGGGGAAAATATCTGGCAAAATGTATGCAAGCAAAAGTTAACTGGTATACTAAGAATGAACTATGGTAATCTACATCAGTGCAAAAAGTTTGAAGTGCGTATGTGACAGCATGTTACCTCGCCAGACCTTCTACAATGACTGTGCCGAGGCAAGTGTCTCACGGTCCTACCATGGCTGCCTACGGGGTTCACATAAGCGGAAGTGCAATGCACGCCAAGTAAAACTTTTATATTTAAAAATAAATGGCACAAAAATAATTTAAATATTGTTTTCATTTTTTATTTTCTTAATATTTTTCTGTATTCGTTAAATGTCTTTTTATTATGATGGCGTTCACGCCAGAATAATACTGTCCTCAGTCTTCGTGCAGTGCACATTTTTAATTCATAACCAAACATTGTGCAATCATTTTAAACATTCATTTGTAAACACTTAAAACATTTTGACCCTGAAAGGAAAACAAAAGACACATTTTACACTGCACATTAATATTCCGTTATGGAAAAGTTCAAATTGGAGTGTCTTTGCACACGTGCATGCCCATGTGTCACGTGAGTGGTGAGCGCCGTCATGGACTTAACGCTGCTGGCTGTTAACCGGCGTCAGTGTGTTGTATAGTGTAACACATTTAAACAATTACAATTATTCAATGCCAAAATGTTTAACTAAAGTTAGTTAAAATACGCTGGAATACTGTCGTAAAAGGGATGCCGACTTCTGTGGTGCATTTGGTATAAAACTTGCATGCAATGTGAGGGGCTCTGGTTTCAGATTATGGGTAAAGTAGGGACTAAGTCATTTACATGCCTATAATTAATCAACGGGGTATAGTGTTATGTAATCTATAATAATGCTGTAGACACTTAAGTTATAATGTGTATATAGCAGCTATAACAGTAGGTCTTCCTATTTTCGGGGGAAAAAAATTCCAAAATTTGATGCGGGCCTTGAAATTCATTCTTCTAAGTCATTTACAGGCCTATAATTAATCTCCTACAGAATATAGCACTACGTATTCACTATAATTATGATGTAGACACTTTGAATATATATATATATATATATATATATATATATATATATATATATATATATATATATATATATATATATATATATATATATATATATATATACACACACACACACAATACACACACACACACAATATATACATACAATATGTCTTCCCGTTTTTGAAAAAAATTCTGAGAGGACGAGCTATTGTGGACAGAGCTTAATACAGAAAAGCGGCCTTTCTTTGCATGCCACAAATAATTCACTTTTTCTTTTAGTTTTCTTTTTGTAAGTGCAAATCAGGTGAGTAAGCGACATGTTTCACAACACGTGAGGCACTGATAGATCCCTTCTGCAGTGCGAGCATTCTTCGAACTCTGTTTAGTTTTATTTGGATGTGAGCTTTGTTTCTCATTCTCACTTTCTCCCAACCAGGCCCAGCAAGGGCGGGGGGTGAATCCCATTCTCCAACCTGCGTGACAAACAACTCGCAGTGAACATCGCCCTTGGTGGAATAAGTACATCCTTTGCCTGGAAAATGCAGTTTTTTTTATTTTTATTATTATTTATTATTATTATTATTATATATATATATATATTCTTGCTTGAATGCATGTGACCCCCCTTCATCTCAGCACGATTATCTTCTTCTGTTTCCCTCCCTTAGGTGCTGTCAAGTCCAGTGATTCAAATAAAAATAAATAAAGTTCCAATAGGGTGACTAAATGTTTCACGAGTTACATCAGTAAATAACAACACTTGCCCTGTGTTTTACAGATATGTGCCGCGCCCCATTAGAACACTGGCTTTTGTTTTACTACTGTACTCAGTCACTCCTGGAATAGCGTGGAAAGCTATAATGTGGGTCTGAGTTATGTCCGCCAACAGCCGCGTTATATCGGGCATTTACTTTATTGCAACACACACCAAATAAAAATATATGACATATAAATACACAGAAATTTTTTGACAATGTAAAAACATTAGTTACGTGACCTAAAATTTTCTGGCACCACTCTTTAGAATTCAAATGTCACTGTGATTGATATGACCTAAAATTCTTTAGCACCACTGTTTAGGATACAAATGTCAATTTGGTCCATGTAATCTCATCATTTACTGCCTAGACAGTACCAAACATTTTTTGACTCTTGCACACTTGTCTTTGTTTGTAATCATTGGCAACACTGAATGTGTGACGTTTGGTAACCATTCCTGGTTATGATGATGCAATATAAACTTGAGAAGCAATAAAGAAGTATCTTGCGTATGCAGTATGTACAATTGTCATTTATCATCATACCTCAGAACATAGTAAAACTTGGCACTGTCAAATGGAGTTATATTCGGTACTTATGGTTACGTCGGGCTTGTCTAGTGTGAGTGATGTAACCTGCAAGCGTGTAATTCATGTTTGCCTTGTGTTATACATTTTCGGTATAGCAGTAACAATGTATGTTGGTGGCTATATTGTTGAACTATTACGTCTTTGTGGATATATTTAACTGTAAATATTCTGCCATAGCTGGCCTTCATCTCGTAAAGCATCCAGAGAGTGTCAATTTGGAAAGTCCTATGGCCCTAAAGGGCGAAAATTATTTATTTGCAACTGGCCAAGATGAGTGCCTGGATAAAGTCAAGATCACACTGCTCAAAAAAATGCTAGGCTCCCAGGGAAGAGCCCTCTTCGAAACTGTCAACATCACATCTGAGGACAAGTTGGTGTATTCTAAAGTAAACGATGCATACCGAATGTTTGTGGCACTAAAAACAAATCCTCTGTATGAAAGGTTTGTGTTTTATCAGCATGTGCATTACGAGGATGAGTCTTGATCATTTCCTAACTGACTGTTGTTGTTTGATAAAAACATGTGGCTATGATCGTCCCGTGTCACAAGAAGAAAACATGCTGATCCACGGCTCCATCCAGGGCATCAAAGAAACATCTGTTTGAGAGTCACTGCTGAGGATAGAAAATGCTACCTTTGCTAAAGTTGCTGCATGTTGCCATCTGGTGAGCATAGGTAACAGCAGGCGAAGGAAATCCAAGCATGGAATTCTGTTAAAGATAGTGCTAGTAGTGCTAGTTGTGATTTTGTATCTGCCAAAGATAAGAAGTCATCATGCCCTAGGCCTAAAAACGATACTGGAGATAACAGTGAGTACATATGTTCTAGGTGTTGGACAAAGCACCAAGGCCAAGCAATGCCCAGTGTATGGGGGAAAAAACATGTAAAATGTGGCTTTATGAATAATTTTGCTTTCTCGTGCAAAGTTCGCAAAGTTAGAAAGGTTAAAGCAGATCATTTTTCTAAGGAATACCTTTACTGTGATGCTGTGACTGTCAATTCTGTTTATTCTAGAGGGACTAAAGCAACCCATGTTAATGAGTGGAGGAAATGTGTGTTAATTGAAGGCAAAGTAGTGAACATAAAACTGGACCCAGGGTCTGAAATAAATATCTTACCAATCAGTCTGTTCAGGAAGGTTGATAAACAATTTAAGTTTATGCCAACATCTCTCAAAATTGAAGTCTGGGGTGGTATTATTATTGCAGTCAGGGGATTGGTTGATTTATGTTGTTCTGTTAAAGGCCAGGAGTCATGTTGAGTTCGTGATAATTGATTCTGACAGTGCTCTCTTGTTAGGTTTCCAATCCTGAGTTGACTTAAGCCTTGTAAAAGGGTCCATTCTGCATGTGAAGAAGCAAAGACAGGTTTATAAAGGAGCACAGTGAAGTGTTTACTAGTATTGGCTGTTTCCCACTAGTATGTAGAATCAATGTTCGTGATTGTGGGAATCCTGTATGTAAGCCTTCAAGGAGAGTCCCCAAAGCAATCAGGCCTGCACTGAAACAATAACTGAATAAACTGGAACAAAAAGGTAAATGTAAAGTTGACAAACTTGCTTGGGTGAGCAAATTGTGGTTGTTGAAAATCAAGTGGGAAGTGTAGGTTATGTTTGGACCTCACTGACCTTAATGAGGTGGTTGACCAAGACTACCATGAGATACAAACTTTAGAAGAAATATCTGAAAAGCTCACAGGTAAAAAATATTGCTCTGTGTTTCACCTCAAAGAAGGATTCCACCAAGTACAACTAGATGAAGACTCGTCCCACAAGTTCTGTTTTTCAATACCATTTGTGTGTTACAGATATATGCGCATGTCATATGGCATAACCAATGCCCCAGAAAATTTCCAGAAGTTTATTGAAGATAATTTTGCTTCTTTTCCTGGAGTTGTCTTTGATTACATCTGCACTGGCAAAACTGAAGATGAACATGATAGGTGTGCGCAACAAGTGATGGAACGTGCAGCAAGTCTTGGCATCAATTTTAACCCAGATAAACTCTAGTACAATGTTTCTGAAGTAAGGTATGTAGGCAATATATTCTCTGTTGAAGGTATGTGACCAGATCCTGAGAGAATCCAAGCATTGACCAGTCTACAGGCTCCCAGCAATTGCAAGGAACTGCAAAGAGCTTTGGGTATTTTTAACTTTGTTCGCTGTTTGTGTTATATCCCTCATGTCTAGTTTGTGTTCTCTGCTGTATGAACTTCTAAAATCTGATGTGGAATGTCCTTGTAACATTTGATCCCAAAGCTCAACGTGTTATACAGTATGAAGCATCACAGAATAGGCGGTGTGCTACTCTGTTTCAGGAGGCCCAAAGGGTCTCCAGCCGGTGCACATTACCTCCAGGTCACTTACAGAGGCAGAGAAGAGCTATTCTCAGATTGAGAAAGAGCTCTCAGCCATTTCCTTTGCCACAGCTAAATTTCACTACTATGTTTATGGTAAAAGGGTATTAGTACTGTCTGATCACACTCCACTTGTTAACATTATGGTCAAGCCTATACATCATATAGGTTCAGCACGTCTTCAGCAGTTGCGTCTTAAATTGCTGAAATATGACCTAAATGTTACATATCTATGTGGTAAATTTTTGTATTTTGCAGACCACCTATCTCGATCGTATCTTCCAGATGAGGTGAGTGATGATCCCACAATGGTTGAAGTTGTCCATTTTATCAATAAGCCTCTACCCATGTCTGAAAAATGTTTGCTCCAGTTCCTGTTGGAAACCACCAATGATGCTGCCCTCTGTCTTAGTTTACAAATTCTGTCAGGCAGAGTGGCCACCCTATAATACAGTTTGTCTGGTTTGCTAACCTTTTTATAAAATGAGATATGATTTGTGTTCTGAAAATGGTTTAGTCGTCTGGGGTGATATGTTGGTTGTTCCTAAATATTTAAGACCATATGTACTACAGTTGCTTCATGAAGGTCACTGTAGGGAATCCAAGACTAAGTCCAAAGGCTGCCAATTGTTCTATTGGCCATCAATATCAGTGGACATTGTGCATTTCATACAAAAATGCTCTGTTTATGAAAAGTTCCATCCAATTACAAACAGGCACTCTGTCAACATCCCATAGCAAAGCTGCCAGATGAAACAATGGGTGAAAACATATTTGACTTGTCTGGGAAAGTTTATCTAAATCTTGTGGACAAATAACTCAAAATGGATAAATATTAGTGAGCTGCCTTGAAAAACTTATTTTGCTGTCATAAGTGCCATGCAACAGAACTTTAGTACCTACAGTTTTTCACGAGTACTCATGGATGACAATATGCCATTTAATTCTGTAGAGTATCGTCAGTATTACACTCAGAGTGGAATTGAGGACTGATCCAGCAGCCCTTGTCATTTTTGCAGTAATTAGGTTGGCATAAATGGCTGTAAAAATCAGCAAAATGCTGTTACTCATTAGTCAAGGCACTGACTACAGCAACTTACTTTGTAAACATAGAAATACCAGGGGATGGGCTCGTGGAATCCACGGGCTAGACCAGGATGGGTGAATCATGTAATTGGGGTATGTATGGTATGCACAATAACTTCTCGTGTTGCTTGCTCGCAACTCTTGACCCGCTTTTATTGTACGACAAATATGTGCCATAAAAGTAATATTTGTCATAAATAATTATTTGTGGGTTGTATGGGTTGGCAAAAAAACACTCAAGGTGCTCACTCGCACCTCTCGACAATTACTTGTGTGTGAATATTATGTTAAAAATGAAATATGGTATATTATGGTACACTCGTACCATTAAACCTTAATAAAGTCTTAACCGTTCATCCAATCTCGACCCGCGAGGCTTTTCAGGAAGCTTGCGGTGAGCTTTGGTATGCTCGCCACCAGCAGAGATAATTATGGTACAGATAAAAAAGTTCCTGTTCATATCTCGTGAACCGTTGGACATAGATCAAATTTTGTGAGTGTGTGTTGGCATGCCTAAAGCATGTAGATTCAATTATGGTACTCTTCTTGAAATTATACAAATTCCAAAAATTGTGGTATACCATGCCGTAATTATGGTACACAACATATGGGTATGTGAACTTGTGTACGTTAATTATGGTATATCCGAACCCAACGTTTGTGGTAAACATGAACCTTAGTTGTGGGCACAAAATTCCCCCACCTCCAAGTGGGTGGGTAGGCAACCACAACTTGCACCTATCCCCCCGGGCCACTATCGATCCCTCTCCCCCCCCCCCCCTTCCGTACCATTTTTGCATAAAGTGTTTAACTGTGCAAACTTTCATTCTTGAATATAGAGTAGACTCCTCTTTCTGGCTTATATTGTGGTGTCCTCCTCAGTTGCTATTTAATAGGAGACACCAAGGTTAACTGCCTGTTTCATACAACTCCCTTAAACCTAGGTTCATCTGCCCAGACATGTTGTTAGAGTGCTAGTTCTCAAGGTGCGGCAAATGAAGGGAGTGTACGACAAAAATGTAAGTCAACAGGAAGGAAAATTTATTAAAGGGGGAAATGTGGTTATCAAAACACACAAAAAAGACAAGTGGGTGCCTGGAGTTATCGGGGATCAGCACCCATCTCCTCGCTCATATTAGGTATGAGTATTGGTTAGTAAGATAATCCATCAAAATGTGATTCACCTAAAAATGTCCAAAACTTTGCAGAGGCCCCAACAGTCTACTCCAATATTGCTTGAGGCAGATAATACTGAGACCAGCCTAGGTAGTGAAAACCTCTATCCTAATCAAGCAGGCCTATGACTGAAGCGGGTCTCAAGCACTTCGGCATCATAACCTGGCTTCCGGGGATTTGAGCATCATATTGTTACTGGTGCTGTAACTGATTTATTTACTGTGCGCAGTAAGGACTCTAATCAGGAGGCAACAGACAGAAGTAGTCCTACCCCAGCAACCAGAAGTGGAAGGGTTGTGAAGCACTTAAATTTGTAGGATTATTAGTAATAGTTGGCATTGTTACTAATTACATCTTCATACTCCTTGTAAATAGTAGCATTGTTTAATGTAAAAAGAAATTTGTAAAGATCTGTTTTGTTACAGTGTGCATAAAGAAGTATCTTGTATCTGCAATATGTACGATTGTCATTTAGCATCGTACCCCAAAACATAAGTAAAAATTGACTATATTTAAGGACACCAGAAAGTTTTTAATAAAACATCTCAAAATCGGTAAATAAATTACTTTAAAGCGTTGTTCGATATTGTCATAAAATTTACAAGGCGGTGCCAAAAAGTGGTGTACAAATTGACAAAAGTGGAAAACATTTTAATTTCCAAATTACTCTCACGAGTACCTTCATATACACATTTTCACATAAGTGTTATCAACTCATATTCACAGCTATGACAGAAAAATCTTTTATTTACAGCCCTGCCTTTGAGTAATATGATGATAGTATTATTTCAATGTTCTCTACTTTTAAATTTGTGCACAAATCTGCCAAAATGTGACCAAAAGAAGAAAAAGCTCCTTCATTGTCCACATTTGATGGCAGTATCCACAAAGTAGAAATGGCACACTCTGCAACGTCACAGTAACTCTCTTTTAACCCATTCAAAACCTGTAGAACATCAACTTTGCTTTCTTCCTGCAAAATGGCTTCAACCTGCTTTTGGAGTGAAAGATACCCTTCTAGAAAATTTTTCTCTTGAACTTGACCAAGAAGAGGTACTCCAAGATTTCGAAATTCTTGTTTCACAGCACACTAGGTTCTAAATTTTTGAGCTAGTGAGCTCACCAACAGTTCCTCTACTTACTAACAAGAATGTGTCTTGCAAATCTGACACTTTGGAACTGATTTTGTGCATCAGTGGATACGTTGATCTTTCCACTCAACTAACGCTGAGCAGTGTTCCAACAGAAACTGAGTTGAGCACTGAATAACAGATACTTCCTCAACGTCTAAGGCTTTGAAATATACAGTAGCACTGCCACCATCTTCTATTTTGTTCACGTATTCAACAATGTCTGGTAAGTATTCATGCAAATACATTGCAGATCCAAACCATGAGTTCCATCGCATCATTACAATGAGGTTATGTTGGATGCGCCTGCGCCGACACGCTACCATTAGTCAAGTCCCTACTGCACTGCCGAACAACTGCCAACTGTAACTTGCCCTAGTTACAATCCCGCGCCGCTCCGGCCCGGAGGACCAAAAATATTCCATGGCGGAACTTTCAGTACCACAAATAAAACAATTTCCACAATCACCATACTCTCAGCACAACTAAGTTCGCCATCTTGCGTTCTCATTACCGACTTTCACCAAGGACGAACTAACAGTTTAACTTGACCTAGATGACTATTTCTCATGAATGCCATACACCCGCCACCATAGATAATGTAGTCTCTGCCTACTTCCATATTTACACTGGGTCACTGAACAGTATACATAATATATCAAAAGATTTTGACTTTATTTCTTCATTGATTTTTGTCCCTGTCAATTGCTCAACTGCTGTGTATGAAAGGTTTGTGCTTAAAATCGTGGCTCAGGATCATTTTTGATTCTACCTTTTGAGATAAGGGTCTAGTAGTAACTTCATTGTATATTACTTCCCATCTTATCCCATTGTTACCATCATTGTATCTTTTAATATCCTCCAATACACAAGTCCATTGGCATTGAGGTGGTGCATCTTGTTTTCTTTTGTACATTTGCCGCATTTTCTTTAAAAAAAAAAAAAAAAATTCTAAAACAGTCTGCTGAATTACAGTCAGTCTATACAGATTAATTTAATTTAGAATGTAGTAAGATACAATCTAATAATAATTGTGTTAGGTACAGTGAAAGTTTTATCATGTTTGATCATATATTTAAATGAAAATAAATAGTAATTTTTCTATCATATCTAGATTATATAAATTGATAAATAATTATTTTTCCAAAAGTGTTGTATTATCCACACTAAAATAAATACAGTTTAAAATATGACATCTCACTTATTCACAATTTGTGTGTAACATCTTTCCCTGAAGTGGGAGAGAAGCGCAACACACTATTTCATTATATGGAAATATTTAATAATTTTTTCCTGATCAGTGATTCAGAATATTATATGCAAAACAATATACAAGAAGTTACTGATATAACTAATAAGCCTACTTTCCTGAATGTGGGTGCATTTAATTTTAAAATAATTTCTTAAAAACATAGTTGTATTAGATATTAAATCAGTAATAAATGCAACAGTATTGATACAATTACATGTACACACTTGCATTACCAGGACTCAAACCCAGAAAGTCGCTTAGTATAAGCTAGTGTGCAATCAACTGCATTACAGAGGTCAGATTCAAGCGTCAACTTCAAATTTAATGAGTCTAATGTTTCAAATGATAGGGTTTACTAAACTAAAATATTGTTACATGGGAGGCCTGAGGAGCATATCTGAGTAAATCAGGGAATAGATGTCTTAGTAAAAATAAAAGAACTAAATTAAATCATTTTATTTATTCTCAATGCTACAAACAGTCAAACATCTGTTACTTGCCAGTCTGAGCATCCCTTTAACTCTTATTATTTTTATTGAGCACAATATTTAATTACTATCTTCATTTCAGTTGAAGTATTTATCACAGTCTATACTCTTACTAATGTTCCTTAAACTGCTCCAATTATTTCCACATGTTTAGTTAAAACTGTTCCATCATCCCGAATGTATTTTCACTTACGCATCCAGTCCACAGTCTCGCAGATCAATCCCGATTCTCACTGCACACAAACTCGCCGACACACTTTCGCAGATTGCAACAGTCATCCCTCGCCGCTCTGGAACCGCCCAACCTGTCACTTAAGTCGCACGAAACGGCACACTCTCAGCTCTTAATCACTCCACCTTCAATGCATATATATGGTATTTATACTTAGGGTAGGTGCCATGTAGAACGTTCTCTGCTAACCAAGTTCTAGGAAAGTTAATGGTGATGACGATTAGTTTCCTGCATGATAAATGGAGAAATAAGGGCTTCTCAGGGTCAGCGAGGCACGAGCTGCGATAAGAATTATTGTGTCCGCTTGCTTTCTGTAACATACATGGCCACCTGCCTATCGCTTGCCTGTTCATTCAAAACAGTCCTTTGCCACGCTGCCACTTCTATCATATAATTACTCTCTGTCCATTTCTTCACTTGCTCGTGCGGGGCAGACCAACTTCGGCAGTGCGGACCAGCGACCTGTAACCCTGCCCCCTTCTCAAGTCTGTTCGTCCTGAACCGACACTGCAACGTCCGGACCTTCGTAGACTGTCACTGTGGACAACCTTCGGCTCCACCAGAGAGCCTTGGCGACAAATCCGAAAGATCACATCATTGATCTTCTTCAGAATCTTGTAGGGGCCTTCCCAACATTTCTGTAGTTTTGAGTACCCTCTTTGTCTCTGTGGGTTGTACAGCCACACCAGTTTTACTTATTAAAAATACCTCTCCCGACATTCTCCTCTCATACCGGGTCAGCATCCTCATCCAACGTACCCTGAAGCACTGGTAGCTGCTGTTGACTGCCTCACTCCCTGTCTCGCGTTCACGCAACTGGTTCTTTACCCCAGAACCACTTCCTGAATGGGACTACTATCATCAGGGCCACTACTGAGGGAGAGTATCAAATCATTCGCTCCACGCCATGGGCTCCTTTCACTGCTGTATGGCACAGTGTGTACAGAGGGTCTGGACAGTATTCGCAAGTTATGTGCATTTTCCAACTGCTTTGTAAAGTGTGTAGCTTGCAGCATTAGCTCATTGATGTAGTGTCTCAGTTGTTTGGCATATGCACAAAGCTTACAAATTTCTTCACACAAGTGCTTGCGCTCATCGCTGCCATTTGTTCTTCACCATGCTGTCTCTTTACTGGCTGCTGCTTTGGTTGTGGGCATGGGGTGGCGAGCAACCGGGGAAACCGGGAAAAGTCAGGGAACTTTGTGTGAAAGCCTGTAATTTTGAAACTTGCTATAGGCCCTAATCAAGCAATTTTTGCTAGATAATTTTTATGTGTAATGCACCCTGTAATTTGGTTTTATGCATTATTAACACACAGCACTTACGACCCCCGCCAGAAAAATAACGGCTTGTATAATTGGATGCTGGGGTTATGTAGATTGGAGAGGTAGAAATCCATAGGCGATAGGTTGGGGGAGCGAGGTGGCCAGTAAACGGGACCTCCCCACCCAATCCACCAATGTTCAAAAGCGGTGGCTATGTGATCATGTATGCAGCGGCCGTTGTGAGCTGGTGCACCATCACACTGGAACCACATGGCCTCTCGAATATCCAGACTCACATCCTCCAACAGCCCTGGTAGAACATCCCGCAGGAAATGCAGATATGTTGTAGTGTTTAGGTGTGGTGGCAAAATATGCGACCCTATTGATCTGTCATTTATCATCTAAGCCTATACATTTACTGAAAACTGCTGTTGATGCCTGGTTGGGTACGTTGTGTGGCTGTGTTCCTCAGTCCATGCATGAGTTATCTGTATCGAACAAGAGATCCCTGGTGAAGCAGCACTCATCAGTAAACAGTACGTACTGTAGGAATTGTGGCTCTTGATCGCACTGCTGCAACAGCCACTGGCAGATCTCCACATGTGCAGGAAAGTCAGCTGCCTGCAAACCCTATTACTTTTGTACGTGGTACGGCCAAAGCAGTTGTTCATGGAGTACTTCTCTAACAGATTCATGGTTGTTGTGCGTAGCATATGCTATCGCCAGTGTGCTGGTGGATGGCGTCTCATGAACTCGTTCCAACACGTCTTCTTCAAAGCTTGGTATCCGTACTGTCCCTCCCATAAACTGCAGTTGATGCGCACGAACATTGTTTGCACAGGGGGCTGTCTGTTAGGGAATCTCTGGCAGTACAATCTCTCTTCTTCTCTGCCATTGCTGCGAGCTGAAACCATAAACTAAATGTATGTCTGCTAGCTCCGCAAAGGTGTAGCATGGCATGGTTGGTGTGCTACTGCAACTATGGCCGCAGCGTGTCTAACACATACAGTGGACACCTGCAGTACTATGCGTCAAATGAAGAAGTGTGAAACACCTTCAACCTACACATGTAATGCCCAGTACATGCTGTTACACTCTCAGTTGCCACTGGGTTGTCGACTAACCGTGCTCGCTGGTATTGCAGTGTTTTAGTATAAGGCAGCATTTCCAGATGGGTACCGTAATAAAATACCTTCCATTTCATATTGTGTACCATCCCTATTAATTTGTAACACTTATACATTGACAGCATATATATATATATATATATATATATTAGACACTAGACACACACATTTAAATAACTTTATTTTAAAAATTTATCAAATTTACATAATTTTAGTTACACACTCAAACATATTGTTCGTTCAAAAAAATAATTATGATTTAGCCTATTTTTATAGAACAAAAACTACAATTTGTATGAGGTGCTGAATATACAGTTTCTAGCTTCATTTCGTCTGGTGTTAGAGCTTTTTGTGAATGTCTTGCCACAATATTTGCAAATGGTCAATACTCTTGCAAAACTTCGACTTCCAGAGTCCAAAGGCTATTGTGCTAGCATTGACGATGTCTTCATATCCTTAACCGCAGTTCTTTTAACGCGTGCTGCATTATCATACTACTAAATACGATTACGACTCATTTCACATCACGCCACGTGTATCTACTTCAACCCACGTGAGATTCGAACCCCGCCAACCTGTACACGAATATTACGGGCCTCCACAATCCTGGAGGGCCCCCAAACATGTGGATACCAAGGTTACACAAGCCAGTGGACATGTCGCCCTCCCCTGCGCTGAGAGCCTACAAGCCATCAGCCGCCTCAGAGCATGGCAGAGTGCCACTGAACATTTATGAAGCTTATAGATGACTAGAGGGTTGCTACCCCCACTCCGGCCTTGCACCAGAGGGATGTCACACGCCCCCGCAACCCACAGTCGCACTTGTCCTTCGGACTATATAAGTCCGTGCACAACAGGGTTCACAAGTTATTCTTGCAGTTTCTCAATCTCGCTCCACCCCTTCTAGTTCTGGGGCCTCCAACAACCTCCAAGTCTTCAGCAGCCTACCAGAGGCTGCTCCCATAGTCGACAACAGTCTTCGGCAACCACCAGTTGCCATCACCAGAGGCTTCAGTGATGCCAATAACTACAGCTTACCAGAAGCTTCTTCTGCAACCATCTTTGAATGTTACTCCTCTCTGCTACTAGAGCAGTGAACATTACCTTCTTTGTCTCTTCTAGACACCTCGTGATTTAGTTAGCTTCGCTTAGTATTTCTATTAACAGTAGACTAGATTAACTTCCCGCTTAGCCTAAAACCAGGTCATGTACACCTGGCCAGCGTAGGTTACTTCCAGCATACCGTCTGCTTGGTAGGAGATAGCAAGTGTCACTATGTTTATTGAGTCCTCAATAAAGACAGCTATGTTCTTTAGCCATGAGTATTATTTATACTACGCTTGCTAGGAACAATATGCATTGTGCACTGCTGACCAAGACCCTGCATTTGACTACAAACTAGGCTACGGCGGAGAAGTCCCTTCTGGAATCTATCAGTCTCATACATACACCATTCGACGGCCACCTGTTATAGACCTCCGGGGATAGAACAGCAGAACCACCGCCACTAGATACTCCTCCAACCAGGGCGAGACAGTACTCTTGGGTTGTATCCCTACCAGAGAATTTAGGTGCTGGCGGGGGTATCTGCTCGAGTGCTATGGCCTGGCCTTGGTTGCGATACCACACCCAGTAGTAGCAGGAAGGCGGCCCATACTGCTCAATACTTCTGATCTGCTCTTTAGTGGTGGGGGGGTCTTCTGGAGCACCGAGCTCGTGGCGGCATCTGCTACTGGTAGTACACTAAGTTAGGGAATTGTTTCGCGTCTGTGATGCACAACCCGTGTTGTTCAGCGGCAGTCCACACTCTATGCCTTTCAAGGTGAGGCATGGCTGACGGTGAGAAGAGCAAAGGACAGTGCACCTCGCTGCCCAGCAATGGGATGTATTGGCTCCATCGACAGCAGACAGGCAGAATGTGACTGCGCTGCCTTAATCATCTTTTTGGACACACTGGCTGCTCCTGTATTTAATTATATTGTTTTCCCTTCACATATCCGTACACACCAAGACTATCACCCTGTCCTGAGTGGTTTGGTGTAAGGATCTAAGTTGAGGTACGTGATCTCCAACACCAGGTTCTGGAGCAGAGAAGGAGCCGCCTGTAATCTACGGTACCGTGTTGGCCTACACTGTATGAACGACTTGAAGTCAGTGACTGCGCCATCAACGCCTGCCAGCAGTCAGCCCCAGTCATCCAACCGGCCGAAGAAACGATAAGTAAGTCAGGTAAACCCGACATCTCCCACCAGTTATCTGCTTTACCACGTAAACCTGTAGCGGGCCAGAAGGTAAACAGCTATCCAACACTAGCCAGTCAGGCTATCAATAATGTTGTGCCAATCCACAATGCGACGTGTCCAGTAAAAGTATTGATCCAAAGACGCCAACTGGAACAATAAATCATTTAACACGCGTGCTGGTCTAGCACAGTGAAAGCCACGATGACTGTGCCGCTTATCAATAACCCGGGCGCGCATCAAGTGATTAGTCTGGCGCCCAACGTGGGTCGCCTGACTGATTAACTATTCGCAAAAATAAAGCCGATCCAACCCAACCCAGAGACCTAAGAGTCAAACCAGGAAAGCGAAGCGGACTTCGGGGAGTCCGATAAATACCCCGTGGCGCCCATAGCCATCGTCGTGTCAGATTCAGAGCTCAACGCCACCAATGGCATGAACCATGACTCAGAACACAACATAATAATAAAGAAGTATAGCCATTGTGACTGTTCCGGTACTGGCTCACTCCTTATCTACTGCGGCAACATGTTCCACCACGTATACTTAGGCTGGCCTGATGAAGCCCTTAACACAGAAGGTCTGGAATGCCGATTCGAAACCTGCCGCACGCAGCCAACCACCTTCTGTAACGAGGTCACATGCCCCGATTGAGACATTAACAAAATATGTTGCACGACGTGTAGCGAACCCTACAATTACCTATGTATAGGGTGGCCAGACGAGTGAATCGCGATACCGGGCATGTCCTATCAATGCGAAAGGTGTAGGAGGAAACATATTTCTCACTCCCGCTGATCACAACCGTCTCAGATCTACATACAGCCCGGAACGGCACCAGGGCACCCAGCAACCAGACGAAATGACGACATCCAAATAACAGACTTTGCGGGCAGGCCACATGAAGACCCGGTATCATTCACGCAGGAACGCGAGAAAGAATTTTGAGAGACAGACATTCCACCTAATAAATGGGTAAGCAGGGCACAGTTACACTTAAAGGGCCTTGCATTAACGTGGTGGGAACGATATGGTGAATTCCTCACCGAATAGAAGCAATTCAGCAACCGACTAGCTACAGAATTTACTGGCAAGGATATGTTGGCGAGATTAACGACACAGTTCTACAGCCAGACCCACGTATCCGAAGACAAGGCATAGATATTCATTTGCAGTAAGTTGCAAATGTTTCAGCAAGTATTTCCCAGGGTTGATGAAGCTGTGTCCGTCCAATCGATCAACCAAATGCTGTTATCGAGCTTGAGGAACATCCTCCTCACAGTTAGACCCACGACCATTGACGAACTAGTAGAATGCGCAGAACAAAATTTTGCAGCGCAAGTGACATTCGAGAAACCGCAATCAGTAAAAACCCCTGAGTCACAAGCACCAACTGTAGATAGGCCTAAGAATGCGTCCACACCCACGCCACGCATGGTGTTCGTGCCTAAGTGCCCATTCTGCCCAGGGAATCACTGGAACAAGGTCTGCCCATGCAAATCTGCTGGGTCGACAATCTCTGCAAATAAAGTCGGTCACACCGAACCACCGAATCAATCTAATAAAATGGAGAAACCTGCCCCCGCTATGAGGGTGGGAAACGACGCCACCAGGGTGCAAAGCTGGCCACCACCACTGGACCACAAGGGCCCAGCCTACAGGGCTTAAATGATGAACCGTTACTATCCATAGCCATGCATATTGAGATAGAAATAAATGGAAACAGAGAACTCGCATTGCTTGACTCAGCCACAACCGGAAACTTCATCCGAAGGAACCTGTTAACTCCGGAACAGCTATAAATTATGCGACCTCAAACAAAAACTGTCCGATTGGCACAACACGATACTACCCTGCGAGTTGACGGCCAAATCACCCTGACAGTAAATCTACTTCATATATCTGCGCCAGCTGAATTTGTAGTGTCACCTGTACTTTCCAAAGCGGTAATACTCAGCTGTCCATGGCTCAGACAACAGCAGTGCATTATCGATCATGGGCAATACCATGTGTACTTGGGCGATAAAGAGAGAGTAACCGTGAATTGGGACCACAACCCTGAAGACATCACACCAACACCCATTGACCTCACTCGAATCAATCATGAACTAGGGAAATCGAATATAACCGCCTGAAACAAGTATTGGACGAACATGCTAGCGCATTTGGCCATGGACAGTTGTTATGTCAGACTCATTCGATTCAACACGAGATCTGGATGACGACCGAAATCCCTGTATACAACCGTCCATACCGGGTATCAGTGCGCCGTCGCAACCTGATAATGGAACAAATCAATGACATGAAAGACCAGAGGATTGTAGAACTTTCTAATTCCCTCTACAACTCCCATGTGGTCCTAGTTCCAAAAAATTACGACAAGCTCAGGTTTTGCGTAAATTACAAAGCCTTGAATGAAGTGACGCACCCTATCACTCCTGCTATTGATCTAACTCATACCCTGCAAGACATTGGTGAGGCCAATATATATAGTACCCTGGATATGGAGTCCAGGTACTGGCAAATTGTGGTACATCTGGACAGCTGGAAGTACATGGCCTTCACGACACCCGAGGGCGAAACCCTACAGTTGAGGGTAGTGCCTTTCAGGTTAAAAAACGCCCCAGCCACATGCCAATGCCTCATGTCCGCAGAGCTACTGATGGGATACATCGGAGAGTTCTGCTTTGCATAACTCAATGATGTGATCATTTATTCAAATACCTGGGAGGAGCACCTCGGTAACTTAGAGCGAGTTCTCGAAAGACTGGAACTATATGGAATGACCTGCAAACTATCAAAGAGCTATTTCAGCAAGTCGTTGATTGATTACTTAGGTCATGTAGTTTACCACAAGGGAAATTTTCCGCAACAGAGCTCGATACAAGCCATTGAGGAGGCCGAAGAACCGACTAACAAAAGACAGCTACGACGGTACCTGGGTTTGTGCAACTGGCTAAGAGACTTTGTACCAAACATCACACACCACATGGCACCACTTCACCTGCTCCTCGAGAAGGAGACTCGATGGCGATGGGGACCAGAACAACAACAGGCGTTGCAAAATTTGAAGGACAGCTTCAATAATATACAACAACTCCATCGGCCCCAAGGAAATCAACCTCTAATTCTGCAAACAGATGCGTGTCAGAATGGTCTAGGAGCCGTATTATACCAGGAAGAGACAGACGGCCACCCACATGTGATAGCGTATGCCTCAATCCTGCTGAACGCAACCGAGCAGCGCTATCACATCAATAAACAGGAGTGTCTAGCAGTTATCTGGGCGGTAAGGAAATACTGATATTACCTCGAAGGAAAACATTTCATCCTGTGTACCGATTCAAAAGCCCTCCAGTGGCTACACAAGTCAAGGAATGCCAAGGTCAAACACGGACAGTGGGATATGTTCCTTACTGAGTTCGATTTTGAGGTCCTGTTCCGCCTCCCGACACTGGAGAGGGACAAGAAAACTAAAGAGGAAGAAGGGGAAAAAATGTCCCCTCCCCCTCAGGTAGTACGTAGTCGGGAAGAACAAATTCATCTCCTCCAGCTACAAATAACATGTCACCAGATCACGATGAGCCAGCAGGAGTACCCTAACATTCGCCGCCTTCTACGGGAGCAACCGCAAAGTTTCGAGTTAAGGGATGACGTTGTGTGGACACCCAGCGGACAATCCACCGCCCAGTGGAAAATATGGGTCCTGTAACAACTACATGCCGATATATGCAGACACCACCACGATCATCCTCAAGCTGAACACCCGAGTAAAAGAAAGACCCTGTTGGTCATCAGGATCTGTTATAGCTGGGACGGAATAAGCCACGACGTCCGACAGTACATAAGCAACGGCATCACGTGCTGCCGCGGCAAAGCATATACAGTTCCTCCACCTACAGCACAAAGTCTTAAATTTTTTTTTGTTTTGGGGCACCTGGAGTGATGTTTTTATTTATAACACCGTGCTCAAATTTTTTTTCCTAACTTTTATGTGATAACTGCCCTTTTATGCTTCGTTGACGTTGTGCCGTATTTGTTGCCACAAAACTTACAAAGAAAGGTATTTTAATTGAAAAATCAATTTGAAGTCATTCATGAACAATCTTTATATATATAGCTCTCTAAAAATAAGTACAAAATGGTAAACAGTATCAAAACATTTCGGGATAAAAATGTTAACTTTATGTATAACAAATGCAGCTCTTTCTCTTAATTTTCTAATACTTATTTCTTAATAATTTGCCTTTGAACCAGTTAAAAATGCACAATCTCCAATAAGTTAATGACAAATGACTAGAACATAATTATTTTTCTTGTATTCAATACATAAATTTGTATATTACTTACGATATGTATAAACAGTTACCAAATACCACAAAAAGCTGTTTCACAGTATGCTACTCACTAAATCTTGAATATAAGAATTATAATAAATTATTTTTAAAATATTGAATGCCTCGAAATGAGAGGGTACCAAGCCGGTCAATCAAAGCCTCCTATTTCCACAAGACCAGAGACAGAAAATCATTACACAGCATGAATATGAAATGAGTATTAAAGTTACTATAAAGTTATGAGATCACCGGCTAACATGCCTCGCTATTAACCGTATCCCAAATAAAATAGATACACATGTAAAAACAAGTTCCCTGCTTCTCTTTTGCTCAAACAAAATGTGAGTATATGAAACGCTCTTAAAATCTCAAATCCTAAATTTTCACTTTATACAGTTTTTTACCAAATGCATGTTACGTTAAAGCTCTGTTCAGGCTTATAATTGTATAGCTGCAAAGGTGTATGCCACGTAATATCAAACCACCTTGCATAGTTCCCCAAAACTTGACACGTGAATTAAATTGGATATTCCAACATCTCCACAATATTAAAAACTCCTCATAAAATAATAAATTGGCCCACAAGTCATTAAGTGCATTATGAAAAATCAATAATTCCAAGGGCGGTACATACTAAAGCCCATTTAACCATTTCAATTTCGCACCAAGTATTCTCACAAAAATCCAATAATCAATCAATCCAGACAACATACTGTGAAGCAGCTTACCGAAAAACAATTTGGAATGGGAAGCCTAAAAAATACAATTTGGAAGTTAAAGCCATTACACAGATGTTCTCTAGAAATATTAAATACTATCCCTCGCACATAGTGCTGCAATACATCTCACGTCATGAAACATCTTAACACTGCACCCATGACTTACCTCAGAGTTAGCGACGCCCCTCAATACATAATACTTAAAAATAAGTGTGTTGTACAACGACGGTATCTAGCAGTGAAATGATCGAGGCCCAGAACAATTTAAAACTTTTCAGGTTGGCAGGCTTCGAGTATGCATGCGCCAGGAAAGGAGTTAGATAAAAACATTGAGGTTGATGAAAGTAAGAGGTGAATGGTAAACGACAGAAGCTGAGAGTTGAAGCTGCTAGCGCAGCACAAGTCACAGCTGCGCAGGACAGCGCATCCTCCACCCCTTAAAAGCATGCCTGGCATTGAATGTCCAAAGTTGCAAAGTCACACAGGTGAACATCACAGTACATAACAGTATCTCATAAGACACAATAGAGAAGTGTGACATCTCATCAACAGTCGAAAAGAATGCTTGAAGTAAGACAGGTAGAAATGACAGAGTACAGTTACATATAATAGAACACATCTTGAACACGTCGAGTCAGATAAGCGATAATGCACTAAAGTCGTTCCCGGGAATGGTGAATATGGAGCTCCAACCCCTGGGAGCATCTGATGTAGAAGTCTTCTCGGCCATACGAGGGTGGAGGCTTGCGTTCAGAAGACTGCAGGCATAGAGATGGCAGCAGGATGAACAGCAGAGAAGCGGGTTGCTGGCGACTCCACAGACACTCAAGGCAGCAGGCAGAACTCAGCCGGGGGGAAAAAAAGAGGGGGGTGGCATGAAATAATATCGTTAAAGAAAAGGAAAAAAGACACAAGCGTTAACAATCATTTTAATTCTCAGATAAAAATACTAACAATTGTGTACAGTGATTAACAAAGAAGCCACCCACCAACTTATAACACTTCAATTTCGATAATGAAACTCTTTGAGATGGGTGACATGGGCTTTGCGATAATCACGTTTAGAACCTGGATGAGTTAATAAAACTGTGTTGGGGGTGAGGACCATTGAATTTAGGTATTAGCTTAGAGCCCAAATCTCTGCTACTATCAGGTAGTGTAAAATTCCTACAGAGGACCTTGTCCTCAACTTGAAAAGGCACAGGGACCTTAGCTTGATCAAGGCACATGGCAACCTCCTGTTTCACGATAGCGAGACGACTGCACACACCAGCCAGCAGACGGTCCCAATCAGCATCAAACAAGCAAACAGGTGGGGAAGGAATATTCCATATGTTAAGCAATGGATGACTCAGATGGCGAACTAGGAAGGGGAGAGAAGGAGGAACCCCAGTCGAATTGTGAAGTGCACTATTAAACCCTAGGTTAATAAAATCCATATCTTTAGCCCAGGCCGCCTGATCCTGATTATAAAAAATTAATAAACACGTCTTCAGATTTATATTAAATTGCTCTACCTGGTTTCTTTTTGGAAAGCAAGGGCTCGACCTATAGTACTTCATCGCCCACCAAAAGTACGTCTTTACGTAAATAAGAATGAAAATAACTGGCATTATCGGTAAGCAGTTCTGCAAGTGCACCGAAAACTTTCCAAATTTCTTCTGAAAGAGCCTTCACTATACTGGATGCTTTCATATTTTGCAATATCAACAGAATCTTTGTAAATGTATCCAACAAAATTAACACACAAATGTTCCCTTTACATGAACGAACCAGAGGAGGGCCAAAAATATCAACATGTACAATCCACCAACGATATTCAGAAGTCTGCACTACCGACTGACCAACGTTTGTTTGTTTGGCTTGCTTACATTTTTGACAATCGGGACACGTGCACATAAGCTGACATATCTGTTTTAAAGTGGGCCAAGCAAAATGAACAGAAATTTTAGTAAAGGTTATATTGACCTCTAGGTGGCCTCCATATACAGAATCATGAAAATATTTTTAAATAATGGGACGCAACAGTTTTGGTACTATCAACTTCTTCGCACGTCCATGTTTCCCAGTATAATACAACAGTCCATCTCTTTCTCCATAAGGAACAGACATTCCGGCGGTAATATCCGACCATACTTGCGAATACCAAATATCCACGGCTTATGCCTCGCAGAACTGAACGAAGAGTTCGGGGAACCCCTTTATCACACCTAACGTGGCTTCTGCTACATTGTTTTTGACCTCAAAATCCGTAGGATCGTAAATGCGGGACAATACATCCACCACCAGATTGTTGGCACCGTGAACATGATGGACTTTAAATCTGATACGCGACAAGCGTAACACCCATCGGCCCAGTTTATGGAGTTGATGGAGATGATTAAGTACCCAACTTAACGCCTGGTTGTCGGTAAATAAGTCACATTCTGCGTGCTCAACATAAGGTGCAAATTTTTCCAAGTCGAACAAACAGGCCAATGTTTCTTATTCATAAACACCGAGATTACGCTCAGTTCCTGACAACGTTCTGCTCGCGAAAGCCATGGGAGCAGTATGACCATTCTCCCATTGTCCCAAGGCAGCAAGCACCTAAAGCTACAGACGAGACGTTGACTTGAACAATGAAACATTGCAAAAAAATCCGGTAATCTCAAAACTGGGATAGAAGAAAATTTCTTTTTTAAAACCTGAACTGCAGATTCTTGATCCGGACCCCAAACAAAATCCTGTCCTTTTCTCTTCAACATATTTAAGGGGGTCAACTAATTAGAAAATTGCTCCATGAATCTCACATGATAACCCGTCAGACCCAGGAACTTTTGTACAGCTTTGATGGTACATGGATGAAGGAAATTTACATAAGGGAGAACACTGTCTGGATAAATTAATAAACACCCTTCACTTAAAACGTAACCCAAAAATTTAAGTTTGGTGGAACACAAGGTGACCGTCTTGGGGTTTACCGTCAAATCATACTTTCCGCATATGTTCAAGCACTAAATGTAAATGTTGCATGCACGCTTCAAAATCTTTGCTATAAACGATGATGTCATCCACGTAGTTCAATACAAATTTGATTTTAAGTCTGAGAGTATGTGATCTAACACCCTGGCTAATGCTTGACTCCCGAAATTTGCTCCCCATAGTGACGCACATAAATTCATACTTATTCCAATAGGTTAATGAGAAATGACTAGAATATAATTATTTTTCTTGTATTCAATACATAAATTTGTATATTACTTAGATACGTACAAACAGTTACCAAATGCCAAAAAAGCTGTCTCGTAATATGCTTACTCCCTATATCTTGAATATAGGAATTATAATAAAATATTGTTAAAATATTGAATGCCTTCAAATGACAGGGCACGGAGTTGGTCAATCAAAGCATCCCATTTCCACAAGACCAGAGGCAGAAAATCATTACACAGCATGAATATGAAATGAGTATTAAAATTGCTACAAAATTATGAGATCGCAGGTAAACATGCCTCACTAATAATGGTATCTCAAATCAAATAGATACACCCAAAATCAAGTTCCCTATTACTCTTTTGCTCAAACAAAATGAGCGTATATGAAACGCTCTTAAAATCTCAAATGTTAAGTTTCCACTTGATACCGTTCGTCACCAAATGCATGTTACGTCAAAGCTCTGTTCAGGCTTATAATTGTATAGCTTCAAAGGTGTATGCCATGTAATATCGAACTACCTTGCATAATTCCTCAAAGCTTGACACGTGAATTAAATTGGATATTGCAACATCTTCACAATATTAAAAACTCCTCATAAAATAATAAACTGGCCCACAAGTCATTAAGTGCATTCCAAGGGTAGTATATACTAAAGCCCAGAACAATTCAAAACTTCTCGGGTGGGCAGGTTTCGAATACGCATGCTCCAGGTAGGTAAAAACAAAGAGGTTGATGAAAGGAAGAGAGAATGGAAAACGACAGAGCACAGCACCGGCTACTGAGAGTTGAAGCTGCCAGCGCAGTGCAAGTAAAAACCAAGTCACAGCTGCGCAGGATGATGCAACAGTGTGAAAAGTCACTACAAACAGTGAATAACAACTGTACCCGAGCGATCAATAAACTGGCCAGATGTTGCTGGGGGGGGGGGGGGGTTACTTAGGCAGTGTCCGAAATGACAGATTCATTTTGTAAGTTTCACTTCGGACATTGTCGGCAGTCACTTGTTTAGCACTCCCGGCAACACATTTTTACACTAACTGTGAAAAATATTTTTATCTAAATTTCATGTTTAAAATGGATGTAATATCTACAATCCTCACTGGAATGCTGCACATACGGTATAATAAATAAGAAAATAATAAGTTATTCAATAATGGCTTCAAAAAAATTTGTTGTAAAATATATAAACAAAGCACAACTGTTACTAGCGTTTTAAAATATGCCTAGTGTATTTTATGAACAAAATTAATTATTTGTTTTAGAAAACATTTGTGCGGTGTTCATTTTGTATTTATGCTAACATCTACTAGATAGAAAATATGAAATATAAAATTACCAAATACGTCAACATTTTTCTATACAAAGTCGGGTCACGTGATTTTATCGACAAAATCTACCATTTTGGACACAACCTGAGATGAGTCAGAGTGCGATCAGATGCACATTTCAACGGGCGGAAATGGATGACTACGCAGGTCTCTTTGTCAGGCTGACAGTTAAAAAAGATAAACATCAGCTCATGCAGCACAGTGATAGACTTACAGTACTGCTACTCATTAAACTGCACACTTTACAGCATCGCCTTACCGCCCCACGGATAAGTTGAAAACCGGTTAGGCGAAGCACGGTTAAGCGGGGTGTACTGTACTTCATTCAAGGTGTATGTGTTTACATGTAATCAATGGTAATAGCAAATTTCAGATACTTTATGTGAATAGCCTACTTTTATTTCCTACGCGAAACATGAGCATTTGGGGACGTAGATACACCATCATAGTCTGCTATGATAGAAGTTGGATATGTGTTCCTCAGAAGAAACTTTGCAGTAAACATTGAGTTCGCAACAAAAGTGTTGATATTGTGAGCAGGAGTATCTCATTGTGAGAATTTTATGTTCTCATGAACAACAATGTTGCAGTAACCCTATTCGCCATCTACATGGCTGCTTGAAATGTTGGTGTTTGTTTTATAGTGGTGGTGAAGTATACATGCATGGTTTGAGATGTTGCGGATTTACTCCTGCAATGGGTAGAGCATCATTTGGATTTCAACACCTGTATTGTTATATAAACTTTAAGCATACTCGCAATATGCTTCGACATGAAATGAGGTTTTGTCCCAGGAATCCTCAATTGAATGCTAATGCAGGAAAGAAATATGTATTTATTTGCACATTTTTCCTTAACAAGTAGTTTGCATTCTTTGGCACCACCTACTTTAAAAGAGAAATATGTAACCTCATTATCTGTGTATATAATGCGAGAGGAAATTTACTTTACTTTGCAAATTGAGAAACCATGCATGGTTGTTTATTTACAAGGTACTCTATATTAGTTACATATTTGGTTAAATGTAAATACAATTTTATCGTTATAGTGTCCGTTTTTCATGGAATTCTGTATATAAATGTAGATAATATATAATCTTATATAATATTTTAAGGTTGTAATAAATATATCTGGGATGGTAGTTTTATTCTTTACACAAAGGTTTTACTGAATGGATATGCACTCACAGTCTTGCTCTGTGCGTTTTTCTTCCATAAGTTCTTATGAGGGAATAATGTTTAGAGAACGGAATGAGTTGTTAGCGCGGGAAGAGATGTGAATTTTTGGGGATAGAAAACTAAGAAGGAATAATAATTAATAATTTATGATGCAGAATATGTTCATGAAATGTTATTTATTTGAGATGTCGCAATGCAAAATGTTTATTCATATACAAACATGTTTAACAAAAATTGGACTCTTACAACTGAAATGAGTCCCTTTTTGGTATATGGAGACGAAATTATGTTAACAAAATATTTACTTTTAGCATAGAACTGGTGCTTCACATGTTAACAGAATTGTAGTGTAATGGGTTTTAATTTTATTATGAAGAACCTTAGAAAAAATTAAAAATGGAAAAGGATTTTTTTTATATTGATATACTCCAATTAAATATGGGTAAAATTGTGTTAACCCTTTATGGGGAGAGGGAATGCCTGAGAATGCTAAATCTATCTCTCTGTTGATGCACAATCCCTCCCACAAAAATGGAACTTTAGAAAGACGTTTCGAGGGGACACCTTCTCGTATCCCCATCGAGGCGGGTGTGTCTTGCTGAGATGGTTGCTAGAGAAAGACTGTGAGGTCGCCTGGAAAGTGTCCTGTGGGCAGCTTGTGAAATTAGCCTTGACCTCCCTCACCCTTCCTTTACATCGCGGGGTGGGCAGCCGCTTTTGTGTTGCTATATCTGTTGAGAAGGAAGGAATCACGTATCGCGTGCATTCCTTCTGGGATTTATTCTTGCTTATTCGAACACAATATTGGCAATGGTTGTTATTTACACTATATTAAATATGAGTATTACTTTTAAACAATTATTTCCTCTTATATTGCAAATTTAGTAAAACTGTTTAAAGCCAACAAAATTTCCAGAAAGGAAATTGCCTAGCTGAAGGCCGCACAACTCATCACAAAATGTCCCAGAGGAGTACATAAACTGAATAATTCTCCGCTCACTGTGATTCTTCAGCTCTGTACAAAACCAGTTAGTAAGTACAACATACAATGCCCAGCCCTAAATAAATAGAAGGAAACTTACCTCCTTGTTCCCATCGGTACACAAGTGTGGGCAATACCCACAACACACTTGTCATCAAACTCAAATATAAAAAAAATTAAAGCGATAAATAAAAAAAAAGACAATACTTATCATGCAACAAGGTCTACCATTGTAAATGAAACAGGAATGTTTCAGAAACAAACCATATTTAGCTTTTTATTATACCCTTTTTGTATAAACTCTTTTTGATTTGTTAACAACATATATCCCAAGTTTGTACACAACAAAATAAATAGAAAACTAATAAAATTAACAACCAACAGTGACAACACATAAGGTAATATCATCTTGGCCATCTCATGCATATCTTAGACATGAGTATTTTTCTTTTGTGAATATAAGTATTAATTTAGAAAGATAAAAGAAAAAAATGGATGCACCCAACTATCAGCAACATGACAGTTTTATAAAAGAAAAGGCATTTCTTTATGAGACACATATTCCTTCAAGTGGTGAGCTGAAAGGCATTATTTAGCCCAAAACATTAACTTTTTTACATCTTTTGTAATATGGTCCAATGGCACAAAATAGCTACTTGCTATTTTATCTTACAATTTAAAATTTTTTTTTGATTAAGTTTTATGTGGCTTGGTTTAACGCACACTTGATCTCTGACCAAAGATCGCCATGTTGCTTCATGCAGGAAAGGAGAGTGAAAACATGCTGAGAAGATTAAAGATCTGACCGAAAGTTGACGAAAACTGGTGTGTGCTGCATTACACCGAGTTCGCCTTAAAATTGGTACATGCTGCTCCGTCCGATGCCGCAAGGGCAGATAGAATAATCAACTCATGAAGAGTAGCTCTTCTATGCCAAGAAGGTGAACCACGCTACATAAAGAAAGCAGACAAAAATACATACAGGCATAAGCCACAGTCTCACAAACATTTATAACGAGCTGCTCCAACAAAACAGAAAAAGGTTAGCACTTACCAGAGGCAGTCTCGAATGGAACTTAAATCAAAATTCCGGTAAAAAGAATAGCATAAGAAAATGGACAGTCACTACATGTTCGTGTCCAAAAATGAACGGTTGAGTCAACAAATTCCTTCGTGCACAAAACAGTTGGGAACATAGTCTGAAAGTCGTGACGTGATAAATCAATACAACTCGAAATACCGTATCGCGTGTACAAAAACAGAGTGGAAAATATCATAATTAATACTTGAGTTTAAAACATAATTAACGTAATTAAAAACACAAGAACACTTGACATGATAAAAAAAATTACAAGAGTGCGACAAACAAGAGTAATGCATTATAGAAATGTAAAGGAAAATTTGATAAATTATGCATTAAATAGCGTTATTGCGACAACAGTGCTGCTATCTATCGTGACAGCAGATGAACATAAGCACAGAAATATAGAGACAAAATTAATGTACTCTCTCAAAATTTAACAATATTTTACGATAACAAAGTAGTCATTTAGTAACATTTACAGCATTTACAAATTAACCATAGTGGATAAATTGAACTGTTTGATATAATACCAATTTACGTTGCTTTTCCATATTAAATAACAATTAGATTTACGTAATTAAAAAAATATACCTTTTAAACAAATGTAGTGTGCCGAAGAAAAACAAAGAAGGAGAGTTAACACAAAATGGCTTTTTAAAAATAATTGCTGGAAAAGCAATAAAAGAAAAATTAAAAAGAAAATGCCACAGTATGGCACAGTTCTCAGCCAATATTTAAATACTACTTGCTTGTGGTTATTCATTACATGTAACTACTCATGGTACTTCTGTATTACTTATTATGCAATTAAAATATCTATTTACAGGTATTTACTCTATGGGTGTAGCTGCAAGGAGTGGACAACTCCTCAACTCCTCTGATGTAAGCCTATACCTTATCCCTATTCAACACCAACAAAAAACTTTTAAGTTTTGTAAAAGTTTGCTTGGGTGTTTTATCCATCAATAGGCTAGTCTACACAGATATCAATTAATCATGGCATTCTTCAGAAGGGTGTGAGAACTTGTGAGCCATTCACAACACACCCTCCCTAGAATTCTCATTTCTCTTGATCTGAAGCATGGCACCAACTGTTCAACTTTCAAACTGTTAAAAACTGAATAATATGTTACACAAACTAATATATGCAGGATGCATTACGCTAACTGAAATTGTCTGCTTCCAAAATAAATTTCCGTCTTATATATTAATGCGATCCAATATGGCACTTATCCCTCATTGGATACTCGTATAGTAATCCCGTTTCGCACGCACCAATTGTTTTTGGCTGTCCCTATATAATGTGTGATTAAAGTGTATGAGTAAATGTTGAAAACACGACTCGTAGAATATAAAGCAAAAGTGAAATAAAGTAACAAGTTTGCTTATAATGATTTTATATATATATATATATATACACACACACACACACACGAGAAAATGTCTTCAACACTAGGCATTTTACATGGCTGGCGTGCACTCCCCGCCCCAGAGAAACTTTTGTGGTGGTTAAGAAAGAAGAATAGGGGGAGAGAGAGTGAGAAAGAAAGAGATTTCCCTGTTTGGTGGGCGGTGTCCCGCGTGTCTCTAGACGAAAGCAGGTTGTGAGGACAACGAGAGTATTGTCTGTCTCCCCATTTGGTGGCACGTGCACTCTTGAGACGTTAGTGGGCGACAGCAGTATTGCGCTGGGCTGTGTGTGCCGATGGCGGCCCTTGGTCACATTCCATCATGTCAGGTGGAGATTTAAACCATGGACAATAGTGACCGGAGCTCAGTCACGAGTGGTGCTACGGAATGGACATGCACGCAGTCTCTCATTGCGCATTATAAGTAATTTTGCTAATTATGCAAGTTCATACTTAGCCATTGCATGATTAAATAATCAAATTATTCATTGCATGATTAAAATAATCTAATTATTCGTTGCATGATTACACGTATTTACCCTATTCATGTGTTGAACTAAGCACCTCACCCTTTCCAACCTCATCACTTATGGTCTGCCAGCCGAAGGGTGAACATATGTACTCATGACTGCTCGCACCGGTTGGTAGAACTCCCAATCTGGCGGCACTTAATCCCACAACATGGTGGCAAAACAGGTCCACTGGACTGGGGAGGGAGAGGTGGAGGTGAGACAACACACCTCACAGGAGTGTGTGGGACATCAATCACCAGGGGGTGGGGTGGGTGGCGGTTCGTTTTAATGAATGCTGTGAAACAGGGTCCTTCTTAGGGGAGGGGGATGATGTGTCATCAATCACATGGGTAAGGGGGAGGGTGGGCGGTGGTTCGTTTGAAGGAATGTCAACAAAGTGGTCCTTCCAGGGGGGGAGGGTTTGTGGGTGGGTAGGTCATTAGTCACCAGGGGGGAGTCATCAATCAATAGGATGTTGGTTGGTGGGGGAGTGGCATTTTGAATCAATTTGCATACATTTAATTGACAAAGCCCTACGCTCTCCCTACTGACAACACACAAGCAAATGGCAACGTTTCTGTTACATTACAAGTAATATATGTAACGAAACATTTGACATGATGCTCACTGGCTGAATAGAATTGATCCAAATGTTTACAGCATACTTCCACAATAATATTTGTCACTCGATGCAAGTTTTGTGAAAATTAGTCCAGCCACGCAGTTTTTAAAGCTTACATAAAAATATATGCATTTACAGGTAGTGATTTTTTTCATAGGTTAATTTCAAAAGTGTTCACTTTATCATGAACCACCTATAGTTGTATTTTGCTGAATTATTTTTGACACATACAAATCATGCTTGGGATCTAAACATCATATTTGTACTTGTATTCGTTCAGAACAGTTTGTTATGTGAAGTCATGAACATGGCTTTTGTGGGTACATCATATCTGAGCCAATTAGAGGTATCTCAGAAGTTGTGTGGCCAATTTTTGTAGAGGGGTGCTGCCTTGAGTACTGCCTGGACAGATTTAGGCTGGGGTTTATTTCACAGGACTGTTAGAATTTGAATTGATTTACCTTAAAATGTAAAGGTTCTTCAATCAAATACTGTGGAATCAGTGTACTTCCTGGTTTCCATTTCAATACATAGCCTGCACCCATCACACCAATATGGGATTAATAAGATAGGTGTGTTCCGTGCATTATTTAAGGTATTTCACATATTGAAGGTTTTTGGAATGGAGTCGTAAATTGTGTCATTTTAGGCTCTAAAATCCAAATTAAAGCTCAATTCCAACCATTATTGAGTATTATAATTACGCAGAATTGTTCTTTTCAGCAAAAGTTGCCTCTATCGCTGCAACTTTCTCAATGATGACATGTTTCTCATGCCCTTGGCTTATTCGTTGAACTCCAACAACCTTGAACTGAACTTGGCAGTATTTCTTGTGCAGGTGTAGGTTTGGCAAAATGATTCCCAGGAAAAGAACTCTTTTATCAGTGTGTGAATATTTCGTGGGTCTGGCTGGCAAGCAGATTGTGTTGCCCCTTATCCCATGGTATCTTCATTCAGTCACTCTCAGGGAGCATGAGAAATCAGATAATATCTTAAGATGACTTCAATATTTAAAAAAAAATCAGTTTTGGTGTGTGAGAATAAATATATAATTTTAATATAGTTTATTTCCATGCGAGTGTATTTGTGTGTTGGAAATTTTCTGATATAGTTACTTTTGAATGATTATTATGTTCATTGTATACTTGTTACAGTTGCTTGATTGTATAATAACATTAATCAAAAAATTGATGTTTCTTTTCTGTTAGGAGCACAGAAGTACTATCTCCAAAGCCATTATGTGGAACTGTGTGTAAAACTGGCAAGTTATGTCGTAACCCTGTTGCAATTGGTGAAGAGTTATGCTATCGTCACTTGGGGATGCTGTAACAACTCCCACTTAAATAATGATTACCTGTAAATTAAGTCTTAAGCTTATTTTAATGTAGTTTCTCTATCTTTATGTGTTATTTTTAATTTAAACATATTATTTTTAGTTTTTTAAAAATTTGTGTTTTGTACTTGAATGGCAAACTGTAAGTGAATATCCATAATTAATTGTTTTATTCAAGACAATTAAATAAAAATTGTGATCATTGTGAGAAAGTGGAATCTTTGTTTTTATACATTTTTAAAGTTTTTTTTTTTTGGGGGGGGGGGGGGGGGTTATTGTGATTGTATTGCTTGTTGCAATAGTATAGGATTTTGTCCTGAGAATTTCATTTTAAAATCAGTATTCAGGTTATTATTTGTGCATTTTTTTAAATATATATGCTGTTAATGCAAGTTTTTATGCCTCTTCTAAAGAATAATTCTGTTATTCTTAAAACAAATAAGTTCATTACAACCTTGGTAACAAAATTTGTAGAATGTGGCAATTACCACAGGTCAAAGATGCAGTTCTGTAACACTAATGGAAAAAAAACTGAAAATGTTCATTACAGTTTCTTGGTACTAATCACTTCAGCTAAATCACATTTAACAAGTTAACCTGCAAATATTGTTTATGTGATGTGAACAAGAGAACAGTTAAAATAAAATAATAGTTGGAAGTAAAAGTTGTTTTGGGACATTTTATGTTAAAGTTGTGTGTTGTTCTTTTTCAGAATTTGTCTGGTTTTTTGTTTTATTGCTCTGGTCTTAGGCTTATTTTTGGCACTGGATACAATCAATTTAAATGCTATCAGTAATACTGCTATACCATTACCATTAAACTTTAAAGATAATATTAAAGTGCACATATTTTGGTTTTTTAAAAAAAATTAAAATAAATATGCGTTCATAGAATGCATTAAAGGCAATACTCTTTATCACCGTGATAAATCCAAACATTACTTGTTGCCTTGTACATATTTATCAAAGAAGTAAGAAAGGAATGTAACTTGACAACTGCAATTAATATTTAATAAGAATGCTGTGTTATATGCATTCATAACAAGAATAGAAAGAATTTACATACTTTATTTTTGAACGCTTCCATTAGTTGTCTTGGTACATAGTTGATAGTATTGTATGCATTTTTACAGACAATTTGAATGATTTTTAGTGTTCAGGTCACAGCTGTTGTAATTTTTTTTTAAGTCAGTAAAAATAATACAGTAATATATATGAGAATATGCATAATATTAAAGCAATGTTTATTTTGCTACTCTTTTAGCTAAGTATTGCGATAACATGATGCTGACTCTGTTGTGGGTAGAATGACAGCATTGGGTGTTTCTAGTGCAAAAAATACATCCTTGTGATAAATTTTTCATACTTTTCTGTGTTCACAAATGTAAATTTCTCGTACCCTTCACAAGGGGTGTGAGGTAGACAGACTGTGTCATGCCACTCACACTTTGCGCACTATTCGGTGCACTTGTGTGATCTTCATACTGCATATCACAAAATTAGTGTTGTTGAGACTAGGAATGGGATCCTCAATACCACGATACCCTCGATACAATATATAGTATCGAGTATCGCATGAGAATATACAAAAGTAAAGAATTTTATCACTTATTTTCTCGTACCTTAAATATGGTACGAGTGTATCATAACTTTCGGAAAATTTACAATAAATTCAAAAAGTGTACCATAACATTTGGAATGTGTACAGCAATTTTGAAAAGTGTACCATAATTTAAGTACAAGTGTATCATAATATACCATATTTTATTCATAGCATAATATTCCCACAGCTGCTAGCGCTTTGAGGTGTTTTTAGGCAACTCATACATGCCACAATTATGATTTTTGACATTTACTTTTATGATACATAATTGAGGTTCAATAAAAACGAGTTGAGAGTTGCCAGCAAGCACTGATAGGCGCAAGTGAGCGACTTTAGTAGTTACTGTACATCCAATACATACCACAATTATATACTGCACCAAAATTTTTCTTTTAATAAATTTTTATCCCATTTATCACTTATGGTATATATTTCAGGTACAATAAAAGCAGGTAGAGTGCTGTGAATGAGCGCTTATAGGCACAAGCGAGTAAACTGAGTAGTTACTGTACATCCCACACATACCATAATTATCTGATACAGTTGTCACGGCCTAGCCCGTGTATTCCGCAGGCTAGGCCACGGCAGATGTAGCAGATAATTATGATATTTATTTAACGTTACAGTAATTTCCTTGAAGTTACAAAATAAAATTAAAAACTGTGAAATAGCAAAATAAGTATATATTGAGCTATCATTTTCCTCAGTTTGATTACAGCTTTTATTGTGCAAATGTAATTCTATAGAATCGAAGTAGACCGTGTTGGTTTATCATTGGTTAAGGACGTTTGGGTTACAAGTCGTCCACCATTTGTTTCCAGTGTAACGTGATTTTTTATATAGTTTCAGTGTGTGTCAATGACTCTAGTAAAATGAGCAATTTTCTTCACCAAATTGTTTTGTGTTCATGACAATTTTAATTAGATATCGAGAAAAGTATCTATCGAGTATCGTGAGAATGTTATGGTATCAAAACTGGTATCGAGTATTGAGAAAATGTAGTATCGACCCATCCCTAGTTGAGACTGTGTTGGGCGCATGGCCTGACAGACATTCTGGAGAGCAGGACATTGTGTTGCATCAATATGACTTAGAAAACAGAATTTAAACCACAAGTGATTTATGTTTAATTAAAGACTCTAGTTACAATTTTTAGTTTTCAGTACTATTTTCTTAAGTAATCAACATCAATATAGCCAACATAACATACATAAACCAACAATTATATGGAATTTTGTACCAGTATGGAAGCAATCAGTACTACCAAGTATTATGGATTGTATGTAATTATTACTGATTTTAACGTCCAGTTACGGAATTACGGAGGCTTGCTTGTTTATTACGGAAATTGATAGCCTTGACAATGCGTCTGAATTTTTTCGTATATTTTTTAGTTCGTATATATGTACGGTACTATGTATTGTCCGCAGTAAAGATCTTGGCAACACTGGAAAAATAAAACGAATAATGTTGTGAGTAGTGATGTATCGCCATTGTGTATTTACTCTGTGGTCATCAAAGTTTAAGTTTGTTGGTTTCGGGAAACGTGCACAGTGTTGATTTTACTGAATGATTCTGCAAATAAATTATTTCATGCTAGTGATGGAGTGTGATTTCTAGAGAAGTTAACTTGCAAGGATTACCATTGAAAAACATGTGTTCAAGAGGCTGCAAAATTTACAAACAGTAAATGTGCATGTTTTTTTACCATAAAGATTGAAATGCACGTGGTCTGAAAAAGCCACGCTTTCAACACTTTTATAGTGCATGAATAATTTTGTTTTCGTCTATATCGTAAATTCAACGAGTGTAGGGTTAACTTCTCTCTAAGAGAGATGGAGAGGGAGTGTGTGGGTGTGTGCGTGCATCTGTGCGCATGATTTTTTCTTTCCTTTTTTTTTCTGCTGCTGTTGTACGAATACGAACTGTGATTAATTTTATTTTTTCATTGAATTTAAAGTTTTCAGTGTTGCAATAATTTAAATGTTATTTAAATATGAGCAAAATTCTCCACTGCTCCATCAAAACAATATATATCTCAAAATGCCACACACGCGTAAGAATGTCAAAACAATACCGTCTCACAAAAGATGTTAAACTCCAGCCCCCACCCGTCACTGTTTCCTTTTTTTCCCTAAAAATAAAATTAACAGAATTCCAACAAAGTTAACTTGGGAATTACAAAATAAAACGGGTTGGAATGCCAACCTAGCAATTCTTCAACGAAAGAATTTTTAGCAGTGTCCACTGCAATAAAACGGAATTTAGAGCATCTCTGTCAACAGCAACTTTAAGTGCTCTTATGATTGAGAATGTAAAAAGTAATTCAATCTATGAGGTATGTTACTAAAAGAGATTCATCACCAACAAACTTCAAGAAGCTAAACATGCAACTGTGTGTTTACTAGCGAGTGATACGTAAGAAGGTATGGTTGTATCTTATTTATATTTTTAGCATATCCTGGTGATTATTACTATGTTGAAATCATATTTCTGGTTCATTCATGTGCACATATTTTATTATTTAATGCATGTGTGTTGTGTGTATGTGCCTATTCAATATTGTGAATATATCTATATTTTGGAGATAAATTTTATCGCTCATGATTTACATTTATTTTTTGCATATAACTGTATAACTGTGATTACTAATGGGTGTGCCTGGAGGTTGGCAACTCTGCATATTTGACAAACTTGTCAGTAGTAACTCCATCTCTGCTGAAAACCAATGTGAAACCTATTTCACAGTAAATATGGTATCCAATATATCAGGATCAAAGCAGTGAAAAAATTTTCCACTACATAGTTATAGGCACAGAAATACATAAGTCTGCATTTCCCATTATTCTCCGTGATAGGGTTGTCAACACTGCTGGAAATATATGTAATATGAAATGTAAACATACTTGATCATGTTATAGTCCGTATACCCCATAGAAGTCTGTAACCCATTGTTGCCTTCCATCCACTGCCTACTTTTAATGTACCTCATTCACTAAGAGGGCACAGAATACCACCACATGCATCACATCAACACCAGCATTCACGATCATCTCACACCTGGCCAAATGCCATTTCCTATCCCTGAAGTCAAGTGCATGCTCATGTATGTTTTCTGTTTTGTCCTGAGTAATTTTTTTTCCATAAAACCAAATACTGCCAACATTTACAGTATTTCATTATGTATAAGCATACATTAATGCAATAAAATGCAAACAAGTTTTTTTGTATTGAATGCAAGAACATAGAACCCCATGTTTATGTCAGTCATGACTACACATGAGAAATTATGACAATATGGTCATGTCAATCGGGAAATACCTATTTCATTTTAAAGTATATATCAGTTAATTATTAGTGTTAATGCTACACAGTATTTTGATTTATTGGCAAAATTCATAATATTTAAAACTTCATGGCAAGCCAAAAACCTTGCAAACACAAAACCCTCGAACTTTGAGTATGGACAGTAAACATAATACTGTAATTAAATTTTTTCAAGGACTCATTACATGTTTCCTAACATTTATAAATTACTGTAATATTTTTAGTATACTATGAGTCAGTGGCATAGCAACCAAAGATGCTCTGATGCCTGGCATTTCCTGATAAATATTCTAAAGAAAACTTTGAATGTATGTTTTTTAGATGCACATTGTATGTTAACTTTACTGAGATTCTTTTTTGAATTCCCAGACTTTTCCCTGACCTATTGTCAGGATTACCGAAACCTTCTAGTACCATATTTTTTCATCACTGACAGAACAAATATTCCATTAGTGAAGTTGCATTAAATTACACTTCTACAGACCACAAACAGGAGACTAGGAGTTCTTAGAGAGGTGACAGTTTACATTTTTACTAAAAACCCCAAATGACTTGTATTGCTAAAAAAATTTCCAATTGTTATATATATATATATAACAATTGGAAATTTTTTTAGCAATATATATATATATATATATATATTTTCACGAGGAGAAAATTGTCATATAAATGTGTGTCCTATTACCAATATTTACAGAGTAATTCGAAACATTTGAAAAATGACAAAGAAAATAATCACCCTTTCAGAAGTAAAAACAGTAATGCAATCAAACTATATTGTTTATAGTTGAGCATCTCAACTGTGTCTAAAAAGTTCACAAAGATGTTCAAAAATGTTTCCGTCTACTTCAATACATTTTGCCGCTTGCTTATGAACTGCATGATATGTGCAAGTAGTTCCTCACGTGTTTGTGCAGTTCTTTGGTAAACAATATCCTTCAGCCAGCCCCATACACAATAAACTAGTGGTGAAATATCTGGCAATTGAGGAGGCCAGGGGTAAAAACCGCCTTGTCCTATCCGTCTCTCAGGGAAATGCACATTTAAGTGTTGAAACACAGCACGGTGAACGTGAAGAGGTGCACCATTATGCTGGAGGATCATACAACGTTTCACTGCTACCGGAATATCCTCAAGTAACAGTGGTGGTTATTCTTGCAAAAATGCAGATACATCGCACCAGTCAAGCATCCCAAGCAAATGAATGGCCCAGTCAGCTGATCATTTAGGACACAGCACCTCACATTGTTGCTGAAACGGTGTTGAAAACTCCTTCCCACTGTAGGTGGGTATGCCGATTGTCAAATTACTCAGTAAATATTGAGAATAGGGCCCACATTTATATGATATATTTTGCTCCAAATGATGTGCCTTGTGAGTGCTGGTAACTCCTCGTGAATCATTCTGTATAAGTCATGGAATTAATCATACCCCATAATGGAGTAGAGAAATTAAAATTTTGGTTGCCAACCATTACGTGTGTTTATCTGCAAATCACATATTTACTGAAACAACTTTACTGCATTATACATGTAGTATAATGAATAAACATAACAAATAAAATCCTGTTAATCAGATTTGTTCACAGTTTTAACAAACTGGTAAGGAAACTGGTCATTGATTTACACTTAATGTTACGGTCAAAGTTAAATGTCATAGGCACAGTAAGGAGAAACTGCCCCATGTTCAGGCAAGACATTTAAATAGTAGTTGAGGTGTTGCTCTGCTGGGACACACATCTGGGTTGAGGAACGGTTCACATTGTGGGAGAATAAGGGTGAGGATCAAATTGGAATTACCCGATTGCAGTCAATGACATGATGTTGGTGCTGTTTCTAAGGGTCGTATGTTTGATCACCCGGATATATTTTTACTATTTGTTGAATTTATGGTGATTTGGTCCCTTAAATTATGGTATCTTGTTTTATTGTGTCCGTAAGATCTTTTTTCAATACATAGCTGTTCTAAGATATTGGTCAAGTCAAATTACAGTATACAAAGTTTATACATAGGATATAGTAAACACACACATATATAGGTCAGATTGCATGTACAAACATCATAGCTTTCTTAATAATGTGACTAATCTTCTTCCAACATGCTTTGAGGCATCATTGTTTTACTGAAACAAAAAAAAAATTAATGAGAAAACCAGAACAAGAAATGTGTACATTGGAATGTTATATATTAATTTCTTAGTTTTTGTAGTTTAGATATTCATCTACGCTATAAAATGCACGTTCAATAAAGAATTCTTTCAGTTGTTTTTTAAAGAGTTTTTGGTTAGAGAAGCAAATTTCTTGAAGGTTTTGTGGTAATTTATTGAAAAGTTGGCTACCAAAATAGGATGGCCCTTTCTGGACTAGTTTTAACTGAAGCCATGTGTAAGTGTTTTTTATTCTAGTGTCATGCTCATGAAAGGGCTCATTTTTCTGAAATAAGTGACTTATTTGGACACAAATATAAGTACTGAAAACATGTACTAATATGCAGATGTTACTTACTATCTCTGAGCTCTTGAAAAGAGGTCTACATGAGTCTGACTTTCTTTTGTCATTGATTCTTCTTACAGCTCTCTTTTTCATTTAAAACACTTTTTTACTGTCAGTGGAATGACCCCAAGAAATTATACCATAACACATGATGACATGAAAATATGCTTTGTTGTATTTAGTTCAAGGCCTCTGCAACACCTCGCAGAGTAAAGCAGACTGAACTTAGTTTAGGTAAAATATACGCAATGTGAGATTTCCAGTTTAGTAAATTGTCTTCTTTTAAGCCAAGAGACTTTAGTCGCTGCTGTTTCATTAATTTTGTCTCTGTTGCTATTAACATATTAATGAATGAGAGTTTTTTCCTGTTCTTTGTGGGGAAATTCATAACATATGTTTTATCTAGGTTGCGATTTAATTTGTTTGCAATAAACCATGCATTTAGCTCTGTAAATGCTGTGTCTGTTTTTTGCATAAGATAATTTACTGAGTCTCCAGAGACTAAGATGCTAGTATCATTGGCAAATAAAATTGGAGTAGCGTCTGGTGTTAAGGCACATAAGAGGTCATTTATATAAACTAGGGAAAGTAGAGGGCCTAATATTTAGCCTTGTGGGAAGGGACCCCATGCTTGATTTTTCCTGATTCAGAGTAGAATGGAATAGTTTTTCCTTTTATCTGCGCTTGTTGTCTGTTTGAAAAGTATGAGCTTATTAATTTATTGGGTTTACCTGAGACTCTAGAAAACTTTAATTTTTCGATAAGTATGTTGTGATTTACACAGTTTTGATGTTTGTGCTGGAGTGGTGTGGTGATGTGCAAAACTGGCTTATCAGGCCCTGTCGAAGGAAAGGGCCACATCAGTGTTTTGGCATTAACTCCTTCCAAAATATATTCTCCCTTTCCGGCCACAGTATTTTTATTAGTGGTGAAGCGTCCATGGAAGCTGTGGAAGCAGCGTTTCCCTTACCTAATGTGTAATTTGATAAAATATTTTATTTTAATATCGTCTTGAAAATGTAACCTTAGCTACAAAAACGACCAAGATATGTTATTTTTTCGGCATGAAGTCTGTGACAGACTTCGACATTGCAGAATTGTGTTATACAAAATGAAATAAATAGTGATCACCATGCGCCAGTCCACCCATACAAAGCCACTGGATAGACTGGAAACTGCTACCCTAGCAACATCCACCATTAACTGCGTATGTGTACCCTCCGATGGGCTGGACTGGTTCCTCACTCTAGGAAGTAGAAAAGGAACTAGACGAACCCTGCCTGTGGAGACTGAGGAAGCGGATTTACCCACAGCGTCCAGTAGTGCATAAACGACATACAAACTGTGGGTGAGCATCTACAGAAGTGAACATTTTTTGTTCTTTTAATAGTATTGGATTAATATTCTTATTTGTTTGTTTCATTAAGGCGAACATTACTGTTTTACTAAACCTTAAACTTTTGTTTGTGTTAATGTGTGAGCAATGCTCGTTTAGTATGCCGAGTGCCAGGTTATATCGCAGGTGGGACACTGCTTTAAAAATGCTTCCACGCAAGGAAAATGGAGAGTAGCAATGTTTCACGTCCTAGATTTTCAGGTAACGCTGCATCTTTGATCTCAGAGGACGTGTGTGTTAGTAATTGTAATTATATTATAGAAAAAATTAAAAACACTCAATTTAGTCGCTCTTAGTTTTGACCAAAAAAATGAAATAATTCTCACTGGCAGAAACTGAAACAAAGGCATTCACACAGCATTTCCATTCACACACTTATGAAGACATTTCTTGGTTGTGTGGCTGCAAGAAAATGACGAAACTTTTTTGTTGGCCTTACTTTCTTTTCTCGAAAGAAAAATTGGTGTGGAATACTTCCAGTTTTTGTGATTTAAATAATCTACAGAAAGCAGAAAAGTGGCACAAGTTGTCTCACAGCCACATTGTGTGTTTAAAATAACTGCAACAGTTAGGTAAATCCCGTATTGAATTTGCAGTTAGCAGTCAGTATCGGCTAATTATCGAGATGCATAATGAGAAAGCATGAAAAAACAGACGGATCGTGAGCCATCTAATAAGGGTAACTTGCTTTTTGTCAAAACAAGAACTGGATTTTCGTGGTCATGATGAGTCTACTTCATCGCTTAACAAAGGAAATTATATCAAATTCCTTAGTGAATTATGTCAGTATGACAATGAACTTAAAATTCACCTTGAAAACTCAACAGGTTTATCCAGTGACATCTAGGCCGATATTCTGTTTTCCCTGTCTAACTTAACTGGTACGCGAAATAAAAAAAAAAAGAAATATCATAATCAAGTTTCGTTGCACTGATTTTGGAGAGACAACTGACCTAGCAGTTAAATCATAGTTATCGTCTGTACTGCATTATGTTACAGGAGATGGGAATGTCGAGGAAAGGTTTTCAAAGTTCATTGATGTCGGGGGAATATAGAACAGCTAACTGTCTTTATCAATATGCTGTACAAATCCTAGAAGACTTTAAATGTGTTGATAATTTAGTAATGCAGACTTACAATGGAGCTGCAGTGATAGCTGGAGAGCATAGTGGACAGTAGACAAAAATTAGAGCAGTCTGTGATCAAGCTATTTTTGTTCACTGTTACACCCACAAGTTAAATCTGGTTCTTTTGCAGTCAGTAAGTTACATCAAACAGTACAATGCAAAATATTCTTTCTTCATCTCACAGTGTTGGCAGGGGGTTTTTTTTTTTTTTTTTTTTTTTTTTTCGACAAAGAGAATGCATGCTTTAGATCTAGAAGTGCAAAAAAATTTCCCATGCTGGTCCACTTGCCCTGACTCATAGGAATTAAAGTAGTAAGCTAATGGAAACTGTCTACAAATCCAAGGAAAATATTGGAGAACTCCTAAGAGCTATGATATAAAATGCTGACACAAGTGGGATACCGAAAGACTGTTCTGCCCGTGGTCTTTTGTCACATTTAAAAGACTTTGACTTCATATTTTCATATGTTTTTCCCTCATTCAGTTTGTTTCCCAAATTTTCCGAGCAAAAATCAGCGACATCAATTTCTGTTTGAAGAAGATTGAAAACTTCAAAAGCTTTCTGAACAATTTGAGAAATGATTTTGAACGAGTTTGGGAAAAAGTTTGTTCTAGTTGTAAATGTGTTTCTCCTACAGCAAATCTACACGTAGATTCATCAGACTAAGATATGAAGGTTGTTTACAAAAGACTATTTTATTAAATTTTTGATGCCATTATTGTACATGTAACGCAGAGGTTTGCTGAAGTGCCTAAGCTAAAATTTCTATTCTTGTTGGATAGCAAACATTTTCTTCAGCATGCACAGAATTTCCCAGAAGAAGCTTTTGCATCGCCAAAGGAAAGCTATGGAAAATTTTTTTAGCTACCAAGCTTAAGAAAGAAGCGAGATGCACATTTTATTCACGGATAGTGATGTGCACAAAAGTACTGTTTCAGATCTTCACTTCTATTCGACAGCATCGGAACTAGGTGACATATTTCCAGAAATACAGAAACTTTCCAAGCTCATCATGACAATATCAGCTACAAGTGCCTTAGTTGAGATATCATTCTCAGCTTTAAAGCAGATAAAGAACTACTTTCGTAACAGCCAGTGCCAGGAAAGATTGTTTGCCCTTGCACTGTTCTACATCAAAAAATATTGTTGCAGAAATTGCGTCATAGACCATCCTTCCTCAACGATGATGTGATCAAGATCTTTATGGCTCGAAACAGAAGAATTGAGCTGACACATAAAATTTAAGATAATAATTTACACTTTTATTATTAGTTCCTTGGTTCATTGTGAAGTGCATTGCCATGTGTTGTGTGTTAATGTAGTGTGTACCAGTACTGGATACGGGACCACATTTTTAGTAGCTTGTATGGACTGGATAATCACAGTCTGTGTTCTAAATGACACTACAGATGGATACAGTTATAAACAGAACATGACTTTCTTGTTTCATGTGTAACATTCTCACTTGTCAGCTGAAAAGCATACACAAGTAATTCAAAATCTGGTCCATTTTGTATGTAGTTATTAATAGAAGTGTGCAGTAACTGTAACTATAAATAATGAGAGGCAAGAAAATAGGCTGTTACTTTAATAATTAAAAAAAAATAAACAAGACAGGAACACAAGTACTGATTTTTTTTTGGTAGAAGAAGAGATATTTGTTTTCCTGGCTTGTTGATATGATGTAATTTATTTGCCTAGCGGCCTATTTTTATATATATTTACCTTATACTTTTGCTTCTCCTGGCACATAGCACAACTTATCTTGTAATTTTCTGCAACTGCAAAAATTTATCGACCCCATTCATGCTACGTTTTTTCTAGCATCTAAGCATGCAACATGGAAACAAGTTCAGTAACCTAAATAAGACCATTTACTACTTGTGCATACACAAATGGGGCTTCAAAATTTATGCATCATGCCGAAAAATTTCCGCCAAAAAACCAATGGATACTAGCGTTCCTTTCCTGCCTCTTTTTATATTGTAATTAGTAACTTTAATTAACTTTAATGTGACATGTATTTTAGGTAATCAAATTTTTCGATCAATGATCATAATACTGTACAACATAGCTGATACGGTGTCGGATATAGCATTGATATCGTCATTAGATGTACCATCTTGGAAACGCAAAAATTGTGTAGCTTCCCTTAATACAAATTTCACACTTTGCCACTGATACTTATATGTCATCGCTGTACAGCACCAAATCGCAGTAGGACTGGTCTAATATAGCATAAGTTGAGCATGGATTTGAAACAAATAATTGTGGCTAGTTTTCAAGCCTGGTTTTGCTATGTTAATTTCAACTAAAAGTTTCATGTTTTCCTCAGCTTATAAAATTGAAATTTTCCAGTATAGGGTAAACACTTAACTTCCACAATTCCATAATCAATTTACAAGGCCATTGGAGCTGGCGACAAGGAAGGGTATGTCATGTCTACAAAAATTCAACATGGCTTCATGTTCAATCACATTCTTGATTGCTTCATGCACTCTTATCATACTCCTCTGCTTAAAGCTACCATATTACACAGCTTTTGCAATATTTATTTTTTATACAGAATATCCCTCACAGCCCTGTAACATGATATCTATTTCCGCATTATGAAAACCCAAATTGGGAAGATGTAAGTCATTCCCTTTGAGAATTTACCCAAAGAGAGTTTTCCTTGTGGTTTCTCTCACCAGTTTATAGGACATGGCATGAGATTCTACTTCGGCTGTAAATGTCTCAAAAATTGAAGTTAAGCAGTGAGGACTGGTTATGTAATTAGTGAGTACAACACTTCAATTTAATTTTTTTATGCACCAATATGATCTCTAGTGGGGTATCAGCGTTGTTAAACCCAAGTGTGGGTATGCAGATTTGCTGCTAGGGAGGTGGTCACAGAGTCTTGAATGTGAGTTATTGTATATGGTGGGTGCCAGCTAACCAATCAAGAGGGAATCTGCTCTGGTTAACATGAGACTCTTGAGGTGGGCCATCAGGGTGGTGACAGGGCGGGAAAACCTGGAATAGTCAGGGAATTTTACTGGCCTGGAGAAGTCAGGGAATATAAACCATATCACCAAAAGTCAGGGAAAATCTCCAAACACTTCGTACCATATTTACCTGAAAGGAAAATAAGGTTTTTTGACAGGAAAGGAATAGAAAAAATAAGGGATCATCTACAATTCAGGGTAGTCTTCAATTCAAAATCTAGGCACAAATACTATAAATGTTCGACACTGCTAGAACAGTTGTACATATTTTTGTAGTGCTGAGACTGTACCTGTCAACTTTAACAAGGGTCCCCTTATCTGAGGTCGCCCAACTGGTGGAAAAGAGGAAGTGAGGAAGTGTCGCCCGCCCGGTGGCCGTAAAGTGGAAGCCTTTGCAGGGAAGCAAGATGGCTCAAGTCACGATTATATAACACCCACAAAAGTTTTACAGTGTAAGAAAGATGCTGCTACCATACAGCCAGGTTAGGCACACCTATTTCATTGTGATTAGCTTTTCTTTAAAAGTAAATAAAATATATCATCTTATTCATATACAGTAGAACCCTGTTATAACATTTTTAAGGGGCCAGTAAAATAAAATGTTACATGCAGGAAAATGTTATAAGCAGGAAACAGTAGGTATTACATCTGCAGGAACACATCAAGCAAAACAAAATTCTAAAATAATAATTCTTGTATATAAGTAGCTAGTCAAGTTCTTCAACTTCTTCATCTGAATCATTTGATGCAAAAATATCAGTGATCTGAATTCCATGTACCATACCATCATCAATCACAGTGACATGCTTTCTGGATGCTTGCTTACTTATCTACACTTGGTTATATTAGTAATTTTCAGGACCAACTCCTCTAAAATCCTTAATATTTCAGGTATAAACAGTTTTCTTTATCTGTTTGCAGGCTACTGAATTGTTAATGTCTGAAATTTAATTTGAGATGCAGCAAGCAATACTGTTGATATGAGCAGGAAATGAAAATTTCAACATTGTTGTATGCAGGAAATTAAACCATTAAGCCTTGTGGAGAAATCGTGGGACCATGAATAATGGTGTTATATGCGAGAACGTTGTAAGTGTTGTACTGTAACAGCATTTATTCTTGAAGGGTTTGTCATAAATTTAAGCGAAAATACTTTCAACCTTAATCATTTTTTTCAGCACTTCACAGGGGAAATCTTGAATTCAGGTTTAAATATTTTTTAAAGAAGGTGTTGTCTTGGATCCAGGGTCGTCTTCCTTTCAGGTAAATATGGTAATTGTTATTTTACTAAAACTGTGCATCTTCTTTGTTTGATGTGTTGTCGGATGTCTGACAAAGATAGTGACAATATTACATACTACCTTGTTTGCCGCCAGGGTGTGCTAGTGATCTATGTTTTCTTAGTGCCTTGCTAGAGAGCAGCACTTTCTGCTGTATCCTGTTACTTTTTACTAATATGGATGCTCATGACGTGATTTGTACCGATTACCCACGTTTGATTCATGTGTTATTCTAAAGTGTCTTGAAGCAGGAAACACAATGCGTTACAGGAAACTAAATATTTAGTTGTTCTCGACTTTCTGTGTGTTGTTTATGATGTACATGTATTTTGCAAACGACAACATCTCATTAATTATTTACGGCCATACATTAATATGCGCAGTGGATATCTTCAGTGTTTACGTGCAACAATTGGTTTTGCTGTTTGTGCAATGCTGTTTTATATAGAATTTCTTCAATTAGAGGTGTGTTCGTAAATTAATATAATTTATAGTGTTTTATATTTGATTGTATGTAATATGACAGAGCTTGGAAGGAATATAAAAAATGTTTTCGTGTACATTCCATGCTTTCTTTTGATTACATTTTTGTCTAAAATAAAAATGGCCAACCATTTCCTAGTTATAAATTTTTGAGTGTTACTAGGTTCATGTACTATCTATCTATGTATATGTATATATATATATATATAAGCCAGTACGAATGTTTTAGAAGAATAAGTTTCAAACGTTTCTATGTTAGTCGATAATTTACATGTCTATGGCTGTGTTTGAATTGAAAAATTTTGTTGACAATATTGTCATGTAAAATTCATCATTTAGATTTTGTATATCTCTTTGAATTATATTTAATTATCTGATGTGCTTATTGTGAATATTAACACAAATATTGGTGTACAGAAGCTATTGTTTTTAGTTTGCCTACATTTAATTCAAGTTCGATGCATTTTTTTCTGTACATAATATGCCTATTTTATCTGAAATGCTTGTTAATACTCATTCACATGTGTTACAGGGAGCTCACTATCTTGACATAACATATACACCACTGGTAAGATGAAACAGGGTGTCATGTGTGCATGCGCATGCACATATGTTTACACTCTTACATCAACACTAGTACTATAAAACAAAGTATCAAAACTAATTTTCTAACGTACAAGAAAGGTCAGGGAAATCACAAATTTTGGCCTGGAAAACAGGGAAAAGTCAGGGAATTTTATTTCATGCAATTTGTAGCCACCCTGACCATGGTCAAAAAGCCTGGGCTCAAGTACCCAGTGTCCCCTGGCATCTGAATACGGGGATGTTAGGTGACTGCTGCAGACTTTCATTAATTATTTTAAAAAAACACTCGAGCTGGGCTATTATGGCTTCCCAACATGTAATTTATATACTGTAATAAACTTTCAACATAAACACACATCAAATATTCCAAGACTTGCGTTGTTACACACATGTGGCAGGTATCTGGCGAAATAAAGGTCTGGTGGGCATTAAGTCTCGTCATTAGGCGAGAATAAAAGTACACAAAAATATATGTGAAAGAAAAATGCTATTCAGATTGACGATGAGATGATACAAGATTGTAAAGCAGACGGGAATGCAGCATGAAGCTCCGCACTGGCTGAAACTGCAAAATGGAGAAAGTGCCTTGAAAGAAAAATTAATTTATTGAATAAACCGGATAGGCGGGTAGTCTGCTGGGAGGCATACTCTGAGGTGCATGAAGTTAACGAAAGTGTTCCAGATAAATTAGAGTCTATTGTAGTTACTGACCATCATAAGGAAATGGTTCACCTCCAAGCCACGAGGTACGTGACCTGCCCTGACGTCCGTTAAACCAAGACTCAAGAGGTGACATGGAGTCAGTGACACCTTGGCACAGTCACTGCACCATAACTTAAAATCCCTTGAAAAAATAATTACGTGAATGATATATAACACAACACAGTATGAAACATACATTAAATTGCACTGTGTATTTTTCCCTTGAAAATACAAGAGAGAAATCATATAAAATTTACGTGCTGTTAAATTTTATAGGGAATATTATTTTCATTAAAAAATGTCTCTGTTTCTTGGAAATGAAAAAGATACATAACACACTGGTAAATTGAAATTAAAACACATTGCAATAATTTGTGCCACTGCAAATTAAGATTCATGTTCTGAAAAATATTTCAAGTAAATTTTGTGTTGTGCAGTTCAAAGAGTCTGCGTCGTAATGCAAACATCAACTCGGTTATGTTAGCAATTTATTATTTCACTTTATAAAAAGAGCTCACTACATTCCTAGTAATTCTTTTAATTCTGTATTCAAGATGGAATAAACATTTTTCTGAAATATAAATGGATGGCTAAGATCTACGTGTGCCCACATGGTCGCTACTTGGCACTATGATAGCTATGTGATTATACTGGGGGTTTTGCCACTTCCATTTACAGGTGGTTCCTTTATTTTTAGGCTAATTTTGAGATTCATGGCATTGCATAAAACACTCAATGAAATAAATTTTGCCTTGTGGCGTTAAAAGGCACTGCACTGACTCGCCTTCGGTAGAACGCAGTGAAGCCAGTTCTCTGTGTCACGTCGTTCTCTCCACTCCCGCTACATCGTGCACAGGTTGACAAGGGCTCGTATGTATGCAAGCCGTGGATGGCGTCAAACGCACCCTCCAATGGGAGAACTTTCAAACCCCGCTGACTCGCAACATCCCACAGCATTGCAGTCCGCACTGCCACAACTGGTAGTGATGTGTTTCTCTGTTCCCTTGTGGCTGTGTGGCCACCGTGCTGTTCTGTTGTCTCTGCCGATGTGTTGTGGCGCTGCTCTGGCAACACCTGTATCATTGTGGAATGCGCCAGTGGTGCTGTGGTCAACGAAGCGGGATACTAGAGGCGTCTCTGCTGTTCCCGTCGCTGTCCTACTGCGATCTCGACTCACGTGCTGTTTTGGGCCATCTGACCGTTTCCTCTTGTTCTGCGACCGACCCTGTATTGGGTGTCGAGATTCTGGACTTTGAAAAGGCTTACTGTGGCATAACTGTGTTGTTGGTAGTAAGCGACGTGTGGTCCGCTTTACCTGCTGCATCCTTCCAGACTCATTCAATGGCTCACGCCACTTCCTTATTGGGCACCGGGACACAATGCAAAGGGCGCAGTCATGATATTGGTTGACTGCTTTGTTTCTGGCTGAATCGCCGTGCTGACGTGGCAGAGGCACCACATTCGAGAATTGCCAACCGCCTGAGGTAGCTGGGACCAAGTTCATGTTGTGCGGCTGGGTGCTAGACGTCGGTGCAACTGATGCCCTCAGAGTGAAGCTTTCGTTTGGGGCTCTGGGCACTTTAGTACTGGTGGGTTGGACTGCATCTGTAGGCACTACTGAAGCCGTTGGCAGACTACTCTATACGTCATTTGTCTCTTCATATGTTCCCCTATTGGGCGTCGAGACACCAGGCATCTACAGAGAAAAAGGCATAATCTGCTGTTGCACTGCACTTGATGTTTTCTTGGGTATAGTTGGGGCTGTCTCTCCTTTCAACAGATCCCTATTGGCGTCAGGATGCTGGGTGGCTGTAAAGTTGGCATACCTTGTGCTGTTCCGAGTTGCATTTGTTGTTGGTTGTTAGCATTTAGATCTTCAGTCATTTCTTCGGAGTCCACTCAATCCCTATTTGGTGCCGATTCAGTATTCCCCAATGTTGAGGCATCCAATTCAACTTGTTGAGCGGGGGACGAAGAGGATGACACGTCATGTACTCCCTCTCCTGTAGCTCTGATGTCATCACGGTGTAATTTCACTTCCTTCTTTGCCCTCACTTTTACCATATATGTGGTATTCTCCACTTGACTCATAATGGGATATGGCCCATTCCACTTTGTCGCTAGTCCGGCGCAGAAATTTTTGTTTCCTGCTGACTGTGGATGCTAACGAATGTACACCATTTCTCCCAGCTGCAGTGGTCTCGGTGGTCGTGTAATGTCATCATGATTTGGTATAGCTGTCTGGTCTGGCATTGTTTACACTTGTCACGTGTGTTGTGTACCATTATCGTGAAATTTACTATGTGCAAATTGACGTAATCTCCTCGTGTTGCCTTATTTGCTTGTTCAGTGTAGCTTGTACTGCATTTTGTAATTCCTTTGGCACTGTGTGGTCGAAATCTTGCTAGTCAATGTCTTCCAGTATTGTTAGTTTGGGGTATGCCAAGTGGTTTACTGTTTTTCTCTGGGTCTAGCTGAAGTGGATGCATTCGAGGGAAATATCTATGACAGTTTGTTGTTCGCTAAGCCATGATATTCCCATCTCTGAGCTCTGGCATTACGGGTACTGAAACAAGCATAGTCTCGTCCCAGATGTTGTTGTTTACTATTGCTATGCAGTCTACCTGTCCATTTACGTCCCACATGGCAAGTTTTACTGTTTGTTTACTGTCACTGGACTGTCCAGATTTGAATAATTTTGCACTAATAAAGTTGTGATATGCCGCCGTGTCGATAAGAGTGACTATTGGGTCGTTTACAGTGACTGGGATGAATCTGGTGACTAGGTTCACTTTCTGCCTGACAAACATTTCTAGCTCTTCATGCAGCCATTGTCATTCGGTGAAAATACCCACTCGTGTTTGTATGGTAGCTAGTGTGCTGGTGTAACGCATTGAAAATTTCTCAACGAACTGCTTCCATGTCATCTGATATTCCATGATAGTTCTCCACCATGCTCGTGCGTCACCTGTCAGTTGTGCACCTACTACACTTGGTCTCTCTTCCATCGGAACTCCATACCATTGCAGTCTTTGCACACATTCAACGAATGCCCTCAGGGTCTTCCAAACCTTGTTCCGTAAAACTAGGGAGAGTTTGGAACTTGGCAGGAGTTAGCGTTGGAATAGCACATTGGACTCGAAAGTGGTACGGTACAAAGGGTGTTGATGCAATGGTAGGTTGATGGGTTGGTAAGTGTAACACATTGGGTGTGGGAGGTGGTAATGGTACTGACTGTCCATGTACCTGTGGCTTGTTCACTTGTCGTGTTAATACTGTTTGCACTGTTCTTGATGCGGACATCTCTCTCCAACCGGTATGATGCATTGTACAGGTCTTACACTGTGATGGTTGTTTTGGGGTTATTCCACTTTAACACGCAGTTGTTGTGCATAACACGCTGAGTTGTTTTTGGTAATCATGACAGGTATACATGTTTTCAGTTGTCCACACATTTCCACTTCACTCGTACTTGTTGTTGTGCAGTCCCTTATGACGGTGCAGTCCACTGGTGTTGAGCGGTTGCTTCTTGTCCGTCCCTGGGCAATGCAGCACTGATAGCACATAAATTTTTCTGTCCGCGCTCCGATCTTTCTGCTGTATTTAGGGATTTCTACAGTTGTTGCTTCCAGCAACGCGTACAGGATGCCAGATCACGCTCTGGTCCCTCACGTAGGCTGTCGATTCTCGGGTACATCGTACATGTGTTCTGCATGTCTAGTAGCTGTGTGGATAACGTTGAAGTTCTGCCTGGAAGGCATCTAAAGATGTTAGCGAGTGGTTCATATTTGGCAAATGGGTCTCGGTCCGTCACTTTGCCATAGCTTCCACACGTGATTGCTTGCCAACACTTCATCACGAACTGGTCGTTTACGTGGTTGTCCAACGCGATTGCATGAAGATCTTCACGGAGACAACGGCCCTCCCATTTGCGCGTTTGTCCTACACGCGTGGACAATGTGTACGACTGTGATTGTCGCGGCTGCTATGGTGGCTGGGTGAGCGTATTTTCAGCCCCCCTCCCCCTTGCAGTAAAGTACAATATACTCCCACTTATTTGTGCTTTCCTTAACCAGCTTTCAGCTTATACATGTGGCTTTTTGACTTTTCTCAAAGTCTACTGCAACTTCTGCGGCAAGGCGATGCTGTAACATATGTCGTTTAACAAGCAGCTGTACCATTACATCTATCGCCATGCCGCTTGAGCTGATGTTTATCTCTTTAAACTGTCTACCTGTCACAGAGACTTGTGTGAGTCATCCATTTCTGCCCGTTGTGAAGCATGTATCTGGCCACCTGGAGGCCATGTCCGAAATGGCAGATTTTGTTGACAAACTGATCACGTGACCCGAATTGTATGCAAAAATGGTGGCTTTTTCTGTAATTTCGTATTTAGTATTTTGTATCTTGCGGATTTTAGCAAAAATACAAAATGACAAAGCGCCACATTGTTTTTTTACCTTCAAAACACATGTGCGGAGGTGTAAATAAATGTTTTTTAAAACAAATAATTGTTCATAAAATATACTATACATGTTTTAAAAAGCAAGGAAGTGTTGCAGTGAGTGCTGAACAAGTGACTGTAGATAACGTCCAAAGTGAAACTTATGAAATAACGAGTTTGTCATTTTGGACATGCTCCACCCCCCCCCTCCCGGTTAATCGGGAGTTTACTGTATTGAATAAACCGAAGGGACGACGAATCTGCTCCAGATGGGAGGCATACTCGGAGGTGCACAAAATTAGTGAAAGTGTTCCAGAAAAATTAGAGTCTATTGTAGTTTCTACCATCATAAATAAATGCTTCACCTCTAAACTGCGAGGTACGCGACTTGCCCTGACGCCCATCAAACCAAGACTCAAGAGGTGAGATGGCATCGGTGACACCTTGGCACAGATGCCACACCATAACAGAAAACTCCTTGCAAAAATAATTACGTGAATGATACGTAACACAACACAGGATGAAACATACATTAAATTGCACTGTGTGTTTTTCCCTTGAAAATACAAGAAGCAAAACATAAAATTTACGTGCTGCTAAATTTTATATGGAATATTATTTTCATTTAAAATGTCTCTCTCTGTTTCCTGGAAACGCAAAAGATATATAAAACACTAATAAATTACAAATAAAACATATATTAATTTGTGCCACCACAAATTAAGATTCATGTTCTGAAAAATACTTCAAATAAATTTTGTGTTACGTTGTTCGATAAGTCCGTGTCGTACTGCAAGCATCAACTCGTTAATGTTAGCAATTTATTATTTCATTGTATAAAAAGAGCTCACTATGTTCCTAGTAATTTGTTTAATTCTGTGTTTAAGATAGAATAAACACTTTCGTGAAATATAAACGGATGGCTAAGATCTACGTGCCCACGTGGTCGCTACTTGGCACTATGATAGCTACATGATTACACTGGGAAATTTGTTACATCCAATTACAGGTGGTTACTTTATTAGTCAGCTTTGCATAAAACACTCAATAAAAAAAAATTTTGCCTCACGTGCCTTCAATGTGGCCAGAGCGCCGCGCAGCCAGCGCTCTGTGTCAATTCATTCTCTCTGCTCCCACTAGATAACGCGTGGGTTGACAAGGGCTCGTATGCAAGCAGTGGACAGCATCAAATACTTATTTGAAAGTGTGAGTAGTTGACAAGTTCTATTATTCGTAGTATTTGTTTAGCTTCTGAATTTTCAATAACATATTTATATGAAATTTTTCTATGTTTTCACTATTGCCGAGGCTCAAACAATGTTTTTTTCTGAGGGCTTTCGGGACACGCCAGTATATCTGCATATTGAAGTTGCAGAATATGTGCTCTAGTGTCTTCCTTTTTTCTCCGGTCCTGTTCACTCTGTTCACTCTTTTTCCATAGTTTTCTCAGTATTCAGCAGCTGTAGCTACCATCAGCGAGGGTTTAGTTTTTTGGACCTCAGCATCAGGGTAGCGGTGTTATTTTGTGTTTGTGCAGTTTTGACCGTTTTAGTGAGTTAAGTGGACCTTCGATTTTTAGATATTTTGCCTTATGAAGATTTTGTCATCTTTTTGTGTGTTTCGTTTGGAATCGTCGATGCTGGCCATGGGCGCAAGCTGTAGACCATTGATAACCCCTAAAAAAAATCAGCAGCTCTTCCTTAGTTACAGGTAGTCTCTCCTGTTATGGGGTTATCTGCAGTCTGTATTCCCATCAGGGTGTTTCTTTAGTAATTCTGTCCAGGGGCCCATTTCACAAAACTACAAGTTATTAGTTACAAGTTACAAGTGCTGCTATCTATAAGTACTTGTAAATTCAGTTTCATGAACAACACTAATACAGTGCGACAAAATCAAGTGTAGCTTGGGTGGAAGTGGTAAGATTGCTGGTATATCAAGGTCGCCTCGTAAAGCATGGGAAGCGTATTAGTAGACAGGCAGACAGGCCCTCCCTATACACTTCGTTCAAAATGTGAGAGACCTTCAGTGTCAGCCGGTAAAGATGCGTGGGTTACTGTAAGGCCATATAATATGATGATTTTTTTTATTTCATTATCTGAAAGACATTTATATAAGGACCACATAAAGGTAAACATTTGCAATCTAATGATTATAGCTTTCAAAATATAAAACCGCAAAGTCGAAAATTTCGGAATACAGGACCCAAGTATTTGTGATCCTAATTAAACTTTGCTAAATAAATCACATGTCATGTGATCTATATAATATACACAACATATTAATTAAGCATCAAGGATATTCAACAGTTGGTATTCGGGTACTGGGATCCTGATTCTATTTTAAAATTGGTAGTGATGTTTTTGCCAAAAAGTATTTTATTTATCCGAGAGAAAATTATATTTTATTGATTAGTTGGCAAAAAAAACTTTAACAAAATTTAAAATAGATTCACATTATCATTAACCAAATACTTATCCTTCATGAAATTGTTGCTATTCATTTCATCATCATAGTCTCCGCCTTCAGTTTTGCCTTTACAAATTAACTTGGTTCCTTCAGTGAAGTTATTTTCACTACCTGCATTTACTGTAATCCATCGCTGCCCTGGATTGTTGTTTTTGTACACTCCTACGTCATCATGCTGTCTACAGTGGTTCAAAGTGTAATTCGAATGAATCCTTGTATCATCGAGGTATACCATATATATCTACTTAGTTGACTTTTTCCCTTATAGCTCGTAGGAATTTTTCTTGATATGTGACAACCTTGTTTTGCTTTAATTTAAAACATACCCCTTGCACAATTAACAATTGCTGCACCGGATCACATAATGTGTTTGGTGATGGTGGCCTTCTGCAGTGCGCTGTATAGCCAGCGCTCTACTCCGCCATGATGCTTACCTCGTTCAGAGATGGCACGTGGGTCGACAAGTGCTGTTCATTACATGAGCCATAGATGGCTCCACACTTTTACTATCGATAATGTTGTTCGCAGAATGGCGATTATTTGTGCCGGACAAAAATGCCCAGAATTATATTATTACAAGGTATCATAGGATTTAAATGAACTGAGATGTCATTAAAACAACATACACATAAACAATATCAACTGCACGTACTGTGTAAGAATGACTTACTCGTACATTTATTAGCATTTAGCACCAGTGAAGATTCCCTCAATTGATTACCTGGTGATCATAATTGCATTTTATTACAAATTCTAATATTATTTTGCTTCGTCTGTATATTAACACTATAATTAATGTAAACAACACAATGTCTTGTTATGGCAAAATTCAACTACAAGACATGTAGTGCTGCAGTGGCTACCTCACGAACTGTCAACATGAACTTGCCAGGTTTATCAGGCAAGTGTCAAGACCTCCTGTTCTTAGACAGTGACTGGCAGTAAGCCCTTTTATTACAGCACTTTAATAAAATTCTAAAATATGTGTTTTGTTGTTTGCAGTATGATGCCACACCCTTCAAACTGCGCAACATAACAATTACTTAAAAATTTAATATTAATTTAAACATTAATTTCAGTGCCTTTCATTAATGTCATGTAACACCTTTTTGAGAGTTTGCAATATCTACATGTGTTTTTCGTTTTCTGGAATCATAAAGATTCAATTTGAAAAGTTTACAAAAAACATAAAAATTAGCAACACATAATTTTTATTCATAGTTTTTGCATGTAATTTAATTGTCATGCATGGTGTGCATTTTAATATGTTTGCTAGAGTTATGTGTTTCACATCATCCATTTTAATATTTTATCAAGGGACATTTTTGTTCTGGCAGGTGTATGTCACCAGGCATCACCGACATCACGCCACCCTAGTTAGTATTGGAATCACAGGTGTCAGGGCAGGTCGTGTCTCACGAAGCTTGGAAGTAAAGCATCTTAGCACTTATCACTTAACTGCAATAGACTTGTAATTTATCTGGAATGATTTTATTCTAACATTGTGCACCTCCGAGCATTCCTCCCTTCCGGAGCAGATTCGCGATCCTTCCAGCATAATGTTACTAAATTATTTTTCACCACGTCCTTAGACATCTTTGTGCAGCTTCGGCCTATGCGGGGTCTCGTGCCACATGTTCGCTTCATTTTTGTATCATGTACCATCACATCTCGTTTGCTGAATAATAACAATTATTATTTAACTTATGTGTGAGTACCTACATTCTCGCTTTTCGAGGAGTTTAAGGGTGACTGCCCTTGTATCCGCCAAATACCTGCTACGTGTTCTGCAATCACGTAAGTCGGTGAGTGTTTTATGTATATTTTATTGAAGTGTTATGTCAGTATTAGTAAGGTGTGCTAGGAAGCCTCAAATCCCAGTCCGCGTCCATAGACACCACGTATTCAGTTGTCTGCTCTTATCGATTCCTACAATCACGTTCAGATGCCAGGGCACAGGGTCATTTAGCTGGGTTTTTTACGGCAGCCCACCTCAAAAGTCTCGTGTTAACCTGAACGGATTCCCCTAAAGTGGTTGATTGGGCTAATTCGGACTTGCTTTTTTGGACGCCAATCTCCTCGCGTCAATTGGTGTCCCTCCGTGTAACTAATTTGAACTTGCTTTTCTGGATGCCAATCTCCTCGCGTCAATTAGCGCCCCTCCGTGTGACTAATTTGGACTTGCTTTTCTGGATGCCAATCTCCTCGCGTCAATTGGCACCCCTCCGTGTGACTAGTTCGGACTTCCTTTTTCAGATGCCAATTTCCTTGCGTCAATTGGCGCCCTTCTGAGTGGCTAAACTCCGCTGCTACGTGGGTGACCAGTGATGGAAGCATCATTACTGCTGTTGGAGAATGTGGAGAACGAGAAGGCCGCCATATTTGGTGTCGCATTCGGAAACTGTAACAGAAAAAATTTTCCCTACATCCACTGTTTATACGTATTTTCCCGGTCAGTTGCACCTTGCACTGTGAAGGGGGGGGATGAAGAACACATGGTCACCTTGACCCCTGCACCAAACACGACAAATACCATCGTAAACAACTGCCCACGTGTGTGGGACAAGCATGCCAACGTGCAGGCTGAAGCCCCCATGAAGATTTTCGTGCAACTGCTTCATGCAAACATGCTGCCGAAGACGCATATCTGTTTCACTATGGAGTGTTGGCACGCAGATACGTGCAGATTCTGCCGAAAGGTAAAAGACAGTGACCCCTTTGCTAAATACGACTTAGCAGCAAACATTTGTAGATGCCCCTCAGTGTCTACTCCTGAGTGTTAACGCCAACACTACGCAAGCAGTCAGCTTGAACATACTAAGAGATTGGTAACCAATGACAATGTAAGGGGGCAGAATGAGATCTGACACCCCGCACACTGCACACTTTGTCCAAACAACTATCTGGTGAGTACTCTCAACATGGCGGAAAGACTCAGTCTGCGAGTTGAACGGTTTGTTTGTAGCGAGTGTTAGTTTCGCCCAAGGACGGAATTTGTAAAAACCTCTCAACAACCGCAGACTTCGCCGCCACAAGAAATTGTTCTGTTATGGATACGTGTGATTTTCCGAACTGCAGGAAAACCACTGGGGACATGGCCATCTGTTGAGGCTGCAATCACAGATGCCACTTTCAATGTACGGTAACTATAGAGTGGGACAAATTCCAGAAACAATGTTTTCGGTGTTGGGACTGTTCAGTACCACAAAATGAGGTGAGTGATGCAACTGCACAACGCACACAAGCTGAAATGGAACGTGGAGTGACAACCCCAAACAGACAAGGACATTTGGTACCATTACCACCACCGACACCTAATGTGTTATGCCTCACGGCACTGCAGCCTGCCGCAACGTCCTCAGCATTCGTGCCAGGCCCCTCAATAACTCCATATGCCATCTCGTTAATGACACCGGAAAAATTCCAAACGCTTCCAAATTTTTCGTTACAAGGCTTTGAAGATCCGCGAGCATTTGTAGATGAATGTGTAAGGAGATTACAGAGGTACGGTGTTCCTGCAAAGTAATGGCTATGTGTCGTAGGTGCTTAACTTACAGGTGGCACACACGCATGGTGGAGGACAGTCACAGATTACCAAATGACTTGGGAGCAATTCGTCACTAAATTTTTGACTAGCACACTTACAACACTACAAACATAACTGAGTATTTTCACCAAGCAACAACGTCTGCATGAGGAGCTGGACATGTTTGTAAGGTGTAAAGTAAATTAAGTAACCAGGTTCTATCCACACATTGTATCAGCAGACGTGTTAGAAGCAGTCCTACAGATGGTGCTACTAGAATTTAGAGCTGCTTTGCGACAGGCCACACATGATGGGTTTGAAAACTTTGCGCTCACAGCCGCTGGCATTTCATGTGACAAGTGGAGCTACGTGGTCCAGCCAACGTCAATACTGCCATGCCCACTGGCCCCCAGGATCACAATAACAACACTGCGCCTAGCGGTCCAATACCTGCCAAGCACGCAAGTGGAGCGGCAGGGTCTAGACCCACTGAGAACACAGGGGCTATCCGACCTTCGTGCAACAACTGCTCGAGGAATATGCCACATGATAACAACGCAGCTGACCAACCGCCACCTGGCCCATGTAGATTTGTCCTGGCGAGCAAATGTACTAGCACTAAGACCACCCAATGTGTAGAGCGAGAGAAAATCCTGAGTCTGGAAATGGAGGACAGGGATAGGGAACACAACCCCTATCCCCGAAACAGCCACAAGAAACAGTAACAAACCAGTTTACCTCAGCCAGATCTTTGAGAATTATGATAGCTTGTTACGCATCCCTGTCAATGTCAACGTCATTTGAACAGTGGTGCTTATTGACTCTGCTGTGTCCCACAAATTTTATTAATGAGAAATTAATCAACTCTGAACATTGCGAACTGCAAAAACAAACCGTGCAACTCGCCATGCATGACGTGTACGGTCAGGCAGTAGTAACTGTTCACACTCGAGACGAAACCATGCCTGTTCCTGTACTCATCATGCCAGACCTCAGAGAATATATCATCCTGAGAGTGTCATGGCTCACTGATCAACAAGTTGTCATTGAAATAGCCTGTGACCGCATCCATTTCGACAAGATGCAGAGAATAACAGTTTACCACCTAGGGTACTATTAGCCCATCGTACCGGCGGATGTCAACCTCCACAACTTCGATCATACAGTGCCTGAAGAGTTCCAAAGTGCAGTGCAAGCCATCTTACACGAAAGGAGGGATGTGTTTATGCATGGGGAAAAGTTACATCGCACCAGTTTTACGGAGCACCCTACAGATAAATCGTGAGGAGCCACTGTACACGCTGTCATGGAGCAGAAACACCCGGAGGAAACTCAAACTCTGTGGCAGTGACCACAGTTCACACCAACTGTCATACCAATCACGTGCTCAAAGCAAAATGATTATTTCTAAGATGTTCAGGAGAATATTTTTAAAAAAAGGAGGTTTTTCCAATCCCGTTGATGCCAATTACAGCAAGTCCCCCAAAATTGTGAGAAATGACAAAACAACAAAATTCAGTTTTTTTTTCATTTTTAATGGGCTAATGATTTCTTTTCCTTTTTAAATAGTGCCCTAAAATGGTGTACAAAAATACAAATATACAAATGGCTGAAAACAGGCTTAAAAACACCCAAGATTACAAAATTGCCAAAAATGGCATGTGTTTATAAAAATTTGAGTACAAGGAACATATTTGTGTTGGATTACATGTAAAATTACATACAAAAATCCCTTTCCCAAAATAACATTACAATATTTTGAATACTTAACTTTCAAAAATATTAATGCCCCAAGATTTAATATTGTGTGTGCCCTGTCTCATAAAATTTATGTGCCCATAATTAAAATCTGATTAAAACATGGCAGGATTTACCATATGCCCGTTTCCTTCACATCTCTATTGTGTGTGTGTTGTCCTCCTGTCCGACCTCTGGGGCGGGAACTCCCCTCATTTATAGTTCATGCAGAATGCTGTCGGGTGTGGAGGAACATTACAGATCATGGTAGAACAGTTCGCCAGAAATACAAATTCAGTTATTTCAAATCTTGATGAAGTATCGGACTGTTGCTAAGTGCTGACCAACTGCTTTGGAGGGTGGGAGCCTTCGGCGAGGTGGGGGAGGGGGCACCCAGGCAGCCTGCGCTGCACAGTGTTGGATGTGATGTCGTGCCAAGAAGATGCTCTGCCCGTTGCTGCATCACCTGCCATCGAAATGGACCAGCAAAATGGTAAGTCTCCAAAATCCCTGTTGCTGATCGTTCAAGGTGGCGGATTGCAAGTTAGGTGACTTATGCTGATATCGTACGGTGTTAATTTCAGCACCGTTACATCCTCCACTCCTTCAAGCGTCAGTATGATCGGCCGCTTTCCGGAAACAATGATGTCAGGTGGCCAATCCCAGTCATTGTCGATTAAGTAGCACAAATCACACATGCAATTTCTTCTGTTCTTCGTTAACTGCATCTGGATTTCCTCAAACTCACCACGACGATGTATATTAAAATGGGCTGTTACCAACAAAATACTTCTAAACACTTACTCTTATTTTCTGGGCATAAAATTGCAAGGGCATAAATATCTGACACTAATAATCCTTGTCTCCTACAATATATTATTAAATTAACCATTTCAAGTCATTCATTTGTTAACAATAATGGGCATTTTAGGACACTTTATTAAAAATGCATTATTTCTTTCATAGGGCTAAGGCAAACTACCATTTACTTTTCCATTAAGTTGTTTGGTATGAGTTACATGTACCTTAAATTCTTTACGTGGAAATTTTAGCTCAGATACAAGTAATCTAATCGGAGTCCAAAACGTACCACATTAAATGGTCCAGTCCACTGCGGTGCTTACTTTGAAATAAAATAGTCTACTTTAGAACTGAGAAAATGAGTTTGAACCATAATTAAATCACCACAATGGAACGTAACATCAGTACGCTGGGAATCAAATTTTTCTTTCATTTTGTTATAAAGAACAACTAAATTATGAGTAACTTCCTCCCATTATTTACTCAAATCCTTGTTTACTACATTTTTCTCTTACAATGGTGCAATAACCATGCCTTTTAAAGGGTATGTAAAACATGCCTTCCCAAAGAAAAACTCAGATTGAGTGTGTTTATGGGCACTATGTATTACAGTATTCAAATACAACACAAGATTATATAAAATAGTGCTCCATTCTCTCTGAGTGTCTAACTGGAAAATACGCATAGCCACTTTAATTTTATAGTTAACTCTTTCAATTATATTTGCCTGCGAATAATAATGCAATGTGTTGAACAATTTTACTCTCCACGTGAACATTAAGTCACAAAATTCTTGTGACACAAAATTGACACATTGTCAGTGACTACAAATGCTGGCGACCCAAAAATACAAAAAGATGATGAGAAATTACTTTACAAATTTCTACTGCTTTAATGGTGTGTAACGGGAAGAAAAAACTAAATTTACTAGAACAATCAATTGCTACCAATACGTAGACATAAACAGATTTACTACCTGTTAAAAGACCCATGACGTTGAGGTAAACCCTTTCCCATACAAATGTAGCTAGACTTGCAGAATGCTTTCCTTCCTGTTTCCTATTCGTATATTTTGCTTGTTAACAAGTGGCACATTCCCTTACACGTGTTTCTATTTCTTTTTGTACATCTGACCACGTAAAATTCTCGGTAATACATGCCCTCCAAAGAAAGACTCATGATAATATTTGTAGACCATAGGTCTCAACTTTTCTGGGACAAAAACAATAAATGTACCCTTTTTTGACCGTTTTCCAATAAAAACTTTATAAACTACTAACCAGACTGACGTAAATCTGACATTATTTTCTAACATTCTCTGTCATGTTTCTGGTGGTTTTTTACGTCTACGAAAACTTCTGGAAAATTTAGTAAGATATTTAAAAATTCTATTGACTCAGCCTTATCTGGTACTATTAATTTTATTATGTTAATTTCCTGAAATTCACAAGGATCACTAGCATTAAATTCAAATTCATCACTGCAAAACATACGTAATAATGCATCAGCTACTAGATTGTCTTTTCCCTTGATATGGTGAACGTCAAATTTGAAGCGTGATAAACTTGCTAACCACCGCACCAAACGTTCTAAGGTGTGTAGGGCTTGTCCTGAGACGCATCCCATTCTCCAACCATCTTAGCAACTAACATGCTTGCCAGAGGGTACACAGAACTGAGAATGTGCTCATGCAGGCATAGCAAAATTTAAGACATCTGCATCCTTAGTGAGGGGGGGGGGGGGGGCACGTGCCCCCCTCCCCAATGATTTGGCCTGTACCATATATTAATTTTACAGTTATAATGAAAAAATGAAATAAAATAACATACAGTAAATTATCATGAAACAAGATTAGGATAATGACATACATGCACTTCAAACAATAAACCTTTCTCGTAACTCAACCTTCAGAGTTATTTACCACTGCTTCATTGACAAGAGCTGGATTTCCCTTTCAGTGCCGTAATATGATGCAGTATATATCTGCTTATCTGTTGAACTTTTACAAATACGAGAGCATCAATATTCACCAGGCGACAGGCGAGACAGCTGGCAGTGGTGGCATCCTTCCACATCCCTCCCACCTCCCCCCCCCCACCCCCCACCCCCCACCAGACAAGTCCATGAGAAAGCAGAATGTGGGAGGAATGCTAACATAATCGAAACAATGCAAAGTTGCATACACCAGAACTTATTGGCGGCGTGTTTCGTAAATACAAAGAGGATAAAATAAAAAGATGAAAAGGTGACACAATCTGTGAAGATAGATAAACCGTGTTCTATATAGATCTTCTACTGTATCTCTTCTCATGTGTTTACTTTGTGCAAGTAACTTGATAATATGTATGTATTTCCTTACTGCATAATGTAAAAGATGTGCTTGCATGTTTTCAAACTAATTATATATTTTTTTTTATGAATGATAAATAAATATAATCTGTATAAACGTTGGCAGTAACAATAAAATGGATAAGTTTTTGACTAAAAACAAATGGGTCGCAGCAAATACGATGTCCTCTGAGTATGAGTCAGACTTTTTCCACCCTCCAGAGAAGAAATCTGCAGGCTTTAGCGATGGTGGTACAAATATGAGCACTCAACTGCAACTTACTGAGAGTGGTTTTTATAGCTCTTATTCTCCATTATCATCATGAAGCCGATGCCAGTCAACAATTTTACATCTAGAAGAAGATAGTACCACTCTTCCTCAGGTGAGTGTTTCTCTTGATTGTAACCAGCCAAATGTTGTACCTGATGAGTTTCCAACTCAAAAACTTAAAGGCTGCAACCTTATATTTCAAACAAGTTGGTATATAGACTTCAAATGGTTGCATGTAATCAATTGTATTGATGGAATGTGCTGTTTCTTTTGTCATCAATATGCTCATTTGTGTCCAGAAAAGAATTTAGCGACAAAATTGGATGACACTTTCACAAGAAAAGGCTTTAAAAACAGGAAGATGCCAATGGAGAAGTTTAAAACCCATCAAAAGTCTTCATCACATAGCCAAACTGTTTTGAGTTTTCAACAGATGAAAGCACCCTTAGAAAAACAATTGTCAACACACAAAGCAACTAAGCAAAAAATAGCTTCTGAATGTTTGCTAGTAATTCTAAGTTCATTGAAATACCTTGCTAGGCAGGGACTGGCTTTGAGAGTTCACTTGATTAAAGAAGGAAATATTATGGAACTCTTAAAACTAAGAAGCCTAGAGTTTCCCCACATGACTGGTTGGCTGCGACAAGATAGCTGGAAAATGATGCACTCGGAAATACAGAATGAAGTTCTTGAAATATTTGGACATGAAATAGTCAAAATTGTGTGAAAAAATCAAATCAAATGATCCCCTAATGTTTTCCATCAAATGTGATGGTATTCAGGATGTATCAGGACTTGAACAAGAGAGTGTTTGTGTGCGCTGGTTGGATGAAAATTTTGAGCCTCAAGAAAGCTTTTACTCAGAAATAGACACATTGTCGTTGCAAGTGTAACTAAAGATGGTTTTGAAAAACAATAGTGTTTCTTGTGTGGAAGATGCTGTGGAGTGTTTTTAAGCAAATGACTTCAGAAGTACGACTCTTGTTTTCAAATGTATAGCATCTTGTTAGATTGCTCTTAGTTTTACCCAGCTCATCATGTGAGGTAGAGAACACAATTGCATTCCACAATGACTCAAAAAAGTCTGAACACCGTTGCTTTTTGTCATGTTCACAATATCTTGGACTCGGTTGATGTTAGAAGAGTTGCTGCAATATTTGTCTCCAGATCTGAATCAAGAAAAAATACTTTTGGACCAATATTATGTTAATGTTAATTTTTGTCCTTTATTTCTATGCAATATCATCAGATTATTGATGTAGTGTTTATTTATTTATGGGTTTTTAGTACAATACAGTAGGACCTCTCTATTACGACCCCTTAGGGTTCCCGAGTATAGGGTAATAAAAAATTTGGGAGATTTTGGGCCGAATTTGAGCCACCCCTAACCCCTATGCCACCAAACTTGCCATTTTTTGTATGAAGTTCATGTTCAATTATCTCTAGTGCATAAAAAACTGCTTTTTTAAATTAAAAATAAATACTGTATGTATATTTTAATAGCTGGACGGCTCCTGATTATTTTCATACCCAAGAAAGGCATATGTACCATCCCTTGTAAAAAAGAAGGCCTGAACACATTATGACGTAGCCATTCAAAGTGTGAAAAGATTAGACTATGTATTATTAAAATATAAAGTTATTATTAAGGATCTATTATGCAGGTCTCTTGGGTCATACATTGCTATGAGGCACGTAGTGATCAAAAAGTTTAGGTGGCGTTGCCTAATACGTGTGTGCACGCCGTGCTCTCGCTTTGGTCTGATGAGGGGAGGAGGGCGGTCAGCTGGCTATACCTTCCAGTCTACATGAGCGGTCAATACCGCTCGGTCGGCATTCGTGGTCGTGACTCAACTTTGCTTCCACCTGGCAACAGAACACCACACGCCGACTGCCGTATTAATGCATTTTATTTTCTGGCGGATGACATAAAATATGGCTACACGTCCATGTAGGTCTATGTGGAAGTATACGACAAAGATTAAAAACCTTTCTGGGCGAACGCCTAGATCCTCTGCAGCACGGCCGGGCATGGCGGTTGCTGCTGTAGCTCGGCCCGAGATCCTCGGGCTGGGCAGCTGTCGGTCGATACAAGAATGTTATGGCCGGCAGTGGCCTGTCGCCCACTGCCACTGCCAACGTTACAGAGCCGGTTTGCTTCGTAACAGCAGCCAGGCGTTGGGAAAACATGCTGATAGATGTGATTCACATCAGTGTGTAAATTTATACAAAATGTAGGCAGCGTATTGGCTTCTGCACTGGCATGATGAGGCCCGGCAATGTTAACAGTTACCTATCATAAAAAAATTAGCATATTACATAGGAATGGGTGCACATAAACTTAAAAAAAAAAAAAAAATTTAATTATATTTAGGTAAATTTGAAGTTATCATACATACATTGATTAATAAACTAGTCTGTAATGTGTTGCTGTTTGTACAGCAAAAGAGGAAGGATAATAGAAGCGAAAAAAGACGGAGGGTAAGGCAGAGGCGGCGGCATGTGACTAGGACAAAGAATCCTCACTTACCTGGCCTGCAACCCCCCCCCCCCCCCCCCCCCCACCAAGGCTCTTCTCTTTGCCATGCAAATACTGACAATACACCATTGTCTCCTTCTGGCATGAAGTAATTTATTGCTTCGCACTGCTTGGGACAACAAATGTCAAAAACTATAATGGCAGCTTGAGAAATGCGCGACCACTAATATCACTGAAGGCTAGTTTTCCATAGACTGAAAACCGTGGATAATAGAAACTTTTATGGAAGTTGGAGAAAAGGTCTACAAAAACAAATCTGCACATAAGTGAAACAGCGGTTCAAGATACTGCAGTTGGCGAGGGATTGCTGTATTTTTAGACGTGCCTCAAATTTTCAACTTTTTCGACCCAAACTTTTCACGGTTCCTCAGAATTGGGTTGTAATAAATGGGATTGTAATAGAGGGGTTTTACTGTAATTTTTACTTGCTCTATTACGATCATATGTTACATTCTTTAGGCTAAATGCCTTATTATCAAACTATGACTGATTTTATTATAACAATAAATAGCAGCAATTGGCCTTTTAAAAGATTTGGCGTCCCCTTCCCCTCTTGTCAAAATAATGGAAAGCTAACAATGCCAATGATTTAGGGAGCTTGCCATTAAAAAAAGTAAATGGTGCCAGTTATCCAAAATGCCTAGTGTGTTTTCACTATTACATGGGTGAGACTGTTGGCCACCTCAACGCCTTTTCTTACACTTGTGTTGCATGTGGGTGCAGCACCTTAAGAAATGGGCTTCAAATGATTACGTGTTTCTTTGTTGTACATGTGCACTTATGCTACCATATACAGATTATGCGGGCCCGGGCACTCGGTCTGCTGGTGAAAAATGCGGGATAAAGATGACTTAGGTCGTAGATGATTAAGTTGAAAATACGTGTGGCACATTAAGCCCTGGTTAGACTACATGATGACAGTCAATCCCTCGGCACAAAATAAACAAAATGTTATGGTTATGTACCTTACTATTGCAGTAAAGTGAATATAGCAAAGTTTGAAGGTGCCGATGGTGTCTGCGTAGAGCGAAGCTCGAGTACTAATGGCCTGTCTGAGTGCTCAAGTCAGACTGGCATAATGGGTTTGGGTTCTGCTAAGGGTGGTTGAAGCAGGTGACAAAAATGAGTAGGAAAACATATTAAACCCTTTTTTGTCCAAACAAAATGCTACACAGTGAAATTACACGACAAATACATATTGGTGACATACAAGACAAATAAAATATTCGTTATGTTTGTGAATGTGATGTCACTGGGTATGTCAATGCACTAAAGAAATTAGGGCCAGGTTAGGCAGTCTGCTGAAAATTATAAAACAAATTTACTTTAGTATAATTAAATTAAATTAATAATTAAAATGAATAATATGTGTCTTGGAAATGGCTGTACCACTTCTGGTAGTCTTCGCCGATGGGCGAGTCCAAGTGTCCCAACTTGGGAATGTTTAATGAGTCCATCCTTGAAAAGGGGCATGGGTAGCCACAATCAATTTGATATTTTATAAAGAAATACCATTGAATTTAATGGCTATGGAGTTCGAAGAACTTTTGATGCATTCAGGATTTATTTCACTGCATTCGGGGTCATGTAGCACACTTCCCCTGGCCAGTCAATGTCGCATCACTGCGGAAGATGTCTGCCCCGATGTTCCTTCCAATGATGACTTTGGAATTTGGGGGGGGGGGGGACACTGTGCTGGACGGCTTGTCATACGCCCCCAAAAATTACTTCTTGAGGTGAATAAAGCAAGATGGTCACATCAGTCAAGTAGCAAATGATGACAAGGCGGGTGTGTTCCGTTCTCGCCGGCACATCCTAGCATGATTGTGGCTGGTTGTTCGTCTCGGCCTAATGTCAGCTAGGTGGTGTATGTTACTGTGGAAGTGCACATGGTCACGAAAGCACACGTGGATGCCTGATTCATGTCACTCGCTACGAATAGAATTTTACACCTTTCATTACAAGACAGTCACCAACTTTATCAAGTAAATAGTTTCGTACTTGAACAACGAAGACAGTAGAACATTGCAATAAGTGTGATTTGTGGGTATGGCCAACTACTGGTATACTTGAGAGCATGTAATGAAATAGTGGTTTTTCCTAACAATTTTTCAGCCTCAGCGACAAATATGAAGGCCGAGTATCGTGTGGACAGAATTTTCTAGGTTAGGAATATGCAGTCAAGAAAATAAGAAAATGTGCTTTGTTTATATTAAGTCAGTTTATTTCCATACACCCCTCCCTGTCCAAATAAACCCTTCTTACAACGAATAATCAATGTCGACTGCCATTGTGGTATGTTCGAATGTGGGAAGTGTAGTGGACATTACATTGTCATTTGTCAGTGTGTTTTCTAGAGGTTCTCCTGTTTCCCTCAACACTGTGTTCCAGTTGCTGCTGCATGCTTTCACCCCCACCTTACTTTACTCTCCTCTCATAGATGCTAAATGTCCCTGTTGTTCAGCACTTCCCAAATCTCTTGCTAATCCACCCTGTTTACTCTTTCTAATTACCTACTCTTGTAAATGGCTTATGCCCAGTTGCACCATCGTGGTTCGAAACTCCATCCTAGATCAGATGTAAGATTTTCACAGAAAATGTTTGCACCCTCTTCTAACATCTCTGGTTGGAAGCTTGAGCTTGAATGTTGCAACAAAAGATGTTAGAAGAGGGTGCAACAGTTTTCTGTGAAAATATCACATCCAATCTAGGTGAGTTTCGAACCACGATGGTGCAACTGGACATAAGTGTCTGCTATTCATAACCCAGTGTACACCATTGCATACATAATTGTAGAAAAGATTATATTTGCCCGGTATTATACACCGCAAAACTCAATGCCCTATGATTTTACATATGGGTAACTGATTCGTAAACATTGTTCTATGTTTTAAGTCTACATGTTTCCAGATGTAACTGGCTTGTAGAAGCTTTGAATCGTATAATTTGGGGAGCAACTTACTGCCTGTGCGAACAAAGATTAAGCTAACTGGAGCCTGTAGGAAGATTTCATTTGTTTTAATTACAACACAAGTATTAATACTACGGCCACGTTCACTCCCTTTTAATGCATGGTGTCGAAGCCGCCTTTCTGGCACAAGTAGTTGCCAGTCAACATTCGCCCCGGGCGCACAATTGGTGCGAAAAACTTAAGCAAAACCGTGAAATGGCTAAATTGAATCTCATACACACACAAGAAAGCCAGACGAGTCAGTTCAACCATTCGCATAAGAAAAGTTCTATTCAACTAAATGATTATGTCTGGATACGAAAGAGAGGCTGGCAGAAGGCGCTTACCCATCATTATCATGGCCCCTACCAAGTCATTGACGTATTGGGCGAATCTACGATAGGCATAAAAACTAACGAAACCGGCATACCTAAATATGATACGGTGTGCACTCAGCACACCAAACCTTCTTATATGCGTTAATCAGTGTATCTTGTCACAATTAGTTATAGGTTTTCTATGTTCAGTGATTTACATGTTTTGGAATTTGTGATACAGTTAATGTCATTATCTTTGTGGAGTAACGAACTGTCCTAAACCAGTGAGTGAACTGTGCAAGCAGCGCTAATGCAGCCCGTCCATGCCGAGCCTGGGGATGTGCTCAAAGCGACACGAACTCAGAAAATGTGTACATAAAGGGAAGCAGGTAATGAGAGGCATCAGCCTGACTCCCTCACTGCTATCACGCCACGAAACTTCTGCAGCTCGCCCACATTCTGGAGAGGGGAGTCACTTCTGCAAATTACACAGCACGTGAGAGATCACAGTAGCAGCTATGCCGAGCTGCCACCCCTGCCAAGTGCCGTTGGCGGCAATGGGTGTCCACAAGCCATGCCTTACGCAGGCATACAATGGTTGCTATGGCAACTCCAACCAGTGGCTGCCTTGGAGACGAGGAGTGGGGAGCCCACTCCAGTCGTGCCACCATCAAGGTCATGACAGCCCTCTGGATTCTCCTGCCAGCTGTGTTGACACTGCCGGCCACGTACCATGTACATGCTGGAGTATACTGGGCTCCAGTAGTGGCCGACTTCATCTATGAGGATAGCCTACCCCTTGTTTATGTTATTCCATTGAATTTCCCACAAATCCCAGAAAGTTTGGACCAGTATTTACATGTGGCATGTGCGAATCGTACGTCAAATTCGTGCAAAAACTCCGAGGTCTTGTATGCCTATTTACAGGATGTGGAGCATGGAACTCTCCCTGGATGTTATAGCCATCCCTAAGGAATTGCTAATGTGCGAAAATACAAAATCTATTAAAGCAGCAATTCTGCTGTCAGATGCCAACAAATTGTTCTTGACGTGCAAATTTCATTGTTCCCATGACAACTCATTTTCACTCATCCCTATCTTCCCCACCAATATTAATTTTCACTCATCCCCATCTTCCCCACCAATATTCTTCCAACCCCCTCCTGAGGGTACTGTCGAGATACACATGCCATGTGGTTGTCATGTTGCCACATATGACCACACAATAATCGAAGCTACTCATTTATGTGATGTATGAGTAACCACTGTACCCCTCCATTAGACTGTAATTCCAGTACACTGTGACATGATCTTAAACTGGGCATCAGGGAATTGTTATAGGTTATGATCGATGCTGTAGGTTAAAGTTGCTAGGGGGCGCCAGTCCTCTCTCCTTCGAGAACATGATGATGAAGTTGGGGTCGGGGGCTGTTCGCCATAAATGTGGCCCCCTGATGCTCCAACGTCACTGCTGCAGTTGTCCTGTGTACTATAATACAATGCCTGGTCTAGTAGAGGATATCGGAGCTCCCTCGATACGCTCATACAAAAACACCGCGGAAACTGTTGAAGCCATCCCCACGCCAAGATTTTGCTACGTTACTCGTTCACGGTTAATGTGGCCGAGGCACCCAGAATAAATAAAAACTGACGTGATTATGTAACAATCAGATTCATTCATTTACGAACCCTTATATGAGGCACTTACATGAAAAACTGCACTATAGCACGGAGTGCTGTAATCCAGAAAAAGGGTGCGAATACCAACAAGTGATTTACGTGTACATTACGTCCCAGTCGCAGACAACCAAACAAGGTTGTCGAGCAGCACGCTCCCCGAATGAAGAATAAACTTAAAACGTAACTGAATACAAAAATGACTATTGATATAATACATTGTTAAGCTAAAGTGTGAAGGTCCGGAGAGGGTGCAAACCGTACGTCTGCTCGATGGTGAGGCGACCACGCGATTGCGTGGGCAATCGTGTTCAGCCCTCTCACTGGCTATCCATTCCCGCCGGGAAATAATATCCCGTTATTCACAATGTTTTACTATATGTAAATAAAATGACTGATTGCATATGATTCGTAATGAAGAGAAACACTGAACAAGCTCACAAATTAATAAAAGGCAATATAAAAAAGTAAGACGTGTGTCATAACACAGTTATATGTGGGATCCTATAAAGACATGAAACATATTTTATGCACAACACATGCAATACATCTTTTTTCAAAAATAACAAAAACCCTCTTAAAATTAATACAAGTACACTGAACACTGGTTATCATGTGGCAGTAGCATTTCCACTCACCATATATATGTATGTCAAGTGACATCTCGAGCACTGTGCACTGCGATTAGGAACAGGGTATACACAATAAACATAACACTTCAAAACATGACAATACCCTTGAAAAATATATGGTGGCATTTTTCACAAATTAATAACTTCAATGTACAGGTTAGGGGTACACGGTGTTTGACACTTGGATGTAAACAAACATATTACCTCTGAGAAACACTGACTCGACTTTACATGTGGCAAACAAATAAAATCTCTACAACAAAATCTTACTCTTTACTTTACTCGAGGCGTTAAGAAACTATATGCTATATGTAGCTGCTTCTAGGGGTATATGTGTGGAGTATGTGATGGACGAGGTAACAGGCTAAGGTTAGGGTACCATGGCACACGTCAACTGGTTGACCCAGAAATCATTTCAACTCCAACAACTCACCCTCACGTCTGGAATACAATTCTACAATATTATTTCAGCGCTTGACAGGAAGTGGCAAATAAATCATATGCAGTTGCCAGATCTACCAGAATTTCATTCAGTATACAGTAATGGTAAGATCAGAGAACAGAAGGTGTTTTCTATTTTAGATCCGCTACATTTTGATTACATCTCTATAGCCATCATCCATCATAGGCCTACTCATGTTTACAGTGGTCGCCCTATATGTCAAAGTACTTAAATTTTCAAAAATAATGACACACTGACATTAGGAGAGTGGCCAGACGAGACTAAGTCCCTAGTTGGGCATAGCCATTTGACGTTTGGCTGGACCGTAGAGGATAGAAGGTTATGTGGATAGGATAATCTAACGTATTTCCAGGCATACGCCAGCACTCTCAGTGGAGAGCACGAGAATTGTTGAGGTTGTGTGGCCGGCGGCCTGAAGTGGTCCCCTCGATGTCCACATCTTAGAGTGGAGTACTCGTATAAAATTGTAGAAAGCTGTAGTACTTGCAGAATTCTATCCGTGTTGTACCAGAAGACCCTGGGCTAGTGAAGGTTATTGGAGCTACCTCCATGTGCCCGTGCTCACCTCCTGGGGCTGTTATAGGACATTGTATGCCTTAAGAGATTATGTCAGTATTCTTACGTGGTTAAGGGATCGAGCAAATAAAAGGTCGAATATTGGCAACTCCATTTATTCACTTATATCCCATAGCAGGCACATACATTTAAGTTCACTGATCAAGTAGGTGAACACTACCACTGTAAAAAGGCAGTACAAGGCCTACATGGATTATGGTAGATTTACGCCCCGGTCATGTTTAAAATGACCGAGCACGGAGTGGCTCACCCCCAGACAATGAAAAAAGGTTCCAGTCAAATTAATGTTAAATCATTAATAAACTACATGATTAATATACAGAAAGTTGAAGGTCTGTGTAGGACGTTATACGCACTTCCACTCCGCTAGATCATGGTGACACTACTGAAGCTCTCTTAGCGCAGAGCCTCCCAATTGGGCGGATCTCCACAACAAGTCACATGACTTGTTGTAGACACTTAAAACATGAATTTTACAGAATGAAGTGTGTGATAATTAGCAGATGGATAGATGAAACATAAACCCTTGGACTGCTTTACTTGATGCAATTAAACAGAAAATATAAACATTTAACGGTGGCAGTGTTGCTACACCTTTCATAATGTGACTTTCACTTGGTGTTGTATGCGGGTCTGGAGCCCCGTGAGAGTCTTCCTGCATCTAAAATATTATACACATTGATTAAAAACCCCAACAATACATTTCACACTGATAATACACACCATTCACTCTTATATACTAAATAAGTACATTTGCAGGTTAGTCATCCATGTGCTAGCCACATTGCTAGGTGTGGTGGCTGGTCGCGGGGAAACCAGATCACAATAATGGCGAAGCAAATATTTACTGACTTATCTATTAGCATTTCTTACTTAAATTGAATCACCAACATTTATATAGCATGTATCACTACCTGTGAATAATTATTATGATACTGTTACTCTCATGTGTCCACTTGATGCTACACGTATTTATAAATAATGTGTCAGACTTTGCCATACCTATGCAAATAGGATGCAGAATGATGAACAGTGAAATATACACCCTGAAATATTCAGTGCCGAAACGTCAACACCTAAAAGTAAACAACAGCACATGGTCCCCTCTTGATCACGTGACAATAACAGCTCACTTTATCTATGGAATATCACAATGTGGAATTCTTGCTGGTGATCACACATAAAACAAATACAATACAAAACAATTACCCTGACTTAAAAATTACATAAACCTGTTATGTGAGCCAAGCTCCCGACCCTAGACCGTTTGTTTGCAGTTAACAACAGCAACAAGGAGGTGCACCCTACCATGCGCAGTAGCGCGCTGGTCCACAACATGAGAGCAAGACAGTTTAGTGCAGTGCAACTGTCTGTATCAGGTACTACGCAAAGAATGGGGTGGAAAGTGGCCATGCGACCATGCACGCTTGTCACACTGATACAGTAAGTAGTGCCCTGCAGTATTATTATTTTCACGTAATATTTTAAAATGGCTGGAGTAGTAATGAACTGTAAGGTAGGACACCAGTAACAAACCCCCAAAAGTCCTAGAGTTCTTTTCTAGTGGTTTGTTTATGTTTTCATTCGTGTATCATCACCCTCTCACCACACGTATTTTTGCAAAGGGTTATGTTTGTTGAGTTGTCATATGTTTTATGCAAGTTATTACTAGTGTGTGTTTTGTTAGAATAGTTTTTATCGTGCAAGGTGCAAGAAATTTGTCCCACGTGATGTGCTCTGGCGGCAACCCTGGTAAGCGCGCCATGTTGATAAGTCAGTCATCTCTGAGAGGTCAGAGAGGTTGGTCGTGTACCATCCAGTTTCGCGCCCGGGCAGCATTCCCCATTAGTACCAATAATTTTTCACTGCAATAGTTTAATTTATTTCAGAATCTTTTTCGTTAGCTGCCCAGGACACCGCCTCTCACTTCTCCAGTACTTGCATCGCCTGGGGAAGCATAATTACGCACCTAATGTAATGCATGGGCTTCACGCCAATTTTGCAGTGTTACTGCTGCCGACTGGTAGTTGTTCGGCTAGTATATTTGTAAACTGTTGCCTGCGGGGCATGTTTTATCAATGCTTAATAATATCACGTTGGAACTGAGTGTTTTTATTGAGGTAAGTCACAAGGCATTTCAGGGTACGGGCCTTTATTGTTTCCCGCCAAACTGCACATGTCTGGAACTTGTTACAATTATTTCAGTGTATAAAGTAGCAAAGAGGTATGGATGCCCTTAATAATCAATGCGTAACATATGTACCGTTCATCATTCAACAGAGAATTGTAACAGCATGGAAGGATAGATGTCTTTGGCAGTCGGCGACACGACCCAGGGAGAAGAGTCTGCTCTATTGCTTTGCGGTCTGGTAGTGCCTGGCACCTGGGTAAATTACCTCACATAATTAATCTATTTCCAGACAGATTCAGGCCTCAACCTTTAATTTTCCAATTTTTTATTCTGGCTCCTGGACCACTATCCATGAACCACACCTCACGGCACTTGGACACTGTTGCCTGCACTGCAGTTGTGGCACTATTGTGCATTGCAGGAACACAAACATATTTATTATACACTTCAATAATAATACACATTATAACCCTCGAAGAAAAATATACGTGAACGTAAACAAATGCACATGGGTGCATCCCTATGTTTGCTAAGTTGTATTAGTGATTGAAATAAATACATGTAACATACACACATAGCACTTCTGCTGGGTGCACAAGCGCACAAATAGAACTACGTGGAACACGGCATGAACTTACATTGAACACTGAATAAAATTACATAAACGAACACTACACTATGAAATTTAGAATGGCCATGAAAAAAAAACACAATTACACTTTGTACACTTGAGCACTGATCCTAACACGTGTAGCATGTGGCACTGCATATTGCTAATGCTCGACGATGCTGTGGTGTAGGTTGAAGTGCTGCTAAACAGGCATGGTGAACAGGCTAACGTGCACTGCACACGTCAACGCCTACAAACTCCTACTTAAATGGCTGTAGTGCTTTTTTCTGGCATTTAAATATCCTAGTTAAATAAATAGTTCCATTTGTAACAGATTTTAAATATGATGAGATATCTTAATAGACGATCACTTGAGTCTTTCTAAGAAAGTATCAGAATACAAGGTTCGATTACGAGTCCTTGTAATCACAAGAGAAATGCTTAATTAATTTGTATGATATTTTCTAATATGTTCACGCCAGGTTAAGGTGTTTTAAATGAAAGCAGCGTGAAATTGCTACTATCATTTATCTCCTACTATCCCTATTTGTACTGAGAAAATTGGAGTTAAAAAGATAAACTTCAATAATCAATTCACAAGTTCAAGTTGACTGCCAATATTCACAACCACCACTCTTACCGCCGCCGCCAAACCCTCATACACCACGAATGGCCTGTGTGTTGTGAGACTGGGAGCCTAGACTCCCATAACTCACAGGATGTTTGTAAAGACAAAATGCACCCCGACACGTACTCAAATCATTGGGTTAGGCGGCGGGGCGCCGTGTAGCTGTGGTTTCTTGGGCACCGGACGGTTATTTGCAAGTGTGCTAACTAAGTTCACATTTTTTGTATAGGTGCATCCCTATTCTCCCGGGGGCAGCCCACAGAGTACGTTTCACCGTTTCAATGTGTAATGTAGGAGAGAATTAAAAAATTCATGGTCAAATGTGTTTGTGCTGATGGCTCTTATTCAAAGATTTAATATACTTATTAGCATTTACTTTTACTTATACTTATGGCACACTTATGTTTTGGTGCTGATAGCACTTTAATTTTTTTAATAAATTGTTTTTTTGGGACAAAATATGACTTAAAGTGGGTATGTTATAAAAGCTAATTTTAATGTTAATTGTGTGCCATATTTTTCATTCTGCTACCTGAGAAGAATAATAAAAATTTTTTTTTTGCTATAATTAAGTAAGAAAAGGGCGGGGGGAGCAAAGTTCAATTTTTTTTCCTCCCCCCCCCCCCCCCCCCATCTCCTCAACCTTTACCAATTTTGTTGAGCACTGAGGGTGCAAACCTGAAAGAAAAGTCGTCATTATTAGTGCATATCTAGGGGGCCCTTAGTACCATTGTCCAGTCGGATTTCTGGTAAAAGCAGGGCTCCCCCCTTGTGCCTTCTTGGTAGTCAGCTTCTCCCCGACCTGAAACAGACTGTGCATCATTGTGCATACAAGATAATATAAGTATTTTATGGTGTTTTTTAATTCTTTTTCATCTTAAATTTTTTTGTAAGTTTTTTTATATTTTAATTTTTATTTCGTTTTTTTTTTTTTTTTGTAAATATGGTTTTATGATTTTTTTAAATTTTATATATATGTATACATTTTTCAAAAATGATTTTCTATCATTTTATTTATTGATTACCTATCCCGGTATGTCCAGTGTTAAAAGCTAGCTAAGTGATATAGACAGTGGCGGTAGTGATTATTGCGAAGTTACCCCATATGAACACTATTCCCTGGGCCAGTGCGAGTGCCACAAGACCCGATTCCCGATTCCCGAAGCCCGAGAATCCACACAGTTGACCCCTGAAACAGCGCACCTCTACTTCCTTTTTATTGTGGTTGTGTGTGTAAGAAGTTATGGTGCGGTGTACTTTGGTGAGTGTAGTGAACATATCGTGCACAGCGTAAGTGGTGCGGTCGGCATGCGCGCTCTACCGACATATGCTTCCCGTTTTGGGGGGTGGGGGCAGTCGGCGGCCCAGACGCAGGCGCCGGGCCGTCTTTCCCGCGCCGTGTGGTGGTTCTAACAGGAACTACCCACACATGTGTACCTTTCATTGCACGAGCAGCTCTGAGAAGAGCCACTCAGCCGTGTGTGCTAAGTTTTGCGCTTTACAACTGTCGCCTTTCAGCTCATTGCTCTTCGAATGCCGGAATTTTTTGGTAGCGCGGTCTTATTTATAGCTTCGCGGGGTCGTGCGCTGTGATTGGCCGGTTTTACCGGCCAACCAGCGGGCAGGCTCATTCCTACTTTCGCAGTGTTCAGATAAGTTTAGGTTTATTGAATTTTCATATGCCTGCAAGATCATAGTTGCCCAAGTTTTTAATAATTTTATTGTCATGCCCTTCTAAATTATTATACAGATTTCTATTTTTGTCTACAATTATTTCCTTAATGTATTTGGCGGAGAGCAGCTCATGGATAGTTAGATTGGGTGTGAATCTGTCTTGGTTAGTTATTACTCTCTAATGGAATATACGTATGTAATTTATTCTATTATATGATCCAAGTAACATTGTAATGTAATAATCAACTAAATAAAGCAATATGTAAACAATTTTTACCAAAAGTAAGTAACTGTTATAATATGTTTTATGCAGAGGGACAATGTTATTTGTGCCTCATATGAGGCAATCTCCCAATTTTTGTTAGACTGTTCTTTTATTACTTCTGTTGGCAGTCTTTCATTGCACTTTTGTGAGCAATTGCATTGGTAATCTTTGAAATATTTCACAACTTTTACACCTTTGTGATTGTAATGTTCTTAGTTTCTATTTGGTTTTCTTTGTTTTCTTCTTTCGATGTTGCATATGTCCTCTTGTAACCTCGTCTTGGTCATGACGTACATAACTTTGTACAGAATCAGTACATATACCATAATACTTTTCTTGATTTTTTGTATACAAAGCGCATCAATTTTTCTGCCTGTGTTTAAATTGTCCATTATTTAGATCTACAATCACTTAAATCTCATTTAGCATGTCTAAACCACCTAAACTATCTGTATTACAGTGTACCTTCCTAAGAACATATACCTAATAGTATTTGTGTGTCAACAAAATAATGAAACAACTCACATGGTGCTGTTCTGTTGAATATAAATGTACTGTAATTTAATGTTCTGCAGAAAAGAACCAAACCACATGTTTCCTCTGCCAAAGTCCATTCATTTTTTAACCAAGCACAGTTGACTGAACAAATACGGTTTTAAGTTGGGGCTTTGCATCAGAATGTAGAATAATGTGTAATAATTCTGTTTACATATTAGGTTTATATTTTGCAATGTGGTGGGTTGGTTCCTATCTGCAAAAAGCGATCCAGTTTAGCTTTAATGTTAAGTACCTGGTCATCCAGTAACACTGTAAGTATTAAAGAGTCATTTATAACCTCTATATTATTTGTTATTTATTTTGTATTCTGTGAAAAAATTTGAAAAATTAACAAATTGTGGATTAGAGCCTGTATTACGACCTCTAGTTACACAACAGTTTAAAAGTTAACTACCAGCTGGTGCAAAATAGTGTATTATGACCTCTAGTTATTGCTAACTAAAACTGATGTCAAGGGGTTAAACTATCTATCGCTTCAAGTTTTGGAAAGTGTATTTTTTAATGGAAAATTATCTGAAATAAAATATTAGCACTAAGTTTAATGTTATTTTGAGAATTCGGATGCTTTGAAATTTGTGAAATAAAATATTTTCCTCTTCCATTCTTAAAATATTAAAAAATTTATTTAAAAAACACAGGCACTAAGCCCAATCTTGAATGGTAAGAAACAACATGCATGTATTGTGATAATCTGTATGGAGGTTTAGTAAAGTGTGCGAGGTTTGATATCATCAGTGACAGTAATAATTATGAACACATTTGTTGTTTGCCCAGTGTTTCTTAGATGGAAATTTGGTCAGCAGTTTTTATTTAATTCACTTTTGCTAAAGAAGCATTAACATATATACATTATTCAAAATGCATCTCGCACACATTACTGACAACTGAACATAAGCCATAACACCAAAAGTATAGTGACTTTTATTGCCAATATACACAGTAATGAACTAACACCTTAGAATAATTATCTAAAGGATAACTTAACTAATGAATTGTTCTTAATACAGATTATCATCAAATAGCTTATCTATGGAATAGCTATTCCACACATTTATCTAGTGACCGTAATACATATACAAGACCATTTTCTGGTAAATGTTTTTTTCATAAATTATGTATATAAAAATTTTCTATAATCTCAGGGCCTGCAAACACAATGTTATAATGTTTTCTATCTTTAATTTCCTAAAATTGAAATAATACTGCGGAACTCCTTCCAAAGACAATATCTGGGTGAAATATACCAAATTCCACACGATTATAATAGCAGCGTAACACAAGTCACTAACAGACATTCTATATGAAATTCAAGGTGAAACTAAGGGAGGTGCAACAATATTTTCCGAAGATATTATGCGGCAAGTAAAAAAACTCTACCACCAAGGAAATTAAGCCACGGGCTACAACAAAACTTATTTTTTTTTTGCTTCACTCTGAAGCCCTGCTTCAAGTCTGACATGCATGTCAATTAGCAAACTCAAGCAATTTTGTGGGTACTCCTGTCCTGCCAAAAGACTGTCCTGCATGAACGATTTATTTTTCGTCCTGCCAGTTGGTGAAATATGTCATACCCACAATTTTGTGGAGTACGATTAAATCCTGCTATTATGGGGTTGGTGTGTTTACCGAACTACATGACATTAATGAACTTGGTTAGCAACACTGCTTGGTTATTTGCCAGGTCTGTATTTGATAGCACAGATTAATAAACTGTTAGTTTGTAGGAAGAGGGGTTACAGTTTGAAGAAGCAACAGGTGGCGCACATTTGAATGATTCCAAGCGCTGAGCTATACTGAAGAGAGGCGTGCGGCGCTCCTGGCGTGTCCGACTGCTGTTTGGTGGCTACTACTGGCAACGAGTTCAGCCTCGCAAACTCTGGCACCTTCCATACACCTCTCCGCTATTCCTGCTGTCTCCTTAACCTTCCCGAGTCGCGTTTTTTCATACAAATGTTTGTCCCCAATCCGAGCAAGTGTGCAGTGTTCCTCATCGAGATGCGCTGGCTAGCAGACGATAGATTATGTCTACATCACTTCGTACTTCAGGACTCCAGCATTCTGGGCACGATTTTGCATAATATGAGAACGCAAGTTAAATATTGCAATGAACATATTTGTTGTTATGCTAGGGGTAGAGTATCCCTTTTAGTAGTGGGGTTTTTTTTAGTAGTGGGGTTGTTTTTTTTTTTACAGGGAATTTTTTTAGGGAAGTGTTTCTTCACTGTTTTGATTGTGTAAATTTTCAACATGGTATTTTATGGGAATGTTTGTAAGAGGTGGATTCTTCCCTCTCCTCTTTTTTTTCTCTTCTTCTTCTTGGTTCCCTAGCAGCATTATTTAACAGGAGCATTTTTAAGCATAATTCACTGGGATTACACCGTAACTAACTAGGTAAACCGCCCGCTCCAGCATAGAGTCAGAAAACAGGGTGTAGCTCCGCCCTTAGTTACGAAATCCATGTGTCGTCACATCCATACACATTACTGACATTAATTACATAATGACACATGCAAATTCTAAAATGTTAATTATAAGAGTGTACATGTAATCATCTATCGAGAATAGTCACCTGAGGCATCATTTCACTTAATATCACCCTTTAAGTATGGTGATGTTCCCACGACATCACATTCTTAGCCATATCTGAGGCTCCAGCATTCACGAGTATGTCACCAATGTGTTTTAGTTTAGCAATCTTAATTTTGTACTAAATCAATTTCACTTATCATGTTGTTCATTAAGTTCAGTTTTTTTATGTTCTCATTTGACGCCATATTCGCCAGACGTGCTGCGAAATTGACACCATGTCATTAGTCCGACTTTAACACTCCAGACAACCAGCAGGGCAGACAGTAAGCTCCGCTTACACCCCTCAGCAACCGAATATGGGCTGAATTTTTTTTTCATATCCATAGTTAACATGATTTAAGAACCTTTTCAGTACTTTTATTTAGCCGAGGTGAGGTGTCCCTGCATCCTGACGTAACACACAACAACATCATGCATGGGATGATGCATTTCACGTAATTACAATATAAGGCCTACAATTCATTTCCCAACAGTAGCTACCACCTGCAGATCCAGAGTGCCGGGTGTCCTTAACTAAGGTACACATTATCAAGTGCAGTAACATTCAGTTGTACCTTTACTGTAATAAAAGTCATACCATAATTAGGCGTGTTTTATTGCAGTTAACTCTCCTGAGTTCATCACGTAATGCGCCCTAACAGCAGCCTTCAAATTTACAAGTGTATTTCAATGTGTTTTGCATTTATGGGGCCTGCCTCCCTCAAGCAGGGTAACTTCAGTGGTAATATAGGCGTGCGAAGTAGCCAACAGCTTCACCCACAGGCAATATTTTACCAGTACATAATATAATTGACAAATTCACTCAGCTCTCCTTCATAATGACTGCATATCCAGAGTGGTCGTAGGCCATCGGCCGTACAACCCCCATCAACAATCTTTCTCTATATCAAACATGGCGCCGGCCACATCATCAGTTCCTGTTCCCCACTTGCTCTCAGACAGGACACGAACACATCACCAGCACCTCTGGAGGCGCAACGCATCAAGTGGCTTTACCAACTCAGGTGAATAAAACATCAGTCTACACCAGCAAGCCACATTCCTTCATCAAGTGGTTTACCCAACATAGGCGAATCAAACAACAGTAAAACATCGGAGTGCAGGAGATCATCAACAACACTTCGGTAGTCTGCTCAACGTAACACGTGGACAACAGGCTACGCGACAAAGGTAACAGTGCGACAGTGCTTCAGAACGAACATCTAAAGTCTTTGGTGAATAACCTGAGACCTTCAGACACCTCTCAATCACAACACAATTAAGAAAGTGCAGTCAACACTACTGTCAACATCGATAAAATCAAGGGTTCATGTTTTAATTTCTCACACTAATTTTACAATAATTCATTGGTCAAGTTGTCAGATTTGTTTACACTGTAGAGTGCATATGATTTTGTCAACAGACATACAGTGAATCAAGTTGGAAATAACGCACGTCAACTGACGTTTAGTGTGGGCCTGCATCTGTCAAAACAATCCACTAATCTGGTTTGTTCACTTGCAGCATTATCAGACTTTTTGACTTTTGTAAACATACACTGGTTAGACGTGACAACACGTAATGAAAAATACACAACTGTAAGCCAAAACAGATGCAAGTTGAACTCACGCACGCAACACTGCAAGTGTAAATTATATGTAAAAGTGTACCTGTATACAATACATCACAGCAAATGTGCATAAGTAGGTGCAAGAGGGTTTTGTAAATAAACGCACGAGGCGTTATCAATGTATACAGTAATTGGCAACAGGTATCATGACTAGTAAAGATGGTACTTTCAAGCAATACCAGTCAGCAATTAATAAGCGTAAGCAATCAAAATTTAATTTCATTATTTCCATAACTTTTCTAGAAAATTTTGCAGCATTTTTCAGTAATAAAATTTTCCAAATAAACTTTTTCAGTGTTTTCCCTTGGACAGTAATGAACTTAAAGTGCAACAGTCAATTAAATCATTTTTTCTGAGCATTTTAAAAAATAATTATTAATTTTAAGGTATTTTCACGTAATTTCAAAAGTCAACATACATTTTACAGTCATTTATCAAGAGCATTTTTGCTAAGCTTTTCAAAGCTGTTGTGCGGCAATCATAGCTCAAGAGCCCACAACTAATTTTCAAGAAACTTTTCCAAGTAATTTTCCTTTTCAAAGCAAGCAGTATACTGGGAAATCATACACGTCACACGCGCAGCTGGAACAAGTGTTCTCAGTGGGAAAAGAGGCGCCACGAGAAACTGTAAATGTCCCCCTCACCCTAGAGGAACGACCAATGGTCAGCCGCATAACGTGATGTTTGACCTTAAAGCCTGCGCTCTACAGCACACGGTGATACAAGATACTGTCCAGCAGCATTTGAATTGGTGTACAAGTGCAGAACAGACGAAATCTTATGTTTGACGTGTATACAACTCACAGACAGTACAAACCCATTTGAAGAAATAATATGTCCATGTAGGGAAACACTGAATTTGAAAATTAACAAAGAAAGAATAACTGTGGCAAACAGAGCCTGAGTGTGTGAAACGTGGAGTTGTACCTCAGGTGGTACACCAGCAATTTTGTGTACCGACTGTGGCAAAGTACAACCCATGCGAAATGAGCACGTTTTGCCATGCCAATTTGTATGTCAATGTCAACAAACACACTTAATTGATTTCAATTCCACAATAAATGTAATTATGCATTGGCAGGTGTGTGAAACAAATTACGTGTGCAGGAAGGGGAAACAGAACCGTAATTTGTGTACAGTATGAACGTAGTTTTTATTCAGAATGTTTGAGCTGGACTGAAAAGGCCACCATGAATCAACAAGGCAGTATTCTCTGAGAAATGTCTGAACGCATTCGTTTCCGAGATGACGAAATTTCCAAAGCAGTCAAAATATAACATTTACAGTCACATCAGCAGTGTCAACAAGAAAATTGCAGGCAAGGGTCACAAGAAACTGTGAGGTGTGCAGACGCAAAATGCACTGGCAATGCCTGACCAGGCAAGACATGGCAAATCAAGCTGCCAGGAGATTTCACTGCGGACAAAGCGCATTTCCATCATCGTGGTCAGAAGTCAAGTCAGTAGTAGGGGCGGAATTGTCTAGCGCACATCACTGTGCGCAGGAACATTCGGAATGTGCCAGTGTCTACCAAAGCCCACTGGCACATTCAACACCCCTACCCAGAACAGCAGAAGAACCCCAGAAGCAGACGTCACTACCCATGCGTGTCACGTACCCGCAGCAAAATGATCTTTATAATCCGGTATTTTTACAGCAATCACAAGAGCAGTAGAAGCTGGTACAACTCCAGCCCGATTTCAACGATTACCAATGTTTTTAAGCCTACCAAATGAGGACCCACAGGATTTTCTAAACGAATGCACAATGCGTTTAGAGAGATATAGGCTGTGCCAACAAGAGTGACCAAATTGTATAGGGACACAATTGGTCGGTGAGGCGAGTAATTGGTGGTAAACGATCAGTCATTACAGTACTGAGTGGGTAGAATTTTGTAACAGCTTTAAAAATCGATTTTCCAATACCTACTCCTCGTTGCAAGCACAGAGCAGGGCTGTGCTACAAGGGCAAAAAGCGGGTGAATCCCTGACCGCGTTTGCAATGAGGAAGATAGGGTAAATCAAAAAATGTTCATCCACATATGAGCGAGTGTGAAATCCTAGAGGTGGTTGTGTCAACTGTAAGAGCGAAAAACAGGTTAGCAATGGCACCGTTAATTCACAGTAGCATAGAGGATTTCATGCGATCTGCCGCATTGCTGGACCAAGCCAGCCGAGAACAAAACACTGCGAATAGAGGGTGATGGGTACCATTCATGCCGGAGAAAAGACTCAGAGCAGAGGGAGTGGACAGAGGAGCAACCAGCATCGAACAAGGTGCCCAAAACGAAACCAACCATAGAACAACAACAAACTACCGACAGGAAACGGACCATTTGGTTAGGCGAGCCGGACGCTCACTACCCCAGGGCAAATTGCTCCCATGGTACAAAGCTTCTTCAACTAGTATGGCAGGCAGGAATCGATAGTCAGCAACCAAGCATACAGCAGATGAGTAAAATACAAAACCAAATGATTAGAATTGCAGTAAATTTAAATCTGCAACCATGCCATGCATTAATAGATACAGCAGCAAGTCATTATTTAGTGCGCTTCGGATTCGTGGACACAAGTGAGATTGCACAGAGTACACAGGTATTACACCTTGCAACAAAGCGGAACATGGGGGAATCAATGAGAGAGACACTGATGTCCCTCCGAATTGGAGATATGGACACTATCACCACAGCCTCGTGTCTGCGGACCTACGGGAGGGTGCCATCTTGGTATCCCCTGGCTCAGCGAACGAAAGGCGAACAGTGTACGACAATGAATCCTGATCCACTGGTAATGAGCCCAGAGTGCAACTAGGTGAACTCGATCATGCGATCCCTCCGGAATACGGGGAGATGGTGCAACGCATACTGGAAGAACATCGCGAAGTATTTGCAGCAGGAGACCTGCTCTGTCAAACAACCATAGCCGAGCTTTGTATTCCTCTTGAACATGACCGGCCAATCTACTCTGGACCCAGAAGTTACCAACCACATCATTGCGCCATCATCAAAGAACAGATTGAAGAAATGATAGCTGAGGGTGGGATTGAACCCACTCTTAGCCACTACAAGAGTGCAATCACCTTGGCAACCAAGAATGATGGGACGTGGTGCTTCTGTGTGGATTTCAGAGCAATCAACCAAATCACAATGAGCACCCCGCCCCATACATAAGTGGCAAGGCTAAGGTCATGACATCATTGGACTTGCGGAGCAGGTACTGGCAGTTGCAAATAAAACCTGCAGACTGTCACAAAATGGCGTTCACGGTCCCAGATGGGAGAAAGTTCCACTTCTGCGCAATGTCCTTCAGCTTGAAGTGTGCACCAGCAACTATTCAAACGTTGATGGTCCAGGTGCTCGATGGGTACAGTGGGGATTTTGCCTTCGCATACCTGGATGACGTCATTTGGTCCTAAACCTTTAATGACCATAAATTGTCGTGTGCGAACCGCAAGTGTCACATTGGCCACCCATGCATACAGTTTCTTGCCAACATGGTCGATAAATACAGAAGCCGGGCAACAGAAGAGCATTTGGCCCACATTAACGACTATGGCGCACTGCACACGAGGAAATTCGTAGAGTTAGTGAACTGGCTGCGAGAAAACATACAGGATTTTGCAACCATAACTGTGTCACATGAAGCAAGTTCGGGGAGTGCAAGAATTTGGCTCGACACGACCCAAGTATCCATTTATCTCTTCAGACAAACACAAGTGTGAAGGGCTTGGGAGCAGTTCTCTATCAGATTGGGGATAACAAAGAAGCATATCATTGAATAAAGTAGTGCAAAGTTCAGGGCAACTGAGGGTAAGTACAATGTGAACGAGCAAGAGTGTCTGGCCACAGTGTGGGCTGTGAAATGGTACAGGGCATACCTAGAGTACCAATGGTTCACACTACGAACCGACAACTGGTGCTTAGTATGGCTTCACACCATTAAAGAGGCCAGAAGTAAATTAGCACGTTGGGCATTCCTCCTCCAAGCTACGATTTTGAGGTGGAGCACATACCGGGTGCTGAGAATCAGTTAGCAGACGAGCTCTCGCGCGTGCCAGGGGAAATGCTAATGGTGGACCAAGAGGAATGGGATGGCCTACTGCCCCCTACCACATCCAAACACCCAACAACTGGCGAGGGCCGTGTGAGCTGTGCCGTCATCGAGACTCCCGAGGAAGCCGAACTCGAAATCGAAGACTTGCAGGACAGAGTTTTAACAACACAACTGACGTGTACAGACACCCCATGTCGTATCACCTCCATCATGCAGGGTTAACAGGAGTGTTGGCAAATGAACGACATGCGCATCGAGACACGACCATGTCGCCCTGAAGCATCCTGGAAACTGTACGTGCCCAAAAGTGCACGAGCACATGTGCTACATCATGCACGATTTGCAGGCCATCCTGGCGCATCACAAACCACAATAAATGTGCAGAACCTTTTCCACTGGTCCAGCATTACCAGATACGTCTGGCAATACGTGAGCGGTTGTATCAAGTATAGCCTCTGCAAGAGTAGGAGAGCTGATAGAGTAACACAACAACCACCATGGAAACCACAGGAGCCATTCGAGTCCGTCTCGCTGGACCTGATAGGGCCATATCCATGCACCCCTAATGGCAAGAGGTTCATCCTTGTGGTGAGTGACTCGTTCTCAATGTGCATGGAAGCATGCCCAGTTTCCAGGGCATGGGCACACAACATAGCCCGTGTACTGGAGACCGAATTCTATCCCCGATGGGGCTACCCACGCACACACTTAACTGACAATGGTACTCAATTTACGGGAGAGGATTGTGTACAAGGTGGGTAGTCCAGTATCATACAACGGTCGTGTACCACCTGTGGGCCAACCTAACTGAGAGGAGGAATCAACACCTTAAAACTCAGTTGCGCCCGCAGGAAGGAACAAACCACATAAGTTGTGCTGAACATCTGCCCGCGGCCTTGTTCACAATCAGATGGAGGGTGAACCAAGCCTCAGGTCAATCACCAGCTGCCATTCTGCATGGAAGGGAGCTGCCCCTCCCTTGAGAATTCAGAATTCGACTGCAAACAGTGATGCAACAGAAAGTGCGCCAGGCAGGTGACAGCCCCATGAGCAAGACCTGGAAAACGCAAGCATTCAACAGGAGAGGTACATAGGACAATGGGTACCAGCAACAAAGTGCCCCCTCGAAAGAGGCTCAGGCCTGGACAACATGTTTACTTCTGCGAGCACAGGTTGAGCAGCACAAAGCACAACTTTTGCGCAGGGTTTGCCCCTAAGTGGATAGGACCACATGTTGTAAAAGCGCTGGGGTATACAACTTACCTCATCAAGGTCAGCAGCAAGCGGAAGGTGGCAGCTTGCCGTGACGACCTTCGCTTAGCCATGCAGGGACCCAGGGCAGAAACATCTGAGCAAGAGGAAGGGCCCAATGGCCAAGAGCAGGTAGCCGAAATGCAAAATGGCGAAAGAGAGGCAAGCTCAGGCACAGATGGGAGTGCACTTCGGCACCTTTTTCCCACTTCCACACCCAGTAATCATATGTCCATAAGGTTGGCAGGGGAAGAAGAGCAAGAGGAAGAGGTCTCACTGTCTCAAACACACAACATCAACATCGCAGGTGCTGCAAACCAAAGTAAGCCAGACCGTAATGTCACGACAACTAATGTAGAGACACTGTCTTCGGAAGACATCGCACAAAGCGAGTCAGTGGATGCAACTGTGGGCCCGATCTGGAATTCATTTCAGGAATGTGCTGACATGTATTTCGTAACTAAGGGCGGAGCTACACCCTGTTTTATATGGAATGTTATTGACTCTCTCTGCTGTAGCTGGCGGTTTACCTAGTGAGTTATGGAGTAATCACCTTGAATTATGCTTAAAAATGCTCCTACTAATTAATGTTGCTACGAAACCACTCGCCACTTCACACTTCCTGTGGGAATTTGATTCCCCGTCTTTTGATACCACTTGGAGCCACGTCGCACTTCGTATTCGGCCACAGGGCCCGTCGACATCGTGCACATCGTAAAGTCGTGGGAATAAGCTGCATCGCTTACCCCAGTGTTCCCTCCAATGGCTGTTCCATCTAACAGTCATGGCTTCTCGGGACACACTCATTTAGTTCCCATATCCATTCATCAGGAGAGTTACCTCTTGTAGGGAATGTTAAATATTATGACCTGTAGCCAGGTCGGCAAGAAAAGGTTAATGTCGTTCTTGTCGACCTGCACTGATCGAGACCGCGACCTAATGTCGATCGGTCAAGTGTTGCTGTGTGGTTAATGCATCTGCGATTGAACAAATGGGCACAAGGGATACGTGGATGTCAGGAACACATCAACAATTCTGTGTGCCCTCCATTAAGTGTGTTAGTAGCTAAGTCTGTTGGAGAATGGGATGCGTCTCAAGGCAAGCCCTGTTATTCCTTAGGTCGGGTTTAATTATTCAATGGGCGCATGCATCGCTGCAAAGTGGGTTTATATTGCCATGGCCACAATTGTAGCTATGTGCATTCCCCGAAAGAAGAAGGGTCTAGATGGAAGAGCACAGCAAACCAGGCAGGCCCATGGAAAATCTATGCGATAGCTGCAGAGGATAAAGTAATTCATTTTAAGTGGATAAGTGCTGGATAAAGTAGGGCATTTTGTTAGTTCGGGAAATAAGACTTTTGTTGGTATGATACACAGTGAAATGAAATGAGATCGCTGCTGGTGTGTACTGCGGGGGACAGAACAGCCCCTGCGCCGATGCCAGTCTCCATATGGGTGCAGGCACCCTTGAAGTTGAGCTATTGTCAATACTACTGTGTAGGCGAACCAGCACTGCTTTACTGACAGCAAATAAGAATGCAGGGCCTCCCTGCTTCTCGTCGAGTGCGTCGGAAAACCGGACAGCTCAGTCATGACACCGACTCCATCTTCACCCTTCCGTGCCGATGCCAGGATCTCCAATCCATGGGTGAAGGGGGGAGAGTTTTTTCGGGGAGCCACCCTCTCCTCTTCCACCAAAATAGCTTGTCGGTCTGGGAAACGTGAGACATCCAGGGCCTACTAATGGTGGTTGTGAATCCGCTGGCTCAGGAGTGAAGACTAACACTGGGGTTCTTCCAAGGTGCGATGCATTCCAATCCATTCATCACCCAGCCCGCAGAATCCAGCAGCGAGGATTGTTACACTTCACATCTTTCAGCACCTCAAGATCCCCCTGCCCACCTTGATCATTGGGCCACCTCCAGCAGACGTGCTTCTTGCTCTTGTACTGAGCTGCCCAGAATCCCTACATCCATGGCGACGGCGCTCTCGCATTAGCCAGTTGTTCACGGGCTAGTATCTGATTATTTCCAGCAAACCCAGAGCCTGGCGATCTCCTATTCGCCACGCAGGGACGCGACGAGTTGTGGATAGTCACCACACCCAACCTTCTATGGTCCCATCGCACTCGTAGATGCACCTCGCTTTCGCTAGTCCTAAGTTGTGTGCAGTTCCAAGTGAGCAAACAGCGAAGAGCACAATGTTCATCCCATGACAGCTTAGCTCATAATGTATATTTATATAATTTTTGCATTTATACGCATAAATATTTTTATACCAGTGTTAATTAATTGCAAATTTTACTTGTGGCTTACTGTCCATAAGCTGCTTCGCCTCCTCCATGGCCGCCGTCACCTCCATTCTTATTTTCGTTGCTTTCAGTTGACGTCGACAATGCCTAGGCCTCAGGCCATTCACTATGTCGTGCCACCAGAGACGTCAAGAATGCAACACAACATCACGGTGGAGCACCTGAGTCGACATACCATTGCCATGTGTGTGTTATGTGTCAAGTGCAATGGCGTGTAGAAGGTGTAATTTGGGTTATGTCAGATGTTAGGGAGACTGCAGTGTGTATTAATTTTTGTATGTTTACGTCATCATCCTACAATGTCACAAGTGTTAGTGTTTAAGTGTAAAATGTTCTCATGCTATGTAAGTGTCAGTGTTCTGTATCGTGCATCAGTGTTCACAAATATGAGAAGTCAGGTTACCATGCAATCAGGTACAGATTTGTATGTGTGTTAGTGTCCATATGTCAGGCTGACTGCCACGTGTTTTGTTTACTTTTATTATATTACATTTTGAGGATCAGTGTGTATGTAGTGCAACATGTTATGTCATTATTTTATTTTCCCATATTACCCATGTCACGTAAGTACAAGACAAGTGGTCTCTTTATATTTTATTATTATAGTTTTAGTGTATTTGAGTGCAATGCTGTGTTTACATAATTATTATGCTGTTGACAACTCCTGTGCTAGAGGCGCAATTTTGGGCATTCACTTGAACAGTCAAAGGTGATGCTATTGTGACATATAGGCATTTCTATAATATTTATGATATTTATTAACATAACTTTTAATGCATAGCAAATCATTTTTAATATGTTATATTTTAAAGTGTGTTCTTTCAGCACTATCAATATTGAAATACTAGACTTTTCTACCACGTTCCAAAACGACACATCAAAGTGGACCGGTGTACATGGCCATGTGGAAAATAGCCTCTGTAAAACCTTAAAAGAATTTTGAAGTGTTTTTGTGTAAATTAATATGAACTCATATGTTTTGCCACAAACATAGTTCATATAGACGTAATAAACTTGACTGGGGACAGACCCTATAAAGATGATATTGTTGTACGTGTCAATGTTGAGGTTAGGTTGCCACACAATTTGGTCTGGTCGAACCTTTGTATTCATATTTTATATTTCTAAGAGTGCTTTTACATTTTGTTGTTAAGAGTTTATTGGTATGTACATCTCATCGGCATTGTATATCACATTTTATTTCACTTTATGTAAACTAATGTCATGTGATGTTTTAGTAGGAGCATCGGACAGTGAGCGGCCTCCGTACCAAACAAACAGTAGCAGTGTCTTATAACTCGTGAGAATACCACCACACCGTGGTGCTCTGGGCACTTCATCTTTGTTTGATAATAATAAATGATTTCTGCTTAATTAACATTGGTCTATCGGAACCTCTTGTTTATTACTCGCCCGGAGTTCACAGTTTCCTATCCACCATACCTCATTCCCCGCATGGTCCAGCGCGCCGCACATCACAGTTGATTACAGTCTTATATGATTGTTGATTACAGTGCTGGACATAGAAAAGGGAGAGTGGTGCTGGATAGATTACATCTCATAAATTAGTAGGTAATGTTGAAAGCTGGTTATTATTACAAAAAAAGAATATGGTGATGTTTTTTGTGGTGCCATGTGTGCTAGTGACGAAATAATGATGCTATGGTTTGTTAATTTTGAAAACTAGTATCTAACGATTTGTGTGTAGTACTAATGTCTGCCAATACTCGGTACTTACAGTAACATGATTAAATAGCTATTAGTTTCGCTCCAGTGCACGTAGATGTAGGTTATAAACTCATTAGGCCTCTTGTATCATTTTTTTAAGGTTAGAGGTGTGCATCTACTCGCTGCATTTACGTGAATTGTACAAATTTACACTTGCAGAATTGTATATAGCCTCTAAAAAAATAATAATTGTTTATATTTTCAGTGTATTTGGAACACATTTACACTTAGTTGTGCACCATCTAGACCATTCTTAAGGCATGCCCTTATAAAACTCTGGTTTAATTATATTTTCAGCTTGTTTGCATCTTTTCCGTCGCATGTAAGTATAAATATTACAAAGTACCTTGCTTTTCAGACACATTAGTAATGTAGTGTTAAATGTTATGCCTTTAAATATTAGCAAGTTAAGCTCACTATTTCTGGACGTGTAGACCTCCATTAATTCTTTAATCTAAGTCACGGGAAACCCTCAAGTAAATGAAAAATTGTTAATTCTTAAGAATGGGGACTTTTCTGAAGAAAAAAATATTTCTCGGAAAGTGGTATAATTTCACTCTACTAATTACACAGAACACGAATTTACTAGGGGCATCAATATTTTACCAATAGAAACCCGAAAAACTAAAGTAGGGAGGGCTATGAAGAAAAGGGAAATTTTGGGGTAAAATGGGTGAAAAATGTGTAACTAATGTAATATTTATTCATGGAAAGACATTAAATTGCAAACGAAACTGAACCAAACATTAAATATAGAATAGACAATATTACCAATACAAGCTCCAAATACAATAGTGGGGAGAGCTATGAGGATCAGAGAAATTTTGGGTTCCCTGATCTCCATAGCCCTCCCCACTATCATATTTGTAGCTTGTATTGGTAATATTGTCAATTTAGGTCATGTTCAGTTCAATTATTTTGCAATTAAACATGTTTTCGTGAGACAATATTACAAATAGTAAAAAAAATATGATACATTACAAAACACACACACACATTATTTCTCAGTGTAAATAGGCTACACATGAAAATTATATATGGTGTAACTCCAAGCTTTGCTGATGCACGACACTTTGCGTCACCACCCGAAAAAAATTGCCGGCGCACCCAAAATCTTTGTTTTGGGGATTTACTCCCCTGCTGGTGCTAGGACTCTGGCTTGGTGCACAATGTTTGGCTATGCTTGTACAATATATTTAAGTGTGAGGGGCTACGCTTCAAAATAATTTGTGTGGAAACCCCAAGTTTTACTGATGTGTGGTGCTGTGTGTCACCACCCAAAAAAAATTGCAAGGGCACCTTGAGAATCACTGTTTTGGGGATTTAAGCCTCTGCTGGCACTGGGTCTCTGGCTCGATGCATAATGTATGGCTACACTTATACAGTATTTTTGCTATTTAACATATTTTCATCAATAAATATTAAATTATGTATACATATTTCACTCATTTTACCTCAAAATTCTCTGATCTTCATAACCATCCCCGCTATTGTTTTTGGGGTTTATATTGGTCAAATGTTGATTCCCCTAGTAAATTCGTGTTCTGTGTAATTAGTACAGTGTAATTATACCCCTTTTTAAATAATCTCAAAAAATTAATTTTATTTAGTCAATACTCACCTAATCATTTTCCATTCATACAGTGTATATGAATACTCATTCCACAACTTCGGTACATTTAATCACGTTACACAGACACACTAATCACCACAAATATATTATAATTTACCTTTTCCCTTGCTATAATAGCATAGAAACACTCGTAATTTCACACAATTATTATACACTTCAAACAACATGAATTGCAATAAAACATGTGTTTAATCACTCTTTAGTTAGTGGTGTACACGCACACACAGTGTAGTGATAATAACATGGCAGTACATATTGCCTCCAAAGATTAACTCTGTCTCTGAAATAGGCTCTGTATCATCTACGATATCTAGATTTATTCTACTAGTTTTATATTTTATCCTCTCGTCAGTATAGAACAGGTAAGCCTTGAGTATGACATGTGCCACCACCCCTTAAGACAGTTTGTCCAGCCGTAACATGCAACACCACCGCAGTGGGGCTGTGTGATCTACTGATGGTTTGAGTGTGCGCCCGGTCTCCAAAGCGACCATGTGCAGAGCAACATATATATGATACGATTGTTTACAGCAATGTTAAAGCTCGTCCCGATTATCTACTGCCATCTAATGGCTGGAAGAAGTAGATGCTACTTAAACAAACTACTAGGCATATCTGTGATCCAGCTAAGAACTATTGCTGGTGCTTCCATCTTTCGGGATGTATAACAACTGTCTAACCCCTTTCTTTGGCAGGATTTTAAAATTTATTTAGGAAACTGTACTTTAACCAAACCCAAGATTTTTGGGGGAAAAAATTACATATTTCCCCAGAAATCTTTGACCAACTAAAAAAAGTTCCAAATTATTACCTTTAATGCATGAGCATGTGGCCAAACAGATAATTAAGTATTAAACTTGCATTGTGTTAAATTTTTTTTGGAGTTTATAGTTCACCACTATTACAGAACTTTTCCATGCATTTCAGAACTATATTCAGTAACCATATTATAGGTGAAAAAGAACCCTTATGAAAAGTCAAAAAGTTTAAATAGTGAGGAGTATTTGAATCATCTGATAGTCATGTAGAAAATTCCCCAAAAGTATTGCTTTGCTGGTAATAATAATAGACGCAATGGTATATGTAACACACTCTTCTGTAGAGCGAAATCACAGGAAGAGAGAGGTGGCCTCTGGATAGACCCCCCTCATCACCATATAATTCTGTCACCATGTTGCCTTTCAAAAAGTTTTAATGTTCATGAGAACCGGTTGACAAGTGCATGAAAAATGGAACTTTTAAATACTGGAACTCATTGCACCATTAGAATCCAGGCTTTCTTATTTAATTTTCTATTACTGACCACCTGAAAAGTTGTATTTACTTTCCTATATAGCCTATTATATTTAGTTTTACTAATTTTCAAACAAAATTTCTGCCAGATATGTTTCCATGTAAAACTTTATTGTAGACATTTTGGTAAATGTTGGTATAATTTGGGAACTTCAAATGTGATAACATGATTATAATTATACCAGTTATGATTCGGTATAGCTTAAAGTATTCCGAATGACTTTTGCAATGTACAAAGATTTACCATCCGTCCTTATTTTAACAAAAAAAAAATTGATTTGACATGTAACTTAACTTTCCCGAGATGTGAACAACTGAGAGGAACTCTTACAAACAAAAAAGAACAGTTCTGAAAAGAATATTGAGACTTTCTCACAAATATACTAATTGGAATAGTTGCTTACACCCAAAGTCACAAATTTAAAAAAAAGTATGGGCATTTAAAATAAAATTATACAACATTACTTTACAGATAATTTAACTAATTTTTATTTATATTACACACATCCAAAAATAATATAGAGTTTTTGGGTGATGATTCAGTAGCCACACATAATGGAACCTCGCCAGGTTTCGCCTGGAGTGAGGATGGGAAAAACACTTCGCGAAAAAACCATCCCCAGTGCAGCTGACTGGGGTCGAATCCACAGCTTACCGAACGCAAGCGCGGCATGCTATTGCATGTCCACACATGCTCGGGGGAACAGATTAACACCATCTCTTTCAATAAATGTTCACCTGTCACTTCAGAGTACCTAAAAACACAAACCACTTAAACATTTTATAACTTTACCAATAGTTTACATGATATATACAATTCACTGAAAAATTTCTGGAGAGGAAAAAAAACACATAAATCAATTTATAAAAAAAAAAATCACAGCATTTTCTCACCCATGGTGAACTCAAAACTGAAGACAAAAAACAAAAATTTTTATTCACTGGTGTTAAAAATTCTTCAGTTGTCTTTGTGATGCACATTCCCTGGAGATGGCTTTCGAATCTCGATTCAAAGTCCTGCAAATCTGATGAATTTCTATTCTATTAAATGAGAACACAAATGTATTTAACTGCTCTCGATGAATATTGCAGCACACCCAAAATATAACTTGATGCTTCTTGATTTCTGTACACAACTGCTTGCCTACATCATATGTACGTAAAATATCAGGTAAAAATGCCTTAGAAACATTTACAGCAGCAGCAACAGTATGGCTAAGTTTCAGTGAGAGATGCTCCAGCATGCATCAATAATGCAGTGAACTTCAGTCACTCCATTAATACTTACAATATCTGGTTCTGAAGACAAATCTCCCCTGCAAACATCGCAATCTTTACAAACACCACTCATTAATTTCTTAGCAATAAAGCCACAAACATATGCTACAGACTGACGTTCCGTAAAACTTAGCTTACAGGAATGAGTCATCTCTTTCTTCCATTTTGTTACCTGAAATACAATAATTGGTTGAAGTCTTCTTGGTGCCATCTGTCGAAAAGCGACCACGCTTTGACAAATGTATGGCCTCATCATGTTCACAGTTTTTTTATGTAGTCCTGATAGAACACAAACCATTGAGAAGACATGTTTTAAATGCCGCAATGAACTGACCAGCTGTTGGGTTGTTGTTATCTTCTCCATGTCGCCATATAGCTGAAAAAAATTCTCCCGTCCATCTTGGTTTAGTGTTCTTCCCTGCAAAAAAGAAAATCCATTACTTTTCAGTTTTAACCATAGCATCTGCATAATGCGAATTGTGGTTATCCATCCAACATGGCTTGGCGGTCGAGTCACTTTGCCTGAAACACAATCTACAAACTGCAAACTGACTAGCACAACTAAAGCTTCATTCCAAAAACTGTGATGACCCGAAGACTCTGACACCCAATACCGCAGAGGGCAATGAGCAGGAGCAAATCTGGTACAACCATTGACACTGTCAAAAAGTTTATTCATATACAAAAAAAAACTTAGCAGTCACCTTGGCCTCATAAGGCATTACCTCATGAAAAACAACTTTTAAAACATTCATGATACTGAAACATGAGTGACTGAAAATCTGAGCAGCTGAAGAATCCCACATTTTATCTTTAACTTTAGGATTGACATGAGCATCTGTATTTTATTCACTAAATTATAAAAACATCCTTTATTTCAAAATTTTAACATTATAAAATGCTCCCATGATGCAACTCCTTTGGGCGTAATAATGTTGTATTCCTGAAAATTATTTCTGGTACTCTTTAATATATGAGGAACATCAAAAATGGTCACTATCTTACTCCATCAGTCTGAAACACAGTTATTATTAGCTTTATCCACAGGAAATCTCTTCAGAGGCCCCTTTACTGCCGAGCGATTTGTACATTCTTGACTGGAGGCCACTGCTTTGACGTAAATACCTGCAGAAGAAAGAGCACATTTTATCTCAACAATTATATCTTCTAAAATAACAGCTGGTGTTGTAGACTGAAATAAGTAATAGGACAGTGGCTGCTTCCATTTTGTACAAAGTCCTTTATCCATGAACACCAAAGCATGATCGGCACGCCTCGCTGTCCTACCTAAGTTTCCAAAATCTTCAAAACCCTCAACTCGATCTGCAGATTCATTGTAGTACAAATCAGACCTAAGAGAAATTTCATCACCGTACAAAGCACAATATTGGTTACTATCCTTCATTTTTTTTCACCTCTTGTCCCAAGTGCATGATTATGTCATGATTAATACCTACACTAAATTAACAGTACTCAATAAATTAGTGAATGTTGTTCTATAAGGAAGAGCTATCAGATCACTTAAAAATCGGTATGCCTTTGGGCTACGCTTATACAGTGCAAGGGCAAGCAGCTTTTCTCTTTGTGTCCACCTCCGATGTCTGGCCTCACCAACCTGTTCTTTGCATCTCCACTTGCCAATGCAGCTGCTGCAGGTGAGAGGTTATGCTGTATAAAAAATTCATGACATTACATGAAGCTAACTTAACATCTTGTGTCAGCTCCAACTCTCTCAGCAAACTTCTTTTGGACTTTCTTCTGTCACCTGAAACACTTTCGTTTGATGTAATATCAATTATCCTGGGCTTTCTAGTAGATGAAGGTTGTGTCTAGATGCTTCCATTTAAGCCTGAAAAAGAAATTCCATTTTTTTCACTCTCCTTAGGCGTGCTGCTACATGGAAGTTGGAGTGTACATTACTTGGCATGACAATTCTGCACTGTATCTGAAACATCAAACACATTCAGAGAATCAGTGATATTTGAAAATCTTATCGCACTAACATCACAAGTCTCTTCCACTGTTCCTGAAACAAAAGAGGTATTTGAAAAATCTTGGTTGGTTTTTTGGTTTTCTTGAGGAACAAACACATTAGGTACATTTGAATTATTCAAATCTAGGTTAGCTGGGAAATGAGGCGGAAGGTCAAGTGATGATACAGCACAGTGAATCAGCCTATCATGATGAGTGTTCATAGACTTATCCTCTGTGAAGTGTACCGCACACACACATAGATTGTGGAGAAGTAGTAGTGGTTTCGCAGACAGGCGAGGGTCCACACACTGCACCCATGCAGTACACATGCAACAAAATGATAGCACTTATTATCCACTGTTCATGTTTAGTAAGCTATAAAGCATTCATAATCCCTGTATGCATAGCAAGTAAGCACTTTTACATTGGAACATAAAATAATACAATACAAACAAGCATTATATACAGATGAGTCATCAGTTCTGCGACAAACGGCAAGAGGACGTTCCTTGAAAAAATTTCAATTAGAAAATGTCTGACAACGAATGCCAGGAAACCACTCCTAAAACCCTTGTGAAGATGGAGTTGCAATTATGTACTTTATTTAATTACACTGAAACCATGTGATATTAAGGGATAAATTTCTGTAGGAATGCCAAATAATTCAGGCACTTTAACATGCAAGTACCCATGTTGACCTAACACATACACTAAATAGTAAAATGGGGGTTACCAACTCAGGGAAAAAAGGGTAGCCATACATTGTTTCGTAAATTATGATCACGGCCTATGAATTACCACTGCAAGACTTGAAAATAAGTCCTCTTGATAAGAAAATCGACGAATAGTTTGCGAGTAACCAGACCTTCAATATATTAAAATACCACGTAATGCTTATGAGGCATTTAATATCTTGGGGGTCTGTTTTCTCGCAAACCATTCGTCGGAGGTTTTCTTTCCAAGAGGACACCTTTTTAGGTCTTGGAATAGTATTTCATAGGCCGTGATCATAATTTATAAAACAATGCATGAAGACCCTTTTATCACTATTTGAAGGGTGGCAAACCCACTTTTACTATGTAGGGTATGTGGTAGGTCAACGTTACAAGCCTACAGAAATTCATCCCTTAATATCACATGGTTTCAGTGCAATTAAATAAAGTTCATAATTGCAACCCAATCTTCACAATGGTTTCCAGCCCTCAGGAGTAGTTTCCTGACATTCGCTGTTAGACATTTTCGAACTGAAACTTTGAAAGGAACGCCCTCTCGCCATTTGTCGCAGAGCTGATGCCTCACCATGTGTGTGTGTGTGTGTATGTGTGTGTGTTCGCGTGCGTGCGCACACACACACGCATACATACATATTTGTGTTGCTTATACACTAAATTAAAACCATCACAGGCCACTGAACCCAGTAGCAATTAGAATTTACAACCTATGCATAAGAGGATGTTTGTAAAATAAAACATGTTCTTCTAGGTTAACTTACTATTATTATTATTACTAGCAGTGCTGCTCATAACTGTAAGCCTACCACTCAGATGATACGATTATAGCTCAGCTGCTCATATCAGGAGTATATTTATTAAGCCATTATGTTTGTAATCATAGTAGATTTTTAAAAAAACCATATAGTAAACAATGTATGAATAAATCAATGTTGTGTACAAAAGAAATAACAGCATTAAGAAACAATTCTTTCGCATTATTTATGGTGTTAACACATGCAATTAATTCAATTACAATTTTTACTAATAACTTGTGCAGGAATATGAAGATCAGGGGAATTGTGAAATAAAACATGTCAAATTTACATCAAATATGTCAATATGATCACTAAACACCAATAAATGGAAAGAAACCCTATCTTTACTATGGGTACTGCTGTCTTTGAGGGCAAAGTTATTAAACTGCAATACAACACAAGAAAAGTGGTTAACCACCCTACATAACACTGCTGCTTAAACTATAATACTTGCAGACAATAATTAAATATAATATAATAGAACGTCTCTGTTGGGTCATTCCATTTTAAATCAATACATGCCTTTTACATCACCATTTTTGATTTCATTGAACTTTGTTATAGAAAAATCTCATCCTTTCTGAACACAACAATAATTTCAGTATTTAATAAAAATTACCAGAGATATAGGAAATAAAATCCACTAGTGCAAATAAGAACTTTACATTTCACTGTCTTTTTTAAGGAGTGTTAACTCTATACTTCTTCCTGCTACGAAGCTCCTCTAAAGCTCACTAGAAAACTTAAAAGCAAAATCTTTTATTATGTTCAGAGCATATCCTCCGTGTATCAAAGCCTAACCCAATTTTATAACTGAATATCACCTGAAAAACCCCATATTTTTGCGGTACTTGGTTTGCTGAGACCCCTTTCATTAAGGCCACCTCTCTTCTAAGAACCATTTTTGAGGAACCGATCTGGCTGTCTCCGAATTGGCAGATTTTGTTGACAAAATGATCACGTGACCCGATTTTGTATACAAAAATGGTTATGTATTTCGTATTTTGTATCTAGCGGCTGTTAGTAAACATACAAACCATGTTCGTTTGTCCTTTAAAACACAGGCACAAATATGTAAATAAAATGACTTTCGAAACATATAACTGTACATAAAATACACTAGGCATGGCTTAAAAAAGCAAGTATGTGTTGTGCTTTGTAGATATATACTATAAAAAACATTTTCAGTCGTTACTGCTCAAGTTATTAATTTCTAATTTATTAATATATTCGTAGTATTCCAGCGATGATTACAGAAATATTACGTCTTTTTTAAGGATTTAAATTTAGATAAAAATATTTTGCACTGTAAATGTAATAATGTATTGGCACGAGTACTAAACAAATGACTGTCAAAAACGTCCGAATTGACACTTGCCTAATCACGAATTTACAATATAATGAAATAACAAAATTTATAAATTCGGACATGGCCTAAATTCATCAAATTACATTACTTTGCATTGTCTTTTGGAAACTGCACTTCCAAGCAATATTTCCGCAGCCAGGAACACAACACGAAGTTTTGTTCACCATTATCTTGCAAACAATATCGTTCGCTGCTATGAAGTTCTTTACAAGCACGTTCTTGCAACCATACTATAAACAAATGTTGCAATATATTCAATGTCACACACAACAAAAAATTAAGATTTTAAAACCGAAACAGAAAAATTAATCAATATTTACATTACAGAACAACAAAGTTTATGCAGTCTAGCGGTAACCACAATGGTAATACTTTGAAAAAATTTCTCTCCTAAAAATACAACCACATAGCACACTAAAATAAAATGTGATATAAAATATTCAAATAATCATTCCAAAATGTAAACAATATTACATAGATGACTAATATGAATAGGAACACATGAAGCACGTAGAGATAGAAGCTGTTTGCAATGCTACCTAGTGGCTGGAAGTACCAAACTCTCATCGAGACAGAACTTCCTATTGGCGTTGACAGGGGCTGGTGTGGAACAAGAGCAGGGTACGCCGGTGCAATGGAGCTGGTGGTTTCCATGGGAACCAGAGAAACTGTGGAAGGAGACCGCAAAGGCCAATTAAACTGGACTGGAGAGTTAAGACCTAATTAAATACTTTATTCTGTTGTTCCTATTTAAATGTTTATGGTTGTTATGGTGTGTATTGTTTTATTTGTTGTATTTGTAATGAAACACATCATTAGGTGGGTGTGTGTTAAGCTCCAGCGTTTTCCCGCGCACACCGGACAGCCATCAACTACTTGTATCTGGACATTAACAGCAATAGATTGTAGAGCAGCAAGAACCTTCTTTTTCTTCTAGCTGCCCAGTAAGCCACCTCCACTCCCCGGTTTAATAGCACTGCCCCGGGGAGCTTCAGTTTTCATGTAAGTCTTAATTGTCAAAAGGTGTTTTCAAAGTGTTACCGCATGGCTAGCCATAATACCCAAGTGTATTTCATGTCAAGTGCCCTCATCGAAGAGATGTAATTTTACGTAGTAAATACGTGTGTGTGAACTTTCACTATGTCATATACTTATGTAGCAGTATGCGTGTCAGGGGACGTGCCCTTACAATACCCACTCATTCAACTTACGTAAGTTATCTTATCCGCAAGTGATCTGAGTTTTGTATTGAATTGTATGGGCGAATGGGAGGCCCTGACAGCCTACGCATGCACATTTAAGAGTTGTATAGTTTTTCCCCCAACATCAACAATTGTCCATAGCCGACCGACCAGCAATTGTTTAGTAAACTACATTCATATGGAGTAGTAGTCAACAGGGCGGAGGTCAACTTCAATTTCAACAGCGAGGAGGTTAGTCCTGGGCGGACAGCCTGCAACCCCGAGGTTAAGAGGAGCAGCATAAACATTGACGTTGCCCGATGGCTCCTGGCACCTATCGGGTATAACCATTCCTACATTTCACCATCATCGCACCAGAAAATCAAATCCAACCTTTCCTGGCATCCCACTGCTTCAAGTAATTCACCAGAATTACATAATATCGCGACACTTCTCCATACCTGTGTAGTTTACCTGTACAAACCCCAGTGCTGCACTATATATATATATATATATATACCACGTAAATGATGTTTTATGCATTAAATATTGGTTTAAAACATTATTCTTACTTGTACAACAATCCAGCATACCAATATAAATAGGATATTCTACTTAAATTATACGTATTTTATAGCATGAATTCAACAAGCTTGATCACCTTCCTTCTTATCACATTTTAATTTTTTATGGCAAATTACTTGAATCCCATCCAAAAATCCAAGTCATTATGATTACTAATAATCTTATCTAACATATCCAGGTATTATTTTTCGATTTTCGAAATAGAGCCCTGTTCTTAACATCGGTTGACCTACAAAAAGGTCTCGAAAAGGTGTATGACATGTGCTACGTGGACTCACCCCTAAGACCGTTTGTCCGGCTGAGACCTGCAAAGCCACCACAGCAGGGCTGTGTGCTCTACAGATGAGCAGAGCGTGCGCCAGGTCGCCAGTGAGCGGTCGGGAATGGCGCAATGCCTTGCAGTGCAAGGGCACGCCGATGCAGAGTAACCAGTGATTGCATGATAACATTAGAGCCTCCGCGAGGCGGAATAATGTGGAAACAGGTGTGACAATAATAGTACTTGTAGGCCCAGTATCTATGCCAGATACTTTGTTACGTTTATATTAATGGTTTTATTGCTTGTTACGTTTATCAGTTTCTTTTCTGCATTGTTAACTTATTATCATTTGTCTCATCATACATTCAGTGTTCTGACCATTTCATTCAACATTGTTTATGTTGCAGGGTTAATTATGTATTTCTTTAGTTTGAGTTTTATTTGATAGCAGATCCAAGGCAGAATATTGCAGGTTGTAGCAAGAAGTAGTGCTACTCTGGTGTATGGGTTTGCCGAGGCCCTCCTGCTCATCAGACAGGAATGCTAGTCAGCTAGTAGCATCGGACTAGGGTGGTGTGTGTCTCGTGAGCTCCAGCTTTACCCGCACGCGCCGGGTGGCATTCAACATTTTGGTATGGACATTTCATTGCTATACAGTTTAATTCATTCTGAAACCTTTCTAGCCCGTAGCCACCCGGTACACCACCCTCCGTTCCTGCTTCACCCTGCTCCTCCCTCCAAACTGTGTATCATGGCTTGTGGCTTGGCATCACTATCTGATTATTGATATGCTTCTAAGCATCTGCACGGCATACCACAAACATCCTGACACTGCCACTACCTTGCTGTCTCCTTCTTGTCGTCCTCTCGCCGTTATTGGCAGGGAAATGTGGGAAAAATTCAATGTCCAGGAAAACTTTTGGCAGAAGACTTAACCACACAAGGGGCGGCAATTTTATTCCAGTAGGGGTGTCGGTATGGTGTAGGAATGTTTTTGGGGGAGTTGAAGGTGAGGTCTAGGATGTGCTGTTACTCAGTAGAAAAAAAAAATGCTTCGGGGTGACGTCAAAGTTATTGTTGACTCTGCTGATCGCGGAGTTACGGGCCGTCCATCCGGACCCAATCTCCTCACAGAAGATGCTGGTGATCCCTGCCTCATTGAGTGTTACTCCAGATGAATGATCATGTAGGTGTTTGCTAAACGGTAGCCGGTGGGTTGACTACATAACATTGTTGATCTTGGCAGGAAAATTGACTAGCCATTTAACTCACGTGTACATGGATTTTCAGGGCCAACCACACACCCAAAAGGTACAGGACAAGGCTTAAACTGACAATGAAAAAGAAAGAAATGGCGCAGGAATTGAGAGCCCATCACCTGAAACGCATAGAACGTTCGAAAATAAATGACGTGCCATTCAGTTTTAATACATATTTATTCTGACGAAATTACATCTCCCCCTAGGAGAGCACTTTACATGAACAATAGGTGGCGAGAACCGGCAACTGTGGTGATAATGAAAAAGTCTTACGACACAAGATTTGACGGCAAAGTTAAACTTCCCTGGGCGATGCAATTCCCGAGGGACGTGGGGTTGTGTACCAGGCGGTTATATAAGAAATGTTCCAAAAGTTAAGAGTCTATTGCAAACTAAATGTCCAAACCAAAGGTGTAGAATGCCGCCCGGAATGCGCGAGAATAGACGGAGCTCACGACACACGCCACCCTCATCTGACACTCCTCATTGACTACTCTTCCTGCCTGATGCGCCAGTGGGCCTCGGCTGGCCTGTGCGCCAGAGCATCATTACTTTCTGTTACAACCTGTGTTATTCTACCTTGCATCATGCTTCCAATTAAAAGATCATATTTAAAAATTACATAAATAACCCTGCAACATAAATACTTGAATGAAATGGATTAAGCACTGGATGTATGATGAAATAAATGATGAAAGGTTAACAATGCACCAGAGAACAAGAATAACACAACAAGACATAAAATCTTTAATAATAAAACACAACAGTTTTTGGCATAGCTTCTGGGCTCACAAGTTCAAAAAAGCCAGTTCTGTGCCCATATTATTCGGCCTTGTGGAGTTGCTATGTTACCATGGCAACCACCAGAAGCTGGTGGTTGCCATGGTACTGAACTGGTGTGCCCTTGCACTGTGCTGCTCTGCACAGACCCCAATCGCTACAGCTACCAGGTGTACGCTCTGCCGACCAGTAGAGCGCACAACTCAGTTGTGATGACTTTGCAGCTCACGGTCGGACAAACAATCTTAGGGGTGAGAGCATGTGGAACACGTGATCTTGGAAATAAATTTTAAAATTCTAAAATTCAAAATGTTGGTGAAACAGAAGATGTAACCAAAGAGGGCACAAAGCATCTGAAGAAGTATGCACCGAATTAACGAACTAAAGTAATGTCTATTGATGAAAAGTATAGAAAAATATTTTATGTTACAAAAAGGTAAACAAATGTTCCCTCCAGCAAAATAACAAAATTCCAAGTTTCACACCTTTGAGGATTAAAGACAAAATTAAGTTCAGTACTTATCTAAGTAACTTAATCTTACATAGAAACTTGATTTACTTAGTGATTTTCCTTTGAAGAAATAAGTTAACTAGCACTCCCTATAATTAATTACCACATAACTACTTAAGTTAACTTAGTTCACGCTTTAAAGACATTCTCTTAGTTGGTTAATATGGTTAAAATTGTTTTTAAATATCAAAACAAGATTGTCTCATCAATAGTCAAACAGAAAACCTTTCACATCAGGAATACAGAAAATTCCTCTTTTCTTAACAACTACAGGTGGCTTAAGTAATTTGAGAATATCATAATCATTGTACCATACTATGTCATCCATTTCTGGCCGTCTCCAGTATTAAATACCTACATATTTTTCACGTGTTACGCTTGAACACAGTCCTGTTCAACTTCCAGTATGATGTGATCTTAAACTGGGTATCAGGTAATGGTTGTAGGTTAGGATGTTCGATGATGCAGGTTCATGTTGCCAGGGTCATGTTGCCTCGCTTAGTTAAGAACACGATGATGAAGTTGTGGTCGTGGGCTGTTCACCCTAAATGTGCTCCCCTGATGCTCCAATGTCACTGCTGCAGTTGTTCTGTATACTATAATCCTAGTGCCTGGTCTAGTCAAGGATATCTCAGCTCTCTCAATATGCTCATCCAAAACTCTGTGGAAACTGTTAGGTCTCATCCCCATGCCAAGACATTGCTATGTTAGTTTTCCACGGTTAATGTAGCCTTGAAGCGGCCAGAATAAAATAAAAATGACGTAATTCTGCTACTGTCAGATTTATTCATTACAATCCCTCATACGAGGCACTTACATTAAAAACTCCACTATAGCACGCAGTGCTCTAATACAGTAAAAATGGCACAAAAGCCAACAATATGAATTAAGTGCACATTACATCCCAATCGCATCAAATGAGCTGGGTTGTCGATGAAAATAACATTAAACATTCCTGAAATTACAAAATGACTATTGATATTCTATCTGGTTAGGCTAAAATGTCTCGGTCCAGGGAGGACTCGAACTGTATGTCCGCTCGATGGTTAGGCGATGATGCGACTGTCTGGGCAATGGCGCGCAGCTGTCTCACTGGCTGTCCATTCCTGCCGGGAATTAAAATCTTGTTATTTGCAATGTTTTAATGTATGTAATAAAATGACTGGTGGCAGATAATTTGTGATGAGGCAGAACACTGAACAAACTCTTACATAACACTTACAAATTAATAAAAGACAATATAAAATATAGAAACATGCATGACTTGTGACGTCAGACTGGCTGTGTATTACCCTAAATAGTGTCCACAGTCTTCAAATTGTCATGCGTAGAATGTCTGTTTCTTTTTAAACCTATTTTCTCAATTCTCTAATTTAACTTCGTAGATCATCTATTTAACACTGAAAACCGTCAAACAACTTCTAAATATAAAATGAAGAAAGTAGTGTTAAGTTTCCCACATGCTCAAGTCTTATGTTGGCACTCTTACGCACAAGGCATCCTAATTTCCTGGTGTGGTTTCAGTACTGTTGTGAGCACTGACTAATTACTTGCCACTACTGGTTAAATACTATTCTTATAATTAAATAAGACTTGCAACATAGCACACGGATATGTGGGATCCAATGAAGATGTGAAGCATCTTCGGTGTGTAACACAAATGAATACATTTCACTCTAATAATTACAAAAACCATCTTAAAATTAACAAGTACACTGAACATTGATCATCATATGGCGGTGGTATTTCCACTCACTTACCATACATGTGTATATCAAGTGACATCTCGTGCACATCGTGCACTGTGTACTGTGATTAGAAACTGGACATACACTGATATAATATACAAAACAAAATGAACATAACACTTCAAAACATAACAATATTAGAAATAATATTTCGACATGTAGAAGAGTGCATGCTGATGTGCCAACACTTGTTCATGTCCTCAATTTACAGGTTAGGTGCCCACAGTGTTATACACTTGGATACAAACTAACATAATATTTAATAACTCTAAAACACTGACTCTGCATTACATGTGGCAGACAAAAAAATCACTACAGCAAAAATATTACACTTTACTTTTTACAGAACACATTTACACACACCACTGATATGGTCGAGGCATTAAGGAACTAAACGCTTGCCATAACTGTTTCACTGTATTTACTTCTCGGTTCATGTGGGTAATGTATGCAGCAGACGAGGTGAATGGACTAAGGTTAGGGAAGCATGGCAAAAGTCAAGTGCTTGTCCCAGGTATCTGTGGTCGTCATATTCTACTAATACAAAGTCACCTTTTATAACAGTTATTGGAGTCAGGATAAACAAGGCTGAAGCTGTCTATGCTGTCTAAAAATGATTCCTCATCATCGCCAATTTACTCACTCAAAGTCTGTATTCTTTGTTAACCAAAGAGCGCTGTTTACCTGATGCCACAGGCTTAATTCGGGTTTAAAATTTTTTTTTGTATCATCACTCTGCCCTTGTATCATTTTGTTATTTTCTTATCTGCTGTTTTTTTTTCTCAACTTACTCTCTTCAATACATTACCGTGCTTTCTTCTTCGCAATGAATTCTTCCGATGTTTGTATTTCAGCTCCAGAATACAACCTTTTATGCATTGCCGGAATTGATTCTGATGTTGTCTTCTTGTTCTGATACATCTCGATGATGATTTCTTCAAAACTATTTTTTATAAGGATCTTAGAATAAGAAGCTAATTGTCTTTGCAATGGATCAGATGATTCTGTTTGGAGACCATTTCCTTTTTCACAGGCTTTGGGATGGATTATAATTGAGACAGAAGTATCATTAGCAGCTCTTGTAGGATGTGAAATAGGTTCATTGCTGTTGACAGGGGTGTTATTTCCAGGTGAAGGGACATTAAAATTTTAATTGGGTGAGACGGTAATGCAGCTAGAAGGCTCAACAACTGCTTGTGTATGTATTGCAACAATAGGTGCATCCTGTACAAGAATTGTGTTATTTTCGGGGTGGTTGATTTCGTCCAATGAACTCCCCAGCTGTGTGGTGTCACTATGCAATCTTTCTTGCTGGAAATTTCTTGTATGACCGTAGTTCATTGGGTTTGAATTTGCACTTTTCTTCAACGAGTTTTTTGTTGAGATCATCTAACATTTCATCGTAAATTCCTGTAGCATTAAAGCCATTTATAATATTTATTGGTGGTATTTCTTCATACACACTGGTCAAAATTCCAAAGTTTTGTTTAGGAATTTTCTTTCGAGGATTGTGTCTCTGCCACTGCTGGTCTTTCTGCTGGAATGTTTGGCAGAAAAACCTTTGTAAACCAGTTTGCAAATATTTATACATCCATCCACCCCCTCTTCGATGCAGCATGGGTTGCACATCCTTGGAGTTCTACATTCGCCCAATTTTCCATTAAATTTTTCCCTTGAATATGGACAGGATGGGGAGTTTGTCTCCTGCAGCTGATACAGTTACAAGGACAGTAGTGCTTCGATGCCCAGTAGAACTTATGGTTCTCGTGCTCTGTTCACCTTTGACTCCAAAAGTTTTTGTCTTACTTGGGTCATGTGCAAATGAGGTTTTGTCACAGTTAAACAGTAAGTGAGGTTTTTCTTTAAATCTATTTTCTTCAATAATCTTCTCCAAACAATCGAAAAACCCAAAAACTGTGAAAGGGTTTGCTTGGGACATTCTAACATACTCTATACCCTGTGGCTTTTCGATCGAAAGGTTGTGCATTTGTCGAAAGTTTATAAACCAGGAAAGTCCTGGGCGACCATCAGTAATTCTAATTTGCAACTCATTTGACTTAACATCAAAAACCTGAACCAAGGTTAATATTTTATTCCTCGATAAACCAAACCTCCATTTTCCCAAGATTCTTAAGCAATTGGCAAGTTGATTCTCGTACTCATGAGGCAGTGCTGTCTTTCCTCCTCTACCTTCACCATTCTCAGTAATAATAGCTGTACCGCTAGTGACATTGATGTAGTGGCGAAGTGTTCTCCTTGGGATACCATGAAGAGAAACTGCTGTGCGAACAGCTTTTGCCAGCACGTCTGTTGTGTTAAGACCTCTGGTCTGCACCTGTTGTGTTTTTCTAGGTTTCTTTCTAGGCATTATCTAGAACATTAATTAAGGGGGGGAGGGATAGAATGTAAAAAACCACTGAAATTATGATGCAAGACATTATTCTTAACTCCTTCACTACATACTAGTTGTTATTGACATAATATGTAATGACAGGACATATTTGTTATATGGGGGGTATCTGGGTCCACAATGCAGCTGGACCATACCTGGGTCCAGTTATCCTGATGAGGTGCCCCAGTTCCCCCTTTTCACATAAAACTTGGGGGTACCTTGAACATCCCTCCATTTTCTCTTATCCTCATGAGTTAAAGAAAACAATTATGAAGAACTCCCAAAACAAATATTGATGGCTGTTGTGATTTGGAAAGGGTTTGATTGGGATTTATAAAGGCGGTGTACAGAATTTGGAAAAAGGTGTTTGGAATTATATACCCGGTAGGTATCAGATGTCACCGTGGAGGTGCCACTGATGTTGTTACATTAGAGCTGAGTCCTCCTAACCTCGGGGCGCTGCGGGCCCATCACCCAGACCACATTCCCGTGTAGATCTTGCTGTAGTTCACCTGATGTGGAGGCCTCGTTGTTTTCTAAATGAGGGACTCTTCGGGCGGCCTAATGACCGCTTGATATTGCAAAATAAGTACAACGTAGATGTAATCGAACTCCCTACACATAGATCGTTAGGTTAGAACCACCCGCCCATAAATGCTACCAGCAGTACTTTGATTAGGTTGCAGCACACACAAATTAATATTTACCCTTGAATTCACATAAACACTGGCATAATAAAATGGCAGGTTTTAAGGGACTGGTGCCCTGAAACGCCTTTTGGCAACCAAATAAAAAGCTCTCGTCATTTCATACGATTTATTGAAGAAACTAATATCCTTCCAGGATACACAGTTGCACACATTTTAAACCTGCAGCGAAAGCTATGCGCTAAATAAAGCACTAGGCTTGCATGAAGTTAAGTGTGATGATAAAACTTATAAACTCCCTATGCGATGCAATTCCTGGGGAGGCGAGGGGGACTATCCCGGATACGACAACGAAAATGGTTCTTGATATAATTAAACTATTGCTGAAAATGACCGGTAAGGAAGATTGATACCATCCATGCAGGAAATGCGCGGGCGTGATTTCACACGGTCTTCTCCCTCTGGGTGTGGCTTGCTGAATGCCTTCCTGCTGTGGTGTGAGGGCTGGCAGTAGTAGGCCCATGCACCGTGGAAGGATCTACTTGCACATACAGAGAAACAAATTTACCATTACATGTTATAACAATCTTAAATACTGCAAAAACACAAATAAATAATTATTGCTGGTGCTTACCTTGTGACTGGAATGAATGGGAGGACATAACACTGTTGGTGGTGAAAATAAACATTTGAGAACAAAACAATAACACTTCAAAACAACACTGGGGCAGAAGGGTTTGTAGACATATTACACTTACTTTGCGGGTCACGTGTCGAGAAATGTGCTTGCAAAAATGTTATAACCCTTTTGAATGTAATACACGTAATACATGTGTATGTGTATTACTCCGCCTGGTCTCACGGGCTGGTAGGCGTACATGTCATTGCACTCTCCTGCATTGCATTGTACTTGCCCAATCTTGACCATTCGTGCACTCACACGACACTGATGCTACTCGCCTGTGTTCAATCGTCGGAGTGCATGTGTGCTGCGCTTGGGAGCGGCTGGCATGACAAACGGTCTAGGGTGAGTAGCGACACACATCAATATCTTCACACGAATTGTACACCAAAAGCCTTAAAAGTCCTGAAAGGAGTCTTACCAGAAAATACTGAAGATGATGTGACACAGTATTGTAGATGAAATAATTTAGCAGTAATATTAAACTCTTGCGAGGCACTGGAGTGATGGCTCATGCTACAAATGGCTTTAGTTCCCAAAGGTTCTTTTGACCAGTGAGGTCAACTTCACTTCAAAATAATTCTCGCACAACATAGGAAGTACCAGTGGCGTTATAACCCAGACACACCAAGGGGCCAAATACCCCAACTTACCTTATAACATTTGAATGTGTTATTTTCCCAATTCTCGGAAAAGTCGCCTTTCTTTATAATTACCATATAAAGGAATAAATTGAATACTGGTCCAAGAATCACGTGATGACACTATTTTCTGTGCAGGTGATTGTATAGCGTGTCGGGCTATTGCAGTTGCAGAATTTTATGACGAAATACTCTTTAATAAACAGCTGAAAGAATTTTTTTTTTAAACTAACATATTATAGTGGAAATGATTATTTAAACTCCAAAAAATAAGAAATTACTGTTTCAGCAAAAAGACGACCCTCCACATGCCACAGATGTTGTAAGAAGAATAGTCAAATTATGAGGAAATATATGGTTCGTGTATGTTAATATGAGTTATATATGTGTGTCTATTTACTATGTCCAGTGTATAAATTTGGTATACTGTAATTTGGCTTTTACAATATCTTTGTACAGCTATGTATTGAAAAAAAGATCTTAGTGATGCGAAAATAAAACAACGTATGCCTACACTACACTGCATTGCACTGTGCTTGTTCACGGCACTAGTAGTGCCTCAGTTTTATTTATAGTACTCTGGTGTGATTGGGGTTGTGTGTGCATTTGTATGCGCACACTAGGACAGACGGTCTAGGGATATGCAGGACACCGTTCTGCGTCATAGTTTATACTATTAAGTTAGTTTAATAGTTCTATATCTACTAATTTTATGTCAAGACAATTTAATATCTGGGACTGATAATGCACAAAAAAGTTTTAGGAAAGCCTCCCCACAGGTATGGTTGTCTTTTTGTTGTTGGTCTTCTGGGCAATACACGTTTTAAATAAATTTCCCTGTAGTATTGCAAGGGTGGAATGTTTATGGGAAAAATGGCATTAAAAAAAAAAAACAGCTGTGATACGAAAAGTTGTATACTGTAATGTTATGTCAATGTATGATGTGTGTGCAGGTTAGAACTGTGATATGTAGGAGTTGGTTTTATCTAACGGATAAATTCGTGATCCTTAATGTTATCTTAGGTTAATGTATGCATTTATGCGCCGATTTTGATTTTCTGTGAATTATCATAAGTGTTCCGTTATGTGTGTGGTGAAATTTGCGTGCCGGTATTCGTAAAGATTTGTTAAAGCTCCGTAGGTGTCAATTTTTCAAAAGTAGGTGTTGTAGCATACATTCGTAAGTTTTTTGTGTTGTTGAAGCCAGCATTACATATTTAATTATGCTTCGTGTGATGGTTTGCATGATGTAAACAATGCAGAATGTGCTGTATTTCAAACACAAATAGGTTTGCACTTGCCGTTTATGTACTTTACTTGTTCTTCGTACAATGTTGAAGGGTCACCAGAACAAAGTGTATGGTTGTTTTCAACGTGAAGAAATTACATTTAGGAAGTTTCTTCCTTTAAGGTTTTTGCTTGAAATACCTTAACATCTTTTTGTATGTTGCACATGGATTAAATTCGAGGTAAGTTGATTTGACATATTTTAAGGCTTTTTAAAAATGTATTGAATGCTTTGTTTTCACAAGCTCATGGCTATTTGCAGATAATGTACTTTACAAAATTTATTTAGGGTTGGGTGACTTGGGAATGGAGGAAATTAAATGCAGATATATATTTTTTTTGATATGAATGATTGTAAAGTAATATGTAGTGGAAATGCTTTACAGTTTTTAGTAGTGACGTGTTGCGGAAATTGTTACATGCCACACCAATAATAAGTATGTCATCTTAAGCTGTGTCCGAATTCAGGTATGAACTGTCGTACTTGCAGTCTTCACTAGGCACCAAACTTGTTGAACTCGTACACACAGTTGTGTTGGCTTCGTCACACCTATTAGCTAATCACATTTAATGAACTTTAATCCCGATGAACATGATAATTGCCTAAATATATAGGTGTAAGGGTAAATCAAAATTAGGTATTTCAATTTGATTTACGTAATATTTAATGTCTTGCTGATTGCACATGTTTGCAATTTTGATTGCTTGTTGTACCATAACTTTTGGGGACTAGTTTAGAACCTAATATTACATTGTTTACGTGCATTGACGCCTTCTGGTGAGACACGACTCGAACGATGACACAAATACTTACTGGTAATTTGGGCACCAGCGGTGCTTCCCAATCACCACACTATTGAGACTCAGGGTTCTCAGGGATGCGGTGGATTCTGTGTGCCCATCTCACCCACACGTACTTACAAACACGTAGGCAATACTAAGCTTTTACTAAACATCACTTTGTAATAAACACTTCATAAAATATATGTGGCTAGGACACTTGTCACTACTGAATAAAAGAGGTAAGTTCACTGTAGACTTGTTTTTATTGTTACTATGCATACACATTAACGTGCCAATGAAATTATAATCTCTGTCATAACTAGCCAATTCAGCTTGGGTGCTCCCCAACCTGCAATTAATCTTGCGCACACCTAGATGGACGATTTCACAGAGGTGCAACAAAGCACAGTCTTCACAAGGGAAGAGGGCCAACAGCCTCTAGGATGGACTGACGGTTTTTCCCCGAAGACAGGACATGGTGAATTACAAATGAAACCCTTGATGATACATATTAACATGTGTGATTACTTGTCATCACTAATACAAACTCGTCGAGGCTTGCCCACCAGCACGTGGGTAGTGTGGTGATGGCCTATACACAGCCGGCTAGGGTGGGAGTAATTGCACCTTACACAAATTACAAAATTACATAAACCCTCAAAAGATACATGAAACAAGATGGGGCATGAGATGAGTATTCACAATAAACACACACGTGTGAAAACAAGTTCAGCTGGCGTGGATGCCGCTGGATAATGTTCGTAGCGGACCATGTGCTGCAGGTAGAATTGCAATATTTCATTGTGAAAACAGCAAATTAAATTAAAACAAAATATTATTCTGAGAGAGAAAATTACCCTCTATACGAATTACGTAATTGCAGGCGTGTAGCATGCCTGGTGGCGGTAAAATCAAACATGAAAGTGAAAGCGTGGTCAAACACACAAAGCGTAAATTTATATAAAAATTACACGGAACCCTAACAAAATTGAAAATAAAACCCTGCATAAAATATTGCACATACGATATTACCTAAATAAACTCTCAAAACGCAATGATTTCGTATACAAATACTTGGCATCGGTTAGCCACGCGGTTATACGTGATGTTGCCGTAAAATATTCAAAAATTAAAAATACCCTCAAATACATACATGAAAACAAAGCCATTAAAATTGCACGTAGCAATAATGCATAAATTACGATCAAACACTACTAACATAGGCGGATGGCACCTGATTCAAGTTGACGTACCTCTCAGTCATCTTTCTCCTCCTTCTCCTCAATGAAGTTAAAAATGCCACGAGGGCGAAGTAAATTTGTAAAGCGGAAGCATAATGCTGGGGAAAATCTCTGTCAAAATGTATGGAAGCAAAGGTTGAACGGTAAACTAAATTGACTATTGAAACCTACATCGGTGAACAAAATGTTGTAGTACGTGCGTGACAGTGTCTTCCTCGCCAGCTCTCCTCGACAGACTGTCTGGAGGCAAATACAAATACAAAACACATTTTACACTGGAAAATATTGGCCTCTTTGTGCACGTGCAGGACATGAAACACGTTCGTGGTGAACGCCATCATAGGCTCTAGTGCCACTGGCTGTTAGCCGGTGTCAAACGACCCCTCCTTCAAAGGCCAAGACGGTGTGAACAATGCAACATTGCTCTGGCGGGCTCTGCTCGGGTGTGAACCAGGACCACTGGTTGAGGGCAAAGAAAACATTGCTTCAATGGTTGTCTGTTTCTACGGCATTTGCAGGGAGTGGGTGTGTAGGCAGGAAATAATGTGGGGACATGGTGGTGACTCGCCTCGCCTCTTGTGAGTGCTGTGTTGCGATTTGTTGACACTTGACGTCACACTTATTGCCTTACTATTCTTCTCAAACTTTCTTGCCCTACTATACTTTCCCCTGCGGGAACTGGAAAGTCTCTGAAAGGCATCTTACCTTTACTTGTGGTATCCAAATTTATGTTTACACTTTCATTACAACCAAATCCAGCCTTGCCCTGGGGAAACCCCTTAAAACTGACTTCACTGGCACTGGTTGTGTTGATATTTACGTGTGCACTTATGTTATCATTTTCTTGGTGTACACTTGGGAACCACTTAAATTCACTCTGATTCATTGTGTTGTTAGAGGCATTAACAGAGAAACCCAGAAAAGATATTCGCTAGTACTTGCTTCTACCTCCTCACTACTAGGTGTTGAGTGTTCTGTCTGTGCAAAATTTTAAACGACAGTTCATTCCCTTGGTTGGGTGTTCCTGTGTTAGTGTTGTTTTCCTTAGTGTACGTGTTGACATTTCCCTGTGAACTCCCTGGTAGAATCCTCTGAGCTCGCTATGGTACTGGGCGTAATGTTGTCTCCTTACCTCTCTTCCCTACAGGTGGTCGGGCTTTACGCAGGTCGTAATGGTGCCATTTTGTGACACGTCTTGGTCCCAACTTCACTAGTTATGTGGAATTTCCCATCTTTTCTACCACTCTCACTGGCCCTGTCCATCTAGGTGCCAGTCCAGCACAGTACTTTTTCGTCCCGCCTGATAACTGTTTTTCTCTGATGTAGACGTACATTCCGGGAACAAGTTCTGTTGGTGGCCTCTTGCTCTCCGGTACCCACACATTGCAGTAGCTGATTTGATTCACCCTGGCTTCCTCTTGTATTTACACCTGGTCTTCGACGATTTGTTCAGGTGGCTTGGATGGGTTTTTGCGGGGTGCTCCTGGGGCATGGAGTTCGCGAACTTGTACCATTTTGGCGGGTGTTTTCCTGGTTGCGGCATGTACTCTATTTCTTAGGCAAAACGTTACCTCCGGGATCAATTCGGCCCACCTAGTGTGATCTTCACCTAACCGAACATGTAATTGAATTTTTACGTCTTGGTAACGTCTTTCGGTTGGGTAGCCCTGGGATGGTATGTTGCGGTGGTACGGTATTCCCCACCTGGTACAGTATTCTCTCCACTTTCACCCTACAAATTGTGTACCATTGTCTGTCAACAAATACTCGGGGTATCCCCACCTTGGAAAAAACTCATACTGCATTACTTGTGCAACTGTGTGTGCACGGACGTTACTAACTGGGAATGCCTCAGTCCAGCTGGTAAACAAATCTGTGGCAACAGCAAGAAATCTTGTACAATTTTTTGTATGCGGGTACAGTTCAATGATGTCTATGGCTACTGTTTTGAATGGATCGGTTGGCAGCATTGGCTATTGTGGAGCGTCGCCGTCTGCTCTCCGCGGCTTCTGGGTGTTATACGGGTTACAACTCTGTACATGTTTCCTGACATCTCCCTGAATCTCTGGCCAGTGAAAGAATTTCTGTACGTTTTTTCGTGTTGGCTCAGATCCCAGGTGTTCATGCTCCAAACTGTTGTCTGCCTACTTAAGTAAGAGTTTCTGTTTCTCTCTCTGCACATACGTCCACTGTCGTGCACAGTTACCAGGTGGTTTGGTTTGTATTTCTCTGTCCACTACCATCCAGTGTTCTGTGTAACGTGTGGCGCAGTGTTGTCGGCGTTGCACAGCATCTGGGGAATTTTCTTGCGCACTGTGTACCTCTCTTAACACGTCGCGTATATTCAATGAAACAAGTTTGCTGGGTGGTGTGGCAACAATGTTTTGTACAACAAGAGTTTGTGTTTCTGCAGTTGGTATTGCACTGCAAGATGGTAGCGCTTCATCCCACTCCGTATCGTCAGTTACTATTAGATTTGGACAAGTATTCCTGGACAGAGCGTCCGCGAGCTGGTTGGTTTTTCCCACCACGTGTTCAAACTTGAAATAGTATTCCTGCAGTAACAGCGCCCAGCGGGCAAGTTTGCTTTTCCCGTAATGTATGCCCTCTTAACCATACAAGACATTGGTTGTCAGTTTTGAGCGAAAACTGCCTTCCTAGCAAGTATGGCCGGTACTTCCACAATGCGTGTACAATTGCCAAACATTCTAGTTTGCTAACGTAATATTTACGTTCTGTGTTCCCGAGCTTTGCACTGTGGTAACTGATTATGTGCTTTTCCCAGTGTGTTCTCACAGTATACAACACGGCCTGATGCCTTCTTGACTGGCATCTGTTTGTATAACAATGGGTAACTCTGTGTTGAACCTATATAGCGAATTACAGTTCTGAAATGCAAGTTTAATGTCTTTAAAGGCTTGATCGGCTTGAGGTGTCCAGACAAATTTACGTTTCTCACACAACACTGCAGTTAATGGTGCAGTGGTTACGGAAAAGTTTTGGACAAATTCCCTTAACCAATTAAGCCAAAAAATTTCCTGTATGTGTTGTTGTTCTGGTTCGTGTCTATTTGCTGTTACATAGTGTCCCAAAAACTCCATTCTATTCATACCCAACTTACACTTTTCCACTTTGCATGTAAATTTGTTACGTTTTTCAAACACAAGGCTGAAATAGTGCAAGTGCTCTTCCCAGTTCTTAGACCAAACAAATACATCATCTAAATACGCCTTCGCAAAGTCTCCAATGAATCATCCAATACATTAACCATTAAGTTTTGAATCATTGCAGGGGCACACTTTAAACCAAATGGTATGGTAACAAATTGAACTCTACGTCCATCTGGAATAGTAAAAGCTGTTTTTTTTCTATCCTGTGGATGGGTAAGCACTTCCCAATATCCAAACTTTAAATCAAGTGAGGTGAAAACGGTAGCTGGTCCTAATTTTGACAGTGTCTTTTCATGTATATGACTGGTGGCGGCATGTTTGCTGTTATTTTATTGTGGGGGCAAAAGTCAACACAGAATCTCCAATCACCATCTTTAATTGGTTCAAGAGCAATACTTGAATTATAGAGATTTTGTGTAGGTTTAATAACATCACTGAGCATCTCTCATACCTGCTGGTTGATGACGCGGCAAAAGAAAATACCTACGTCTCGTGGATTGGAGTGCACCGGGTCCTTGTACGTTGTGATTGTATGCTCCGTGATGTCGGTGCTCTGCAACTTCCCCTCAGTATGGAACATACTGGCATACTTGCCCAGTAGACGTTGCTGATGTGGAGCGACACCTTGTGCTCGAAGTCAGCAAGCGTTGTTGGTGTTGCTCCCACGGCGTAAACAGTCCATCGGCCACGTGCAGATGATTCAGGTGCGGTTCTATCATGGCTTGCTTGTCAATAAGCCATGGCAGTCCCAGAATCATTTCCTCACACACGTCCAGCACAATGTAAACATCGCACTTGGTACGCTGCTCTCGGATCCCTACCGTTATGTGCATAACACTTTTCGCTTTTCCATGTTGGTGTGTGGTTGCAAATTGCAAATGTCGTGGTGGCAGTTTGATTGTTATAGCTTCGCGTACATAATTATGTCTAGCGGCAGTTTCAGTAACAGCAGTGACATTTTTTCCCTTAAGTTCTACACAGATTCTTAGCGCTTTTACGGTACTGTAAGTTACTTGGAACACTTTTGTACCCACATTAGATGGATTGATACGACCTGGTGGTGAGATTGGTGCATGTGCGGTTTCGCCAATCTCCCTACTTAGTTTCCCGACCTGTTGCCTTGGTAATAGTTTTCGCGGTTATTGCTGTGAAAGTTTGATCCCTGTCCGCAGTTCCCTGTCACTGGTGTGAACTGCAGCGGCGGCCTCGTTAGATCTGACATCATGGCGGGTGTTGACGTGCGGTAATTTTTCTGTGGTAAGTTGTATTCCTGACTCGTGCGCACATCCCTCTCATATAGGCACACCTCTCTCGTGAACTGTTCCACACTTGCACGCGTTGCTCTTCGCAAGTTCGGCCTAATTTCGGGTGTTGACAATGCCACAATTATTTCTAACACTCCACGAGTTACCTGTCCTGGGTGTAAGCGCTTATACAAACCTAACTTGTGCTGGATCAATTCCTTGATTCCCGGGTGTTCTATCTGCTGTTTGTGATACAGTCACGCTTGTGCCTGGTTAGCATCTCCGTCTGTGTCGAATCGACCCAGCAATCTTTCACAGAACTCTTCCTATGTTACCCGATAATCTCTCACCAAGTTCCACTACGTGGCAGCGGTCCTCCTTAACCTGTTGGCAGTTACCTCAGTCCAATCATCCCTATGCACACAATGCCTATGTAATTTTTTCTTCGCAAACTGCAACTGTCTTTAGAGTCGTGTCCCGCGAAAGTCGGTAAGAGAACGTTTGTCAGGTCCTGTCAAACCCTGTGGTGTGTACGTAATGACTACTGGCACTGTGGGCTTTACCTCTGGTGTTGTCTGTGGCACAATCTCAGCACAATTCATCTTACGGCTCTCAACACAGTTTGACACCATTGCGGAAGGTTGCATATTTATCAGGTCCTATGCATCGCAAATGTATGGGACATTTGCACTGCTGGCACTGTGCCCACTTTGTTCCTGCCCCATCACATCCGGTGTGCACGTACAGGCGTGGTCCTGACGGCGTGGATACAGTGTCGGATGTGCATTGACATAATGACTGATCCCGTAGATTTTCACAGAACAAGTTTACTTCGCTCACCCTTCCCTTCCACAATGCATGCATCTTTTGATCGGCATGTCCAAATAGCGGGCGTCATGTTTGCCGGCGCATATGTCTTTATGGCTTCTCGCGGTTGATCAGGCATAGTGTCGGCCATTTTCTCGCGGATGACATGCTGCGGATGAACATACTTGGCCCCACTTGGGAACGCCAATTGATGCTGTCGGGTGAGACGAGACGAACAATGACACAAATACTAACTGGTAATATGGGTGTCAGCGGTGATTCCGAATCACCACACTTTGGAGTCTTAGGATTCTCAGGGATGCTGGTGGGTTCCCTGTGTCCGTCTCACCTTTGTGTACATACAAACACGTAGGCAATACTAAACTTTTACTAAACATCATCACTTTGAAATAAACACTTAATAAAATATATGTGGCTAGGACACTGTCACTACTAAATAAAAGAGGTAAGTTCACTGCAGACATGTTTTCATTGTTACTATGTGTAGACATCAACATGCCAATGAAATTATTATAATCTCGGTCATTACTAGCCTATTCCGCTTGGATGCTCCCCAGCCCGCAATTAATCTAGGGCATGCCTAGATGGATGATCTCACAGAGGTGCGTGAAAGCACAGCCTTCTCAACGGAAGAGGGCAGACAGCCGCTTGTGTGGACTGACGGTTTTTCCCTGAAGACAGGACACTGTGAATTACAAATGAAAACACTTGATGAAACACATTAACACATGTGACTACTTGGCATCACTAACACAAACTCGTCTGGCCTCACCCTCCAGGAAATGGGTAGTGTGGTGATGGCCTTTACACAGAGCCGGCTAGGATGGGAATAATTGAACCGTTCACTAATTACAAAATTACATAAACCCTTGAATGATACATGAAATAAGATGGGACACGAGATGAGGTTTCACAATAAACACACACTTGTGTGAAAACAAGTTTAGATGGCACGGATGCTGCTGGATGAAGTTTGTAGCGGACCACGTGGTACAAGTGGAATTGGAATGTTTCTTTGTGAAAACGGCAAATTAAATGCAAACAATATTATTCTGAGAGAGAAAATTACCCTCTTTATGATTTAAGTGCGTGCCTGATGACGGTAAAATCAAACATGAAAGTGACAGCGTGGTCAAACACAAAAGCATCAATTTACATAAACATTCCATGGAACCCTAACAAAATTGAACATAAAACCTTGAATCAAATATTGCACATAAGATATTACATAAATAAGCTCTCAAACGCTATGATGGCATATACAAATACAAGGTGTCCGTTAGCCACGAGGTTATACATGATGTTGCCGTAAAATATTCAACGTGGAAAATACCCTCAAATACATACATGAAATTAATGCCCTTAAAATTGCACATAGAAATAATGCATAAATTATGATGAAACGCCACTAACATAGGCGGATAGCACCTGATTCAAGTTGTGCTGGTCGCGTGAGCTCTCAGACATCTTTCTCCTCCTCGATCAAGTTAAAAATACCACAAGGGCAAAATAAATTAGTAAAGTGGAAGCATAATGTGGGGGAAAATGTGTGGTAAAAAGTACGCAAGCAAAGGTTGACCGATACTAAATTGACTATTGAAATCTACATCAGTGAACAAAAGTTGTAGTGCGTACATGACAGTGTCTTACCTCGCCATCTCTCCTTGACTGACTGCCCAGAGGCAAGCGTCGCACGTACTTACCATGGCCGCCTACGGGGTTCACATAAGTGGAAGTGCTATGCACGCAGAGTAAAATATTGTGTTATTGTAATAAAATGGCACAAATTAAATTTAATATTGTTTTACATTTTATAATTTTCGTGTTGATTTCAGTGTCTCTTTATGACTGCGTTTACACCGGAATATTAGTGTTCTTAATCTCGGTATCTTTGAATTTCTTAACGAAACAGTTTAAAAATAACAATCATTTCAAAACATTTTAAGACATTAAACCCTGCAAATACAAAACACATTTTCCACTGAAAAATAGTATTTATGTGAAAGTTCAAAAATATTGGCCTCTTTGCGCACGTGCAGGATAAGTGACACGTGCATGATGAGTGCCATCATGGGCTCTAGCGCCGCTGGCTGTTAGACGGCATCAGCATGTTATGACATCACAAAGATGGCGTTAATGAAGTCATGATTTTTACTATTCCCCCATCCCTTACCTATAACAATCTAACTAGGTATCCACAGGAATGCAGGGGTTTTCAGGTGGTGACACTGTCAGCATTTATAAATATTGCTCTCGCAAAGTACACTAGAGCCCATCCGCCAAAATGTACTATGCGATACCACATTGGGATTATAGTCAATAAATAACTATTTTGCAGCCTAAACTAACATAAGAGGTTTGTAAATGATGATTTATTATTTTCGGTATTCCACACCTTGTTTATCATGGGTCGTGTGTGTGCGAATCACTGTAATGGTTATTTATAACAAACATAGTCAATAAACTAACATATATAATAACTAAACTAACATATATCTGTAAACGACTGACGTGGCCCTCACTGTCCTGCTCTGGAGGCAGACCAATGCTGTTCATTCATGCACCAGCCAAGCATGGCCGTGCGTGAAGTGCATGGGTTCTGATGTCGTTCATGCAGAACGGATCAATGATCTGTCCCATGACTTGAATGACCCGCCTCTCTGAGAGAACCAGTTACTACGTGGTTATTATGGTCAAGTGTTGTGATCATCCAAAAGCATAGTCTAAAATAAGCACTGGCTATTATTATATCCCATTTGCATCCCTTGTGTGAAGGGTAATTAGTTAAAGAGTGCCCGGCCACGTGGCCTGCGTAATGAATAGAACCTACAATTGATGTTCTATATTCATTACATAATTTTTTTGTGTAATTGCTCTGTTTATTTAGTTTTAAAAGGGCATATTTGTAATTTCAGTTTTGTATAAAATAAAACGTAGGGCCTAATTGATCTTGGTAGTTCCGGCAGCCGCCATGCCAAGCACCCAAACTTGAATTCCTACAGCTTTCACTAAATTAGCATTTTAATTTAATAAAGTGTAATTGAAGGGTTTTGTGGATGTCCAGAGTCTCGTATCATTTTGTAATGGTTTCTTATTTCTTTTGCAAGCCCATCCAGGCTTTTTGCAGCGATTTCAATCTCCCCACTCGCATAGCATCAGACACAGAACATTTGAAATAATTAATTACGTGTCGAAATCAATGCCTTAATTCCTCAGAGTGTTTTGCTGTTGCTTGTTTCTGTTTTCGTGTATGTTTTAAGTGTATATGTATAAACTTGGTTTTCTCTCACTGAGTTGGTGGGAGATCTTCATTAGGGAACAGCATCATCCTCCTCAGTCTAGTTTGGCGGGCCAAAGAGTTTGCACGCGTTCGCGTCGTGCAGGAACATCATTATCTTGCCTTGTTAGTTAACAGCAATAGTAAGTTTATATTTTTAATCTGAACATTTAATTCTTTTCTTGTCTCTCTCCCACGCTCACACACTTATCTCCGTTGACTTGCGGCCCCGGAGATTTAACTACTTGTAATTTCCACACACTTACCAGTGCTTTTCGCAGTGTCAGCCAATAAGCGGGCCTTGTACACCATGTCCTGTAGTATTCGAGGGATTTCGTACTAGTGATTTTATGTGTGATCTCACTCAGTCAATATATGTGATTGCATCGTTCCTAGTCTTATTTTATTTTAATGTTAATTTCAATTTTTGAGTCCTGGCTCTCCAGAGCGTAAGTCCACATGTTCATTTATGTAATGTAAAGGCATAGGATATTTTTAGTGTATATCATTCGTAAACGTGAGCCGCAAGAGGGATACGACCAACTAGGGCTGACGACCAACTAGGGCTGGCGACCACCTACTGTCATGGGAACCATAGTACACATACTCACCCCCGATATAGATGAGCTGGCACCCTACTGGAATTTCTAACTGTTCAGTTGTATGTAGCTATGCATCTGGGTTTCTCTCGAATCTGGAATCTTTTGCTCCTCACAAGCTGCTAAGTCACGTTATATGGCGCCATAACTAGTGTGGCCTGAAGATGCACGTAGTAAAAAAAGAGCACAGTTTGGAAAAATTTGTGTTCCAGAAGTCTGCCATTGTTCAAGAAACCACGTGGAACAGTGAGTTGGCCACCATCTTGTGCACATCAAACACCTTCATGTTCGGAGGGCAGAGATACAAATGACGTCACCGCGTGTCGCGGAGTTTCCTATGATGTCACCATGTACGTGGTGCGGGCAGTACGCTGATCACTCACCCCACCAGGCGAGGTCTACCGGGTGGCTACCCAGAGGAAACCTTTGTACGCTTGGGTTTTCTACGACCATGAACATCAGTGACATGGAATTTTCAACCAATATGTGGGACGTCGAAGAAATGTATGCATCATGTAGAAGGCCTGTCTCATTGGACCCGTACGAGAAATACAATGTGCAAGCCAACATCTTCGGCTGTGTACTAGAAGGAAGAAGTGTGTTATTCACTCTGACAGTGACGTCCACCAACAGAGTAGTGCGCTGCTCGTGTCCTACATGCGACAATTTCAGCAGCAACGCATTACACTCTGATCTGTGCCAGCAAGGAGCACACTTTGCCTGCCTGACAGCTGAAGAATGGCAGTCTCTGCGAAACGACATTTCAACCTGCCAGAACTGCACGTCCAGACAGCACTGTACCAACATCCAAACCAGCCAGCCTGCAGCAACATAGCTGATCGCACCCAGCGAGTTCCTGCGTATAGTGGAACGCCAACCAAGTAAGTGCAAGGTTAGACTGCCGTAGAGAAGGGCGTGTTATTGTCACATGCAATTTGTGTGATAGTAAATACCACCCGAAGTGTGTATTGGACAGTGACTGGAGCAGTTTTTGCGAACGAACATTCCGCTGTGAAGAGTGTATGCTAGTCCTTGTCAATAATAACAATGTGAACGTGAACACCACCTATAACGTGATGCAGATGCAGCAGAGGGGGGCCTGGCACATTTCTCAACCATGTTGCGCCACCAATCTAAATGCAGAGACAGTTAAGAGAGCAAGTTAGCGCCAGTGCAATAAGTTCAACCTCCAGTTAGCACACCAACCCGCTTTCAGACACTTCCGACGTTTTCCGGTCAGGGAGCAGAAGATTCCAGGGTGTTTTTAGCAGAATGCACCAGCCGTCTGCAGAGATATGGTGTTAGTGTCGAAGAGTGGCCGAATGCCATAGGGGCTTAACTTGTAGGAGATGCTAAGAACTGGTGGCGCTCTGTGACATTGTAACATGACCTGGACACAGTTCGCGATGAAGTTCACCGCCTGGTATGCCAGTACATACACGATGCTGAAGTAACAGCTATCCCTGTTCGCCGAGGAACAGAAACTGCAAGAGAGTCTGGAAACATTTCTGGGCCGGAAAATCAGCTTTGCCAACCGCCATTACCAACACCTGTCCACTGAGGATGTGCTAGTATCAATCATAGAGACAGTGCTCCCAGATTATCGACTGGCTTTACGACCAATGGTATACAGCTGGTACCAGCATTTTAAGAGGGCTGCCATGAGTATTGCACATGACTCAGAACCCAGGCACAGTTAATTTTTGGACTCTCGGGACTCAAAAAGTGGAGTGAAATCATGTGACAGTTCAATGAGCCGCATAAACACACTGCGCCAAGGGTTGAACAGCTCGGGCAGTTCATCTGCCCATGTGACCGGCAGACCGTGTCACGACCACGACGGGGAACAACTGTTAAAGTGCAGCGCTCATCCAGCCGCCCAGTGCTGCCAATGCCGAGATTCAGTGCCCGATTCCACATATGCCGTGATGAACAGTACCACTGGCACAGACAGTGCCCCAACAGAGCAACTTCAGCTACGGGAAACACACCAACGGGGTAGGACCGCACCAGGGGCCCCCTACTCCACCAATGTGTCTGCTAAAGCGCCCCCACCTAAGGTAAACAATCAGACAGATGCCTACTTGGGACAAGTGAGTACTACCATTAACAAATTACTGACAGTGCTTGTGTATGTTTCTCATGTATCAACCGTTGCCTTGATCGACACCGCGGCTTCGCACAACTTTGTCTGCAAAGAGCTTTTCAGGTTTTCAAACATCCAAAGTATCAACTTAACAGTAGAGCTCGCTACACTGCATGGCAAGAGTAATATCATTTGTGTCACTCAGCTTGACGTAAGAATCAGGGACATTGAAATGTGTGTTCCTGCCTTAGTTTCAAGAGAGATACACAAAGATGTTATCTTTGGAGTACCTTGACTTTAGATCAGGACGTAATTGTAGAGATTCCGAGAGACAGAATTCATTTTGGCAAGCATGTCAGAGGCACCGTTTACAATCTAGGCAGACGTATGGAGATGAACTTACAGCCTGTAAAACTAAATGACTTTGATCATGGTGTTCCAGCAGAATTTCACTCTGCCTTCAAGGGCATCTTAAATGAGAGAAAAAATGTTTTCACACCGGCCGATCCACTTAAACATACAACAGTTGCCGAGCATGAAATAAAAATAATTCACAACAATCTGCTCTGAACATCACCTACAGATTACGATGTACACCACCTGAACGTAATCAATTGCCAAATAGCAAAAATGATACGTGACGGAGTGAATAAACTGTCAGAGAGTAGATACAACTCAGCCATAACATTAGTGCCAAAGAAAGATGGAGGATGGCAGTTTTGCATTGATTTCAGGCCCATAAATCAAATCATAGAGAGAGCCCCCACCCCTATTCATTAATGTAAACACTGCACTTAATGTACTCTGCAAAGTGAAAAATTTGCCATCTTTCGACCTGTAAAGTGGATTCTGGCAGATTCCGGTAAGACAGGCACAAAACTGCGTTTACGGCACCAGATGGTTTCCGATATCACTTCTGCGCCATGTCCTTTGGGCTTAAGTGTGCTCCGTCTAATTTTCAGAGTATGCTGGTAAAAGTCCTAGATGGTATGATAGATTTCGCAATGGCCTACTTAGACGACGTGGTTGTGTGGTCAGAGACATGGGAGGACCACGCACACTTCTTAGCAATTGTTCTAAAGAGACTTGCCATTAACGGTCTAACCTGTGACAATCAAAAATGTAGCATATGAAAAACCAACATCAAGTACCTCGGTAACGTGGTCGACGGGGAAGAGCACCACCCCACGCCAAAATAGGGAAAGATACGCCCCATGTTGGGCACCAGTTGATGCCGGTGGACATAGAGATAAGGGGTTAATGTGATTTTGAGGGGCAGTTAAAACATTATTAAGGGAAATTGGAGAATTAGAATTTCTGACTAGGCGCCAGGCACCGTCAACAGGTGGTACCAAAAAATTGCTGCTGTTGATGTGGTTAATCTCAGGGTGCTGCGGGCCGTACGCCTGGACATATGCAGTACCTCGGTGAACAATGTTGAATACCCCTCATATGAATTACTTACGTGCACTGAATTGTTGGCATTTTGAGACTGGCCCATGTGTCTTAAACTGTGACTACATAGTTGCACTGATTATTGACTGATGGTCTTAGATTGGAATGAAGCGGATTGTAGGGGTCCTGTGCCCCAAAACGCCCTAAGGCAGTGCTCAAAATAAAAGACATATTGTTGGCAAACAATTATGCAATTATTCTAACATGATTATTATGCTTCACCATTGGTGAAAAATTAAAGGTTTTCTGGCTGTTACCTGCCAGAACGGCTACTCTGTAAAAAGCAGTGATGCTGACAATACACTTGATATGAAAGTTAAGCTTCCCCAGGTGATGCAAGCACTGGAAATGAAGGAATGGTGTCTCTCCGGATGCAAAAACACAATAGGTTCTGATAAACTATAACTATTGTAAATTACATGATTGGTGAATGCAAAAAATTGGTAACCTGGAGCACGCACAACACAACAGTTCCATTAGAGTGCTCGACTGCAACTAGTTCCCAGCGGTGCGCTGATGACTTGGCGGCATACAACCCGCTGGGCACTACTTTCTCTTCCTGACAAATTGTTGGAAATGAAAACGAGCACAACACGTGCAGTGAAACGTGTAGGGACTACAAATAAATACATCACCACAACACTTGCTTTAATATGATGTGAGATGACGGTGAAACATGTAAGCTGATAACATGTGCACTTTAATAAACACAAATATATACCCATGAAAATTCATGTAGGGGTGTCTTTGGTGTCCCCATTTGTTATGTGTCTGATTCCAATGAAGGATTGCATTTTAATTAGCCCGGCAAAACTGCATTTTTAGTCTGCCATTATGCCCCCTCACTTTCCCTAGGGGCGGGGGGGGGGGGTCACACAGTTTGCACAACACTGCATGCATAGTGCAAATACTGGCTGGAGTTGCTGTGGGCGAGCAGCATGGCAAACTGTCGGGAGGGTCTGGATGCCATCATGTGTCAACGTGTAACAAGAAGTCAATTGATCCAACCACGAAACCAAAACATTTTAGTTCTAAACCACGAAAGTGGTTTAGAACTAAAGTGTTTTGGAACACAATGTGTCCTGAAATATTTTCGCAAAAACAGGTGCTCCTAGTGATAAGGAAAAAGCATACAAACAACTTATTCATGCGATATGTCTTGCTAATAAACTTGCAGCAGTTGCATCAGGTAAATTGTAACTAACTAGATTCAAAATTAGAAAAGAAGGAAAACAAACTGATGTGAGTGGTGAAAAACCACATTTACCTGAGAAAAAAAGGGTGCAAAATTGTAATAAGATCTGTTCACATGCTTTTGATCTTTATGTAATTCAGCACACCATACAAAAGTTTTGTACTATTAAAGGAGAAGTCCTGACTATAAAGAAATTTATAACTGTTTTAAAATGAGAGAGAGATTTTCCTGGAAAAAAGATGCTTTTGAGACTTACTGTTAAAAAATGGGGTTTTGCATAAAAAGTGCAAAAACAAAAGAAAGGTTATATGGAAAGAAATGACACTGTTGCCTGAAGGAGGTATTTAAGGCAAATGAGTCAAAGTGAGCAAGCTTGTGAAAACCAAACAAATAGTGTTTTATGTTGATGAAACCTGAATTCTTCATACTGCATACAGAGTGAACAAGTGTTGGCAATAGGGTTGGGCTGCTTCATTACACTCAGGTATGCATTACTTCCCGTTCCTTACTCGTTACTAAAAGATTCATACCCCTTAGCACACTCTTTTCACTGTAGTAAAGATATGTATATTTAACAAACTGACTCAACCCATGCTTTTTCTTAACATAATAAATCCCAGATATGTTATTGTAGCCTATTTATTTATGTTGGTTATCATCTTTTTTTAGCATAAGTTGATCTTATTTTGCATTAATTTTTAAACAGATGGCCACATTGATTTTTGTAACCCTTTATTAGATAATAAAACAACAAACTATAAAAATGTTTATTAGATTCTCATAATCTCTTTTGTTTATGTACTCATCATTTGTTATTTAACTACAACTTCATAAATTTCTGTATCGTAACATTTATTTTGTGAGAAAGTAAAATTTTTACATTTTTGCCTTTCTATCACTTTCGTAACACTTTAAATTTCTCATCCCTGAGAGGTTGCATGCATAACACTCTTTTGTACTGATTAAAAGATATTCAGAGAACGGATAAATTTAATTTAAAATATTGCTTACGTCAATTCTTTCGTGATGCATTGAACTAGGTATCTGAAAACGCTAGAACAAAACAAAGGTTTTCACCCCTCTCTCCACAAGATGTAACAGCTATTTCCATCCTCCATCACCCCCTTACCCACCCAAGTAATTACGCAAACCAAATGGTGCCAAGCTGGTTGGAGGAGAGAAACTTCATTACTTTTGTACTGTGCATCTGCGTTTCATTCTTCACCACAAATCCTGCCGAGCCTACGCTAACGACCCGAGACAGTTTTTTAAACAGGTACTAGAGTAACAAGTATTTCCAGTAATCTATACTCGTTACTTCGGATCCAGCAGTGTAACAGTTACTAAAGTAATAAATTGTTACTATTCGCCCATCCTTTGTTGGCGAGATAATAAATAAGTAGGTGTTTTGAAGAATGACTGCATAGAACAGAGATGTATAATCTTACTTGCAGGTTGTGATCAAGGTTTCATTCCTGGAGCATTTGTTATTTTCAAATTTAAAACCAAGAGTGGGGACTACTACAGTGAAATAAACTAAGCCAACTTTGTAAAATGAGTAGAAGTAAAGCTGGTTCCCAATCTCCCTGCAAGTTATTTAATTGTACTTGATAACACTTCCTATAATTTGGTACAATTTAACAACGCATCAACCACAGGTATGACCAAACCACATATTCGTGTATGACCAGAAAACAACATTCCATATGAAGCATACATGACAAAAAGCGAACTTCTGCAGCTCATTCGTTGTAGACGTCCCCCTGCAAGATATTGCATTCACGCAATGTTAGAACAACATGGACATGAAGTTGTGTGGGTACTGCCGTACTGTGAACTCAATGCCTTGCGTTCATATGGAACATGGTTAAATTGCTTGTTGCAGAAAATACTTATCTCGAGCTCATTATCTATGCTTTTAATAATTTCAGCAAAGAAGAGCAGGAGGATGCTATTTTGCATGCCCATAACACAGAAGCTGAGTATTGGAAATGTGACTGTCTGATGGAGCAGAAGATAGAAAAAAATTTTTGCATCTTGGTGATTAGTACAAAGTGACAGTGGTGAAAGTAGTGATACAATTTCTCAAAGTTAGTGGGTTAAATCAGGTTCATTAAGGGCTGGAGGTCTTAATTAAATAAGAGTTAATTATAATTTCCTAATTCATTTACAATAATTGCATCAAAAAATACTCTAGTTTAATATCTCACAATAAAATTGATATCTTATGTTATTTACCATTAAATTATATATCAGTGCAATTTACAATTATCTCAAAGAAATTAATGTAATTAAATAACAAAACTTAATCCCAATAAACAGTGTATCAAATCTACTAAATTACTTTATAAATTATATGCCCACATTTGACAGTTCATATATTTACAATAAAATTTGTATCATATGTTCATACAGTCCCACCTCTGTTTAGTCCAGATCCCATCAATCTTCTAGAGTTTTCTGAGCACCCTCATGCACAGTAGCTACACTTGTCTGGTTTCACTTCCTCTCGTCCATTCACACCACAAACATCTTGGTCTACCGTCTTGCATTCTCCAGTGGTTGTCCGTCTGCAACAATGTCCCTACCTGCACTAGATGTTCGATTACCACACTCGGGCAATTGGCTTCCACAAAAAGACTGCCAACCATCCAGCTGTGGCTTATTTATAGTGGGTGATCACTCAGAAATTTCTCCAAGTGCAGCATTGCGATGAGGGTCCTAGTTCCCAGAATATTTTTGTGCCTCTAAAGTTGTCTGCTTTTCCAGTAGGAGGGGTTGTGATGCCAGCCAGGAGTTGTCAATTATTCCCCCAACTGCCCGGCGATGGGACCTTGAGCGGGTTTACTGGGGGGGGGGGGGGGGTGTGGTCACTTCTCACAGAGCGGAGTCAGCACATAGTGCTTGCGCCTCGTGCAGCAATCAGCGCATAACAATAGCAACACATGCTCGGATGGAAACCTCTCAGGTTGTAAAGAAATGTATTGGTGAGAACAAAAGATTATATAGTAAATGAGCAGTGTCAAAAGTGTGTTAATAGCTGATTGTTTAATTGGAATACTGAGTGTCTTTACAGTTGAACCTCATTTTGTATGTTTAAACTATTTATATTTATTAAATTCAAATTCCAACATATTTGTTCTCAAGAATTATCGTTTTGCTACGGTAATCATTAACATGTGTCAGCAACTTTCTCGCATGAAATGTGAGTATGTATTGTGCAGGACCATCTTAACATAGGGGGCAACTGGGGCTATTGCCCAGGGGTGCTTGCTGAAACCATGCAGTATTTATTTGAGATGTGCCACATTCAATAGGGGTACTTTTAAGCATTGTGGTAAACAAATTATAGGTTTCCCTACAATGAATACCTGCTCATCTGCCAACAACAGCCAGGCTGGGATTCTCAGCTGTAACCTGATTCCTGTGTGCAGAGCCTGAGCAGGAAGAACAAAAAAAAGGGAAACTTATGTTTGGCATTGGTTCAGTTGCAGATTGCCGGGTAGTGTAAATAAACATCATATGCTGCAGCAGCAGTTATACTGACTTTGATGTTATTTTAGTTTCATGGTAGTTGCCGGGTGACACATGCTGATAAAATATGTGGCCTGTGTTATGTGTTTGTTTTAGGTGTATGTGTGTGGAGTAAATACTAGGGTAATCATGGTTGTTTTCAGTATTTTACTAGGATATTTAATAGCAAGTTGAGTGGCATTGGAAAATAAACAGAAGAGCCCAAATGAACTGGATTTCAAAGACTCTAAGCATGTATATGGAACAGTTTCATGATCAGCTACAAACACAATGTTTTTCACAAAATTAAAAATGGTGAAACTATGACGAGGTAGTGGCTACGATATTCAGAGAGTGAAGGTATTTTTTTGCACTCCTTGTAAACATTTTTTCTGGAACTGAAAACAAAAGTTAGAATATGTTCTGTGTAGTGTTTAATGATTGAAAACATGTAAAGAGTTTCAATAAACATGAGCACAGTAATGTGAAAATTTGTCTCGCGAGAAAAAAAGTGTTCAGTAAAGTAGATTCTAAGCTCCATGAGCAATACTTGAATAGTGTTTTGTACTGGAAACAGATTTTGCATAGGGTCAGAAGTATTATCAAATTTTTTGGGAAGAGGGACTTAGCTATTTGAGGGTCCAATGAAACTGTTAATTTGAATGACTTAGTCCTGATGTATAGATCACTAAAGAATTATGTGGAATGGCTCCAAGACAGATTTGATTTCTATGAATCTGGAGGGACAAAAATCTGGATGTGAATAGTATGAAGATGAAAGAAAAAGTAAAGAGGAGACAGTACAGACAGTGACAATTTTTGACTGCAGAAAATATATCAAGATAAACACATTTTGGTTTTCCATTGATAAACTTGTTGTAGAGCTTTCATTCATAATATCTGCATATTCAAATTTCCACTTAAGATTTGGCTTTCTTAGTCAATTATCTTTGATGTCAGTTCATGATATTAAATAATGTGCCAGGAAAATTGTTGAAGCATATTCCACTGAAGTGCATAGTGAATTGATTGAAGAGTGTGTCCACTTCCAGGTGTTTCTCAAAGAAATAAAACTAGATGAAGAATCACCTGGGAATTTACTAAAAAAACTATTAGAAGAAGGGGCCTAATCACTACTTTTCCATATATAGACACTTTTATCCAGTTATTTTTGTGCATCCCTTCCACCTATCCAACTTCTGAAGGTTCCTTCTCAATTATGAGAATGATGAAGGAACTACTTACGAAATTCAGAAAGTGTAGAGAGACTTTCGGGATGACTTCTTTTGCTATAAATGCTGCATTGCTTGATTCAATTTTGTTTTACAATTTAATTGACAAATTTGCTGCAGCAAAATCACAGAAAGTGGACGTTTAATTAAATGCGGACTGGAAAGATTATATTGTGGTTTGACAGTGAAACTTTATTATTCTTGGTGTATTTTATTAAACTAAAATTTTAACAATTACTAATTTAAAACGTTATCTGCATACTTGCGGTTATGTCATTTACTTTATAAGGAGTAAATCAGTCATTCAGAGTTCTTCATTGTTTTGGTAAGTAAAGCCATATGTTTATACTTATTAATTTTCTTTCACTTATGTACAAGTACGTATTTGATTCTGTGTGTGTTGCATTTGAATGTTATTAGACAAAGGGGAAATAAATAGGAAAGGGTAAAAAAGGGTTTGGGGGAGAAGCACCTAGCCAGTATTAAGATGGCCCTGGTATTATGTACAGTGGAAGCCCGGAATACCACGGCCCGGTATACCGAGGGGCAATTTATTTCCCCCGGCCTGAATAAATAAATACATAAGTGGAAAGAGTGCAGTCGGTAGGCGTGTGGTCTGTCGGTGGGTGGTTGTGAGTCGGGGACATTGATGGATGAGGTGGAGGGAGCGGGCTCGCGTTCTCCCTCCTTTCAGCACCGAGATCTATTTTACTGATTCATTACAGCCAATATTATATGTTTTTCCGTATTCAATTTTGTTGGTGTAGTGGGAAGCGTTGACGTAAGAATTCCTAGTGGTCCTTTTTTTTTTATGTGACCCTCTTATACCTGTTCTGCCATTCGGTTGTAAACAGACAAAAAAAGATACTGTGGCAACCTTTCCATCTTATCTGGGCGTTGGATCAGTATAGGGGGATGGCACGGCCATATTCCAAACCATATATCATGCTCGTAAGTGTCTTGCTGTCACGCATTTACTGATACTTACAAATTAACATGGAATGTGCGTGTGTTGTATAGCGTAATACGTAATTCTTATAATAATGCTGTAGACACTTTAATTATAATGTGTATATAGCAGCTATAAGAGTAGGTCTTACCATTTTCGGAAAAAAAACTTCCAAATTTGATGTGGGCCTCGAAATTTGTGCTTCTAAGTCATTTACAGACCTATAATTAATCTCCTACAGGGTACAGCTCTATGTAATCATTATAATTATGATGTAGACACTTGGATTATAATGTGTATATACCGGCTATATAGTATGTCTTCCCATTTTCAAAAAAAAATTTCCAAGCGAATGAGCTATTGTGGACAAGGCTTAATGCAAAAAAGAGGCTTTTCTTTGCATGCCACAATTCATTTGCTTTTTTTGTTTTCCTTTTGAAAAAATATAAATCATACGTGAGACACCGATAGATCCCATCTACAGTGCAACGTGCATTCTATCTTTGGACATGAGCTTCCTTTCTCATTCTCACTTCCTCCCAACTAGGCCCAGCAGGTGGCGTAAATGCGAAGCGGGCGACTATGCTTGGGGGGGGGGGGTGGCGGCGTTTGAACTCCCTTCTCCAACCTGCTTGACAAACAACTCAGAGCGAACACCACCCTTGGTGGAATAAGTACATCCTTGGTGTGAAAAATATATTTTTTAGTTATTCTTGCTTGAATGCATGTGACCCCCTTCATCGTAGCGTGCTTCTCATCTTCTGTTTCCCTCCCTTGGGCACTGTCAAGTCCGGTGATGCAGATAAAAAAATTAAGTTCCGATAGCAAGGGGCTAACCGTTTTAAGAGAAACTGCAGTAAATAACAACACTTACCCCGTGTTTGACAGATAGGTGCCACGCTCCAATAGAACACTGGCTTAATTTTTTTGCTACTGTGCTCGGCCACTCTTGGAATAGCGTGGAAATCTATAACGTTGGTATGAGTTATGCCCCCCAACAGCTGCGTTATATAGTGGTTTTACTGTATTTGTGTGTGTATATAAATTAGCTTACATATTTTTGTATCAATGGAGATCATCTATAGTGTGCGCAACATTATTGCACACTTTCATGCAGGCTAGTGTTACACACAACTGTTACAAAGTTAGTGGTTTTCACCATTTCATAAGGTCACACCTTCACGTATCCCTTCTCGCTACCTGCTGCTAGTGCTGGTGCCTTTTCCCTCACCGGCTGCACACTTGTCATGGTCAAGCAATATAATTTGCATTCCGTGAAACAGAGATTCTCAGATTTGTGAGAGTTAACTTGTCTGGAGCTAGTTCACAGTGTGTACAAAATAGCAACAGTTGCAAACCTCTAATAAATGAAAATAGAAACTTAATAATTGCCATCATCAGTAACAAAAGTACTGAAGTACTTACCTCATGACAGAAAATGGAAGAAATGTTTGCAGATGTGTAGAGCAAATAGCGCTTACATGTCTTATAGGGCTGTTACAATGGAAAATAATTTATTGCTGTCTGCTGTCAGTTTCATTATAGTCAACACTGTGGTTTGCTAAAAATGACAAAATGCAAGGCCAAACATAGCCTGCCACTTTTCAACAGATAAGCTTTGCAAAAACCAAATAAACAACTTTCATACCTTCTTTCCAATCAGCCTCAATTCTTCATATTTATGGAAAGTGAATTTCAGTAACACTGCCTCCGTGATGTTACGGACACAAATACGTATGTTAAAATTATGTTGTAATGCTTTTTAACCTAAAGTTTTACTTTTTTTGAATTGGGGAACATTCGACTCTTGTTTTACTTATTTATGCAAGTACCTTTGCCATTATGCATTTACGAGTTTAAATTTTGCACTTTGCCACTGATCACCCATCCATGACAAATTTTCACATACAATTTTTGCTTTAATAAAATTAATTAAAGTCAAAAAAAGTAACCCAGTAATCTACAAAAATCATTAAAAAAACACTTTGCAGTTTGTCCACTGTTAGATAGCTTTAGCTTGTTTATGTTTTTAAACAAGAAAATTTCAAAACAACCCCTGTGCCCAACTAGCTATTTACGTTACACAGCAGTACAGGCATAGTGATTGTACTATGAACTCATCTCAGTCACAATATTGATTTTGCCAGAATTAACATTATGTTGTAATTATTATGAGTTTGTAGTTGTTATGCCTGTACTGCTGTGTTAGGTCAGTAGATAGTTGGGTATACGAGTAGTTTCTGAATTTTCTTTTTTTAAAATATAAACAAATTAGAAAAACCAAGAATCCAATATGGCGGAGGAATGTTCCCCTTATTGCAAAATATGTGAATCACTTCAGGTTTGCATGAGGTAATATGTACTAGACTGTTTGTATAATTATAAAACAGAATTACATGTACAATCATATATTTTAATCCATAATGTAACCTGTTCAGTCACGGTGAATGAATGGGAATGATTCATTGTTTGAGAGATGAGTAATTTGTTAATTTTAGTGACTTTTCAATATGTAGGGAAGGAGGGAAAAGTAAAAAATAATATTTTAGACTATACAAAAGTTGATAAATTGTTTCTGCAGTGTCTGGTTTGTGTAGGCCTATTTGATTAACAATCTCAATTATGTGATTTGTGGGGAGGGCTACAAATATAAAACAATTGGAGGTAAAAAACCAAGAAAAAAATGGTAACAATATTGAAAACTTAAAAGTCAACTAGGCCAATAACTAGAAAAATGATTGCTGTTTTTGCAAATCTGCACTACTCTGTTTTCTAAAGAATGAGTGTAAAGGGGTGCAGCCACTTACATGCTTAGCATACATGAAATAATGTAGTTGTTAATGCTTGCTTTGCACATAATTCAGGAAGCAGATTCTTGCAAATGTGCATGTTATTACTTTTCCAGAGCTGCATAAATAAATGTATTTAATATATATATGGGTTCATAGGAGGGAAGGTCATTTTAAGTAAAATAAATGTTTGTATCTATAAACGTGTGTCCTATCCCAGATGGTTTCCAATGTCGAGCTACTTTATAGTACATGTAATATTTTGAATTTTGTACACATTACTTTCCACCTCTTCCCTCCCATCACTGTGTGCAGTCTGGGCGGGTAGCAGCACAGAAATTTATCTGGAGTTGAGAAATTTACATAAAGTAGTTATAGTTCATTCATGATTACTTCCAAGTTTTCTGAAGCCTGGCGAAAGTTCTACTTTCAGGCTATTTCCTCTACCTCGTGCAAACTAAGTCTAAATAGTTACACCAAAGGGATAATTCACAGTATTAATGCACGCACAGTTGAATAATATTTTGCATCATAAATATTTCTACCATATTTTGGTTTTAATCCACATTCATTATCAATGAAAAATTCTGATTTATGCATAAAATGTATGTAAAAGTCTCATATAACCAAAAATAAGATACTTTTATGTTAACATATGTGTAAAACACTTGTGATATACGACATATTTAGGAAACAGACATGTCATACATGGGGTGATTTTTCAAAGGTTTGATTAAAAAATTGAAGATACTGCAAACTGATTATAAAAATGTATTGAACAATTTCAGTAATGATGTTCTATATCTGGGATGTTTTCACTGTATACAATAAAAGTCCTTCACATTAGTTGTTGAGACTCTCTATTATCATAAACAACTTCTGCCAGTAATATGAAGCGAGCACACATTTTATTGGTTTAATTTTTTTATTAGTTTACATTCAGTTTAATCCCATATGAGCAGTGATTATCTCTGAGATATGGAAAAAGTCATGAATAAAACTTATATGAAACAATTAAGTTTTCATATTTACATAATAAACAAATTAAATACAATTGCGCAATCATCATGACTGAGTGAATAAACTGATATGTTTAACATTAAATTTGCTCAGTGTGGTAAAGCATCATACCGATGTTAGTAGACTATAGTCCAGAACAAAAAGTTTGTTAATTGCATTTAAATTAATTTGTAACTAAAAGAGTTAGGAAAAAAATTTTTTTATTTTTATTCTAACACTTTTAGCACTTTCACTACATGCCAGCTTATGTATTGTATATGTATTACGTATTTTGGATTATTTAATCTATGTAGGAAAATTAAAAATCTTATGGGTGAGTTCTGTTACTTAGTTATATGAAATAACTATTATCGTACATTTTTCTTTGATGAACTTTTTCATTCTGATGCATTAAACATTGACATGACATAAAATATAATATTAGGTGCCAGCTTAAGATTTTGCAAATAAAATATTAGCTTATTTAATAATTTGAATATTGTCGTATTTCTCAGTGAATTGCTACATTGTTTTGTATTGTGACTTTGTTTATGACCCTAAGATAGCTGGTATTCCACCTGTGAAATATTTTTTTCATGTCATATTTGTACATCTTCATATTTGTACATCTTCATATATATATATATATATATATATATATATATATATATATATATATATATATATATATATATATATATATAAGCATTCGTAAAGAGGATATATTGGGGGGGGGGGGGGAATTTGAGGAAATAAAATAACTGTGTCCATGTAGGACGAAATGACAATAAATAATAATTATGTCAACAAAATGCATGGGTCTTTGGCATACAGAAATTGCACAAAAACCACAAATAACACAAATGAACCAGTGACTCAAAGAAATAAACAACATAATAAAAGCCAAAGACTCTGCAACCAGGTAAAACACACAAATATAAGTGCTAATAAATAATCATGCTGGGTGTCGTATATGTGCACAAAAAGAGAGGGTTTGTAAACACAAAAACATTTTTATATAACCAATAAATTTAGGCCATGAGGAAAAATTGATATCATCATTTAATAATGCCAGTCCTGTAGTTGTGCATTACTAAATATTTTCTTTGTATTTATTTATTTTTCTTTCAAATAATGTTAAAAAAAAATAACATAATGAAAGTTCTTAAACAAATGATAGAGGAAAAGAATAACTGTCAACAAATAGATAAAATTCATTAAATATGCAATGCATTAATTAACAAAATAATTATGTAGCCTACTTGTAATTTTTTTTAACAAAACAAAATTATAGGTTAAAGTAACTGCACTTCAAATACAAATCACAATATTGAATTCAATTAATTTATATTAGAAAGATATTCAATAATATTATGATGGTGTAACACCTACCATCGGGAGTAAGTACCTAGATTTTCTCGCCATATTTGCTGTTGGTTTCTACGTGGTAATCACCAATGTGAAATTGGCTTACCTGGGTGCAAGCGTCCCATCTGGTACATGGGCTGCTGGTTTGCTCACTCAATGCCTCACCGTGCCTTACCCCTCCCCTGTGCTTCTCCAGGACAACAGATGATGCGGGTCAGCTTGTGATGTCACCAGGGGTGCTCTATGCTACTCGAACATCAGAAATCCTTATGGAATGGGGCACGAATTGAATATAAGGCTTGTGTTCTTCCTTTTGTTGAAAGACAGGGCCAGGGATTGAAATAAGTCGGAACTCTGTTCTCAAAACAAAAGGAGGGGAGGACTGCTGCTTAAAATTATTTCAAAAGATAAGTTTGTGACAAGCTATGGTAAAATTTTGTAATTCTTTTGGGATTTAAGAAAAGATAATTATACTTTGTATTTATACCTGTTTAGGGAAAATTGTATTTTGTAATGAGAAATCCTTCACTTTTATTTCTGTGGAAACCTGAAATGAGATAAACTAGCTTTTTTGGGCTTCGCTAAGGGGGTTTATATTTTGTTGGGGAAGAATGAACCAGCTGAGGAAGTAGAAATGGAGTTGCTGTTTTCATGTGTCTGCTAAAAACCATTACATGTAGGCAGAAATCTGCTCTACTCTACTTCCATCAGTGTGGACATTTTAAAGGGGTAGGTATGTCATTTAGGGTACTGATTTTCTTGTTAGCGTTTTGGGTTTCCTAGTGTTGAGGGGAGTGAGAAATTTGGTGCACAAACTCATACCAACATGACTTCTGCAGGAGCAGTTCGTACAGCCTGGTATTCAACAGCTGGGAAAAGAATCCCTTCAATCTGCACTTAAGGATGCCGGAATCACATTCAAATCAGAGGACGGCATTGATTTACTAAGGCAGCTGATGCGTTAGTTGGTTCAGAAAGGTGGTGGGTCTCGAGCAACCGAGGGTGAGTCCATTGCTATTTTCAAGCAATTAAAATATCTGCCTAACAGTATTGGTGATGGGTTTGATGTAATACAAAGTTTGAACTTAGGTGTGGTAGTGAAGTTGCTCTTCCAGATGGCTAGTCATTTCATTTAATATCTGTAGTGTTTATGTATTGTACGCCACAGTTATGTTTAAAATTCATGTACTATTGCAATGTGTTGTAGGGCAAGCTATTGAGGAGTGGTTACCATTTTGTGACTTCTGTCAGGCTATGTTGAGGCAGACAGGTACCCTGGTAGCTATTGGGCTTGGGCATTACCAAACGAAAATATTAGATAGATTTCAACGTCCCAGTGAATCTATGCATACCTCTGGATATTGATATCTACTTGTTGCAATAGATAGTTTTAGTAAAAAAAATTTTTCAATTACGTACCATAAAGGCAGGAGAAATATGTAGGGTAGTTATGCAGAGATTATATTGTGTTTTGGGTCGCTCATATTTGTAGTAACTGGTGCCACATCTTTTCTTTCTGGGGAATTTAGAGATTTAAATTTTGTATAGGGGAATAAAGATGGTGCAGACCACCCCATACCACCCTCAGGCAAATTTGGTTGAATGGATGAATAGAAACATTAAAATTGTCTTACGCAGTTTCCAGTCAGATATTCAACACCATTGGGATGATGTGTTATGTCTTACTTTTTTTGTGCTTTGATAACATTGTACTTAGCGCATACAAATATGCTCCTTCTGAAGTCTTTTTGGGATGACGTGTGATGCACCTGCTTATATGGTCACTTCATATCATTTGTTTGGAGAATGTTAACTATACAAAACTAGAATAAATATTGGGGGACGTGTCACATAATTTAATTATGTATCATCAAAAAATGGAACAAAAGAGTATTCTTTCATATAAAAACCTAAATTTCAGGCCAGGCGATTTGATTTTAGTTGATGTGCACCATCTCGGTTCAAAGATGAATATTTTTAGTGCAAAGTTGGCCGTGAATTGGTGAGACCCGTATAAAATATTCTGGTTTCTTCCACCCATCACATTGTTAACTATCAACAAAAATTCTCCAAATAAATTAGAAAAAGTTCATGAAACTCAATGCAAAATGTATTTATGTACCCTCAAGTGCAATGTAAAAGGGTTACCCCTCCCCTAAAAATCCCTCTCTGTTTTTTTTATATAACAGTTAATATTCCTAAAGAATATTTTGTATTTTAAATAATGGGAATAAGTTGTATCCGTAGTATTTTATCTTAGTAATTTATGTGCGTATGAAAATGCATGGAAAGATAAAGGTACCCCTTGGAAATGCAATGTATTACGCTTATAGATTTAGAATGAGTGTGTTATATGTGTATTTTTTGTGTGTAATAGAAGCCACATCCCTCTATGAATAGTAATTATATGAGTGTTAAGTCATGTTCATTGTTTTAAGAGTCCCTGGTATGGTCTGTTACATTTGCTGACTCCAGTTATCTACAAGACCTGTGTTCCATACGAATTGAAGCCTGGGGTAACAGTTTGGCCAGCCGAAGCCTTGGGATTATACTTCACGTGAGCAACACTGACGAGGTCGTTCTTCAGGGAGGAGGGATGTGATGGTGTCACCCCTACCACCGGGTGTAAGTGCCTAGATTTCTTGGCCATATTTGCTGTTGGTTTCTACGTGACCCACGTGGGAAGTGCCGATGTGGACTTGGCTTACCTGGATGCGAGTGCCCCGTGTGACAATCGCTGGGTGCTGGCTTGAGAACTGGTGTTTTACTAGCGTGTGGGCCGCTGGTCTGCTTGCTCGATGCCTCGTGCCTTACCCCATCCCCTGCATGTCTCCAGGACAATGGACGACATGGCGGGCCAACTTGTGACATCACCAGGGGCGCTCTATGCTACTTGAACATCAGAAATCCTTCTAGGAGGAGGCGCAAAGTGAATATAAGGCTCATGTTCTCCCTTTGTGGAGAGACAGGGCCAGGGACTGAAATAGGTCGGAGCTGTGTTCCATTAAATGATTTCAAAAGATTAGTTTGTAACTAGCTGTGGTAAAATTTTGTAATTTTTTTGGGGTTTAAAAAAAGATAATTATACTTTGTATGTGTACCTGTTTTGGAAAAATTATATTTTGTAATGAGAAATCCCTCACATTTATTTCTGTGCAAATGTGAAATGAGATCAAACTACCTTTTTGAGCCACACTTAGGGGGTATCTGTTTCGTTGGGAAATAATAAACTAGCTGAGGAATTAGAGACGTAGCTGCTGTTTCAATGTGTCAGCTATAAACCGTCGCAAGATGTCCACAAAACTAGCTGAACAAAGTGCAGAAACAATAATTTTTGTTAACTTCAAAATATTAAGTAAAACAAAGTTTAAATGGCCTTGGGGATGCATCCCGGACATCTAAAGCTGCTAATTCATGTTAAATAAAAAAGTTATTAACTACAATTTCAGTAGACAATATCAAAAACCCTCCAAAATCTTTGTCACGTACGTTTATAAAAAAATTATTTTATCCACTTAGCTTAAGTACAACAAACACTTGCACAAAAGCAGAGCTGCCTTCGGAGGCAAGGACTAGCTCACAGCATGTCTCTGAGAGCAGACGAAAAGCCTAACCACTACGACATTGAGTCGTAATTATAGTTGCGAGGTTAAGGCAGAATTTCAGAGAAAATTTTTAAGCAACAAGTATTACGTTAAGTGAATTACATAGATTACTTGGATTATGTGGATTACTTGGACTGTCTCTAAAACAGAGTGTGCAAAATAATCAGTTAAATTACCAAGCAATTTAAAAAAAAAGGGAGAAAATAGTTGTTTGAAAATTTTACTCACCAAAGAGGGAAAAAGACGAACTGAGAAACTCATGTAGTCAGCATTATCAAAATTCCAAAAGAAAGCCAAATGCGCAATCCAATTTCTACTTACTACAGAATTTTTGGCAGTAAAGGACTACATTGTGGATGACACTAAAAGTTCTTCCAGGAACTACATCCCAAAAAAACTGCACATGGGAACACAGTGGTCACAGGTCATCTTGCTCCTCTGCCGAAACAGAAGTGTCAGACCAAAGTTGTGAAGTATGCAGTTACGTCAAACAAAAGAGCAATGAAATTATTAAAATGTTGCCGATAGATGTCTCATGCTATCCAGGAGAGGCAAATTGCCTTCAAGGGCACAGAAGTGAGGGAACCTAACACATGAATAGAAGACTTTTTTTTAAATTAAAAATCATGCTGTGACTGTGTGAGAGAAAGCAGAATTACAGCCTGATGGGAAGTTAGTGGAAGGGGTGCCTCAGGCAGTGGTGACAACTGAAGGTTCGCAACACTGCAATTGACATCTTCTTGGTAAAAAAACAATCTCTCGTGAAACACGGGTCTGCAGGCAAGACTGGATTAAAAATGTAGCTTTCAAAGTACAGACAAAACTGAATTGAAATCAAACTAATGAGAAATAGGTATATGGAAAATGTAAAATGGTTACAAACATAGATTAAATAAACTGAAATGCATAAATAACTTATTATATGCACAATTGAAAAAAATATATACATTTACCCTAATGAATTATGTCATAAAAATACCAGACAAATAGAGGGGGACTGTTAAATTGTAGAGGTTCAAATGGAGATTAAAAACATTATTTACCACATTAGTTAAATACAAAAGATAAGACAAATATTACTTGCAATAATTATTACTGAATTAAAACTGAAACAAGGTTTCAAAAATATTTAAAAAATAGTACACTAGCAGTGATGCAACAGTGAAATAGTAGTGAGGTATTTTAAAATGGCACATAACGTAAAAGTAATTTTAAATATTTGTGGTGTGTTTTTGGTAGTAAATGTAACTGGATACCTGGAAAAGTCTGGGAAATTGTTACCTACAAGGATACTGTTAGTCACCCTGACTGTTTATAAGTTGGTTGATGGTTGTATGTAGAAGTGATAAGTAGCCTGTCTTCAATGTAGAATAGCTTGCTAAAAATGCCATACATTTATTCATACCGGAAATATCCAGATATGCTGCATGTTTATGGCTTCTACGATGGTAATGCACCTGCTGTTACTGGTCCAACAACAGCAGGTGCATTACCATAGCAGAAACTTGGTGCTTTCCTATACTTTTGAGTTACAGATCGTAAAGAGTTTTCCAGAGTGTAGGCTCTACGTTACATGTGGTAAGCTCCCCAGTTCTCTCAGAACAAGGCCATCAACACAATGTGTAGCGGGATGAACATATTATTGCCATGGTTATGTTTAGCCATATATACTTTGTGCATATCTCAGCATTTTCACGAATACGTGCATGATGAGGGCTTGTACCCTTTTCATCCACAGCCTGTGCAACATCTTCACAAAGGGGTAAGTGCAATTTGCCTGGGAATTCTGTCACAGGTTAATTGGTTATCGTGAAGTGCTTTCTACTTAGCTATTTACTGATGAAGCATTTATCCTGGATAGGGTTAACAATATTATAATTTGTATGCTGTAACCAATTTTTATAATATTAAGGATCTTGATGTTGAAGCTCAATCTAGTTGTTGTGCTGCCAAATTGGTGGCAATTAAAGAAATCTTTGACAACATTGAGAAGGATACGACTGGGCATTTGTATTTTAGGCTAAAAAATTGTTTGGTGCAACTTTGCAGGTGTGCACAGAGTTTGCATGATCATTGTTCTAGCCAACTCAGCGACATCCAAGTGAAACCATTCGATAATATTATTGCTCTGGTTAAGGTCTTACTGGATAGTGTTTGTGAATATAAACAGCTCATGGGTAGTTATCCTAGTAATATTCCTTATACAACTGTGCCTCTTTTTACGTCACATTTTGCCTCTCTTTACGTTAGTGCACCGTTCACCTCTGTGCAAAATTTACAACCACACAGTTTTCTCTTTCCTAGTGGTAATCTCACATCTTCCTAGTTTACCACATCCCAACCCAACACCTGTGGGCCACGCTTCACTTCATCTCAAAATGTTCAACCTGTAACCATTTTTAATACTCCTGTCCAGATGACCACCTCATGGTTACCATGTCCCATGTCACACCACCTATTTTTGGTGAAATACTCACCTGCTTGAACGAATTTGAGTCATTTCCTGGCAACCGATAGCCTCAATGTCCTATGGTTTTTGGAGTTCTTGAAGGTAGTTTTGAAGTTGCAACAAAGTAAAACAATTCCAGAACCACATGTACTAGAGGTAATTTACCTATGGTCCCTTGAGTGAAAGGACACTCATAGCTATTGTCCAGCAATTTGATGCTTATAATCAGGTCATATTAAATTTCTTAATTTTCTCCAGACTCCGTACACAACTTCAACGAAAAATGTTTGAAAGATTACAAGAACTTGATGAATCTTCGTCAGTGTATGTTAACAGTATTGAGAAGGCTGCTGCTGCTGTTGTGAGACTCCCTGTCCCTGAAAGTGAAGTAGTGGATACTATTCTGGAAGGTTTGGCACCACAAGAACGTTCACGATTAGTGTTTCTAGGCAAGCCCTGTTCATTAGCAGATCTCGATAGGATGTACATTCACTCCCAAAATATCAGGTATTCTGATACTAAGTGTGATAAATTAAGCATTACATCTAAAATGAAAAAAAAGGTTCTAAAGGCACTGATCACAATGTTACTGTAACAGCAGAGTCAGAGGCTGATCAAAATAATAATTCCACAACCTCGGATGAGCAGGATTATTCCACTCCACCTTAATGTAAAAGCCCTGTGTGCCATGTTCGCAACAAGTTTGGCGACATCATTATAAATTTATGACAGCTAAAAAAGCAGTGAGACGAGGGCAAGAAGTGAGTGCTCATCCTCATGTGAGGAGTCATTTGGTAACGGTCAGTGTAATGCTTGCATTTTGACATCTCATGGATGTAGTGTCTGTTTTCTATTTTTAGCCCTTTTTGGTCCTATTTAGTATCTTCTAGACTCTTAAGCATGTTGAGATCTATCACTAATGTTTCCTTGATGTGGTGGGAATACAAAATCCAAGTACCCCGCGTATTGAAGTGAATTTGGTGTCCATTACTATAAATGTATTGGTAGATTCTGGTTCTACAAGGACCATTTCAGATATGCATTTTTTCAAAATTTTGCAGAAACTTAAATTAGTGAAAGTTGTTGCCCCAAGTCAATTTTAGTGTCTTACTCCTGAGGAACTGTTCTCCATTTCATGTTGTGTCATAATTAAGTTAAAAATAGCACATTTTTCTTTACTACAACAGTGCTTGGTATCAAAAACCGTAGGTTTGGATTTCATCCTTATTGTGTACTTCATGGAATTTACTGGACGTGTGTTGGATCTACAGTCTAAACAGATATTCTTTAAATTTGCTTCTGATCATAAAATACCTTTTGTGGGATCTCAAGTATCATGTAATAACCTGTCCTCTGAGATTGACTCAGAATCCAGCTCTATTGCGCATCCATTGCAGCATTTTACTCATGATCATCATGTTACTATTGAAAGTCTTTGTCAACACTTTCCCAAAATGCTTAATTCTTAAGTAGGCCTGACCTTTTGGAATATGAAATAAAATTATTAAGCAAAGAATGTATTAAATCTGACCTATATCGTTTGGTCCCTCATCAAATGGAGACTTGGGCAAGAATTATTAAACAAAGGCATCTTTGAACAATCCGCTTCCCAAAATGCTAGTTCTGCTTTCTTGGTCCTGAAACCTAATGTCAAGCACC